>CM037793.1:2986905-3026609 GCA_021229015.1 Solen grandis | reverse complement strand
TAAATTTTTCTCTGTTCCATTGTAGCTGATCCTTTTTTTTAATCATTTTCAAACTTTATGGCATTGTCACAAATTGTGAGCGATACGTACGATTAGACTGATAGGACTTAATACAGGCTTTTAAATATAAACTAAAATATAAAATGCAAAGATTGTATATCACTTAGCATTAAAATTTCTTGAGAATCATATGAAGTTTATAGACAATATTTTATGCCCATAATCTCTAGGCAAGTTCGGTTTATGATGGACTGATATCGGCTGTATGCCCTGATTTTAAAAACAATAACCATACTTTACTTGTTTATAACTCCAGGATCGGCAATCATAAAATAATCTGACGATTTGTTTAATCTGACGTTGACCGTTAATACCCTTTGTTGACAGTTGTTTTTGCGTCGATTTCCATGTAAACAGTTTTTATTGTAACATATATGAAATTTTTTTACAACTAAGGCTTTTTGAAACTTCAATTAAGAGCATATTTAAAAGTACATGGACATTTTACGAGGTATTACTCGTATAAAGAAAATGAACAAGAGGACCTGTATGGTCCTGTTCGTTCACCTGAGTATCATCGGTTTGGGGAAGAATTTTCTATACATATTATTAAGGAAATCAGTGGGAACATAATTTTTAACGGATAAACTTTGTTTCAGCAATTACGAGGGATCACGATGGTCATAAAATTATCATTTGTGCCCAATAAAATCAAGATATGACCACTAGTTCAGTAAAAAAAAATGTTTTTCTTAGCTCGCCTGAGCACGTGCTAAGGAAGCTATATGAAGATCGTCGAATGTCCGTCGTTCGCCCGTTCGTCTATTGTCCACAATTAGTTTGTTTGCACTTGCACTCTAGCATCTTCATTTCATAGGCAATCATCCTTAATAACAATGTTTGTCGCCATAATCTCTCGACCAAGTTCGATCATGGCTTATTAGGTCAGGAATTATAGCCCTTTAATTATATAAATATGCTAAATTTTTCTCTGTTTCCTTTGTAGCCTGTTCATTTTTTAATCATTTTCAAACTTTATGGCATTGTTCACAATTTGGCGGATACGTACGATTATGACTGAATAGGACTTACGGCATTTTAAATATAAAATAAAATAAAAATGCAAGATTTGTATACACTGTAGCATTTTAATTTCTTGAGGAATCATAATGAAGTTTTATGACAATATTTATGCCCATAATCTCTAGGGCAAGTTCGTTTATGACTGATATCGGCTGTATGCCCTTGATTTATAAAACAATACCATACTTTACTTTGTTTATACTCCAGGATCTGCAATCATAAAATAATCTGACGATGTGTTTATATCTGACGTTGACGTTATACTTTTGTTGACAGTTGTTTTGTCGATTTTCATGTAAAACAGTTTTTATTGTAACATATATGATATTTTGCTGACAGAATAGTATCAACAGCTGTCTATCACCGTCATAACTTTACTTTATCTGACCATTATAAGATAAGAAGTATTTGCTGAATTTGGCGAATATTCTATTTTAGAAGATTTTGTGATGTGCACTACAGTTTTCGTTCAGTGGTATAAGGTTAGCGTTTGCATCCCTGTTATAACGTAGCGTATAGAAGGCCTTAAAATCCCAGTATCTTTAAGTTTTTCCAGTTAAACCCGATTCACCGTAAAAGCCTCTTCATGTGAATTTCCTGCCTGAAAGACATTAAGAAATGCATATTTACGTTAAAGATTCCATAAGAAAAATCACAAGTTGTGGCTTTCAGGTTCTATAATCACTTATTCACAACAACATCAACATAAAATAAACATTCGAGGGGCTTTTCTGAAGTCCGTGGATTTTCTTTATATCTCCTATACTACGGTGTATCAAAATTACTTCAAGTTTTTTTTAACATGAGTCCTCGAGCTTCTGAAACACCCCATGTACGCCCGAGACATCCGTGCTCTTACTGCAAAGTTAGTTTCAGAACACGCTCGGTCCACTTTTCTCACTATAATAGCATATAGTGCCCTGTCTGAACATCTAAGGATTTCGGGGATTTCTCTTATACTTTCATTAAATAGTTCATAATGTGGGCTTAATCGAGCATTTAGGGGTTAATAAAGCATCATTTAAAGCAGCTCATTCACAGATGATCGGTAGAGCTTTAAAGGCGTATTTCACAATAGCAGTTTTTTCCTATATAGACAAAGAAGGAAAATCAAAACTACGAACAGATTTTTTTAAACTTTGCATGATTATAGAGAATCACACTAGAAAAAAAAACAACATATGACATAAAAATGGGGGTCTCCATACAACTTTTTGAGTTTTCTGCCCCTGAATGTGAGTTTTTTTGTTGTTTCTTTTAAATGTCATATTCAAGGACAGATAACTCAATATCATGGGCTAGCAACACCTCATTTAATTTTATCTCGATGTTTGGTACAATATTCCCTGTCACTGTGTAAAAGTTGTAGAAATTCTATTAAACAGATTTTATACTTTAGTCGCAAACGCGAATATATAGAAATATTCTGAGTATGTCTATTTGCTGAAACAGTTGAATGGGATTGTTTTCAACTCTGCATAATGACAAGAGTGAAACAATTAACAATAATATGAAATAAAATAAGGTATCGATAGGCTTGATTTTGAGTTATCTGCCCTTGGAAATGACAGAAAAGAGAAAAAAAAAAGCATATTCAGGGAAAAATAACTCAGAAATTAGCATGGAGACCCCCATTTTTTATCCCATATATTTGTTTCTAGTGTGATTCTCTATAATCATACCAAGTTTTAAAAAAAAGTCTGTTCGCTATTTTTGATTTTCCTTCTTTGTATATATAGTAAAATACCGCTATTGTGAAATACGCCTTTAATGTATTAAGCTAGGGGAAGGGCCGTTACTAAGTTGGATAGAACTACTCGTTTCAAATACTTTAAACTACAGAAATTAAAATAAAAATAGTTTTCTACTCTCCCTCATTAATATTGGTGAAAACTTTGTTTCTTGACAAATAAACTCGGAACGTGTAGGTCATATTGCACAGGAAAATGCTATTTTCGACTAACTTCGACGAAATCCGTTGAATATAGAATACGATATCCCCGAAGCACGGACACGATCCGCAACATGGCGTATTAGCGTGCGAAAAGTGAATGGATCTAAATATAGATTTTGGTTTTATATAGTTTCAATAAGTATAGTAAACTATCTAAATATAGTTTCAATAACGCCTGTGACGGTATTGCCTGTAATGGGGAAACCACCTATTTTTTTTATTTTTTTTTTTTTTTGTTGCGTCTGTAGTGGGTATCGATAGACGTAATACACACATATAGTTAAAAATCGAATTTTAAGTTAATGACTATCTGTGAACGAGCTGCTTTAAGGCTTTGCCCTTTTAAAATGGGGAAAGATATTTTTTCTCTTGTTAATTCTGAGCTAAAACGAACTAGGACATTGGGCGATTACTGCAGCGTGTCAACACCGGTCTGAATGACTAGTGCAAGCTAGTGTCGTCACAGTGTCTATTTACAGATTGGCGTTTACTCAACACAAATGCTCAGGTTAGCGACAAAACGCAGGATATTTCTTTTTTGATATGTACAGAGCAACAGCTCATGCACGTCTTGTATTTGATAATTTGCCTACTAATTTAATGTCTGAAAGTGGAGAACTGATTAAGGCTGTTACCGTTGATACTCAGCTGAAATCTTGGCCAACCTATTTGTATTTGCTTTTTTTCTCCATTCCTTCCAGATATGACAGCTATGAAAATTATAAAGAGGTTGCTGCTTGTAACGGCAGTGATTTCATTCTACGTGAAAACTACATATGAACAGAAAAGCTCTTACACGAATGAACAAGCTTTGGATCAAAAGTACCCGTATAAACAGGAACTTCCAGATAGTTTCCAGTTGAAAGACATGGACAATTTAAAAGCAATTGGCAATTGGGGAATGCACGATGTTGGGGAGGAAGAAACCGAAGTTTTGGAAAATATGACTAAAATGATAAATTGTGGTTTAACAGTATCAAAAAGAAGTGCAAAAAATTTTGAATACCAGCTTTCTATATATAATCCATACTTTGCAAGGCTATTGATAAACTTCGGACATATAAATGTCAGTTACAAGCCTGGGGTAATTAAGCCAAACCATTATATCTGGACCTTTTCATCTCTGAAGTCATTGTTTTTATATCTAAAATGGCCTATCGACTTCTCTGTCCTATCATTCGGGCTTCTCGACGCGAAAACCCAGACGGATTATGTATACCTTAATATAACTCAAAGAAGAACAATTGCTCGATGACAATAGGCGATTTTTATTCAACAATAATGGTAGGCCAGGCATTGAAAAACATGACAAAAACCTATCTTGTACCTTTGCGCAAGGATTATACGTTTTCATATTATTGTTTTCTGGCCGAAGTTCCGAATGTAAAGAACACATTGGAATACCAACTTGGAATTTACATTGACTTCCCAGTTCAATTTGCTCGATACAACTGTTGTAGAACATATACATACAAGTACAATAATTCTGTTCATCATGTACACTGCTTAAACCGACAGATAAAGCAATTATATCTAGTAAGTGTTATACCATACATCATGGCACTAATAACATTCGCATATTTTCCATCTCTTCTCATTAGTGTGAGTGCCACTTTGACGGAAACAGATGAACGCCGGAAATGGAGGCATTCATATGAAAGTCTTGGAGAAGATAGTTACAACTGGGTGTTCTTAGATGGGTCATCGCCAATTTGTATAACAAAGATGATTGGCGGACTCTGTGGACTGGTTGACTACTTTCCCGTGGCCGTCTCACGTGCCAGGCGTATGGTATTTTTATTAATCGCTCCTATTGTTATATATATAGAAATGGTTGTTTATACAAAATACAAGCATGTCCGTGATGTGACTCTTGCCCTTCTCGATCACGGCGCGCCACTTGGATATCTTTCTATGATCGGTGGTTATGAAAAGAGCAAATCCAACTTCGTGCCATTTCTTGGAGGACCATATATTCTTCTTCTCACGTTCTACATTGCTGGGACATTGTTCGTTATTTTACCCGAATGCTTGGATAGTTTGATCCATGAAGGATGCAATGCCATACTTGGCTCCGAAAACGCAAGTCCTCTTCTGTATAACATAAAATCACTAGAAAAACTTTCAACTTTGTCAATCAGTGACAAATTTGGCTACAGAAGAGGAGCGGTGATTATCAAAGCAAGGATATACATGCTAATGAACTATAGATTTTGGACCGACAGTTTGAAGATACAGTGGCAACGATTAAGGACTATTTGTATGTGTATTACTGCACCAAGTCAAAAACTGTTTATCTTTATTCTTTTGATTCTTTCCCCTGTATATATTGCATTATGTCTCGCAGAACTAGTTGTCTGTATATTATACAACGGGATGCCTCTGCTAAACGTCATGGTAATTGTTGTACGGGGATACATCTTGGCCCAGTGTAATTTTTTCGGGATAAACGGACCTCAGCCAAACACCTGTAGAGAAATTGCAAGCTTTTGCATCAGAATATTATGTAGCTTTATAACCACATGTCTTTTCGTTTGTTTTGCTTTCAGCATCTTCACTATTTTCATCGCCAGTTTTTCATTTCTCGCAGAAGTTGTAGTCATGAGTTTCATAGCAGTAATTGTGTATCCTTCACTTTCATTTGGATATCTTTTCTTTGGTATAGTACTAGTCTACTATATCCTGAAATTGTTTCAGAATTTTGGATCAGAATATCTCACACTTTTAGCCGATGCTGTTGAGATTTCCCTTTGTATGAAAAGCGAACTATTCTATGCACAGATCATCAATGGATCAATATATATTGGAAATACACGAGGTATGCATATAAACAAAATTCAAATCAAAGATCATATCATAAACCTATCAACAGACCAAAGATTACAGGTACAAAACATGCAGGCTGAGGAAAGTACCAAAGTTCTTTTTCGGAACCACGTGGCTGGGATACCGCGAAAGCTTTTCAGTCGACTTGTTCGAGAATATCGCCCCATTCATATTCAACTTACCAAAGCGATGCTTAAACTATCCCTAATTGTTGCCCTTATAGCCATCACTTTCAGTATTGTTCTTGCTAGACCTTTGGGTGAAAGCGAAGGTATTTCTGAAGTCATGCATGTTATATTCATCGTTGCAATAGGGGCCCTACCGAGACTCCTCGAGGCTGCACTTGACAACAATAACGACGCAGTAGCTAAAGAGATAGAAATATAAAAAAGATAAAAACAAGTATAATTGAATATTGGTCAGATATAAATGACGGACCTACGAATAACCAAGGAGAAGAAGAAGATGAAATTATAAATGAAGCATCAATTCAAAATGACGTATAATTACAGATATTGTATATAATGCTAGACGACTACTTAAAGCGTATGCTAGTTCTTTAATATAAAAAGAGAAAGCTAGTGGATGGTTAAAGCTATGGCCGCCTTCGAGTACAGTATGCTTGTTCCTGTCACTGTTAATAAAATGATTCAAATGCGAGAGAGTATGTGAGCGAATGTACACCACCCCTTCATTAAAGCAGCTCATTCACAGACGATCGGTAGAAATTAAAAAAAAATCTACTCTCCCTCATAACAGCCTGGAAAACGTAGGTCACAAAACACGGGGAAATTCTATTTTCGAAAACGCGTCTTCGACGAAATTGGTTAAGCATATAATACGGTATCTCCGAAGCGGTACCACGTGACACGTTCCGCAACATGGCCAAGTGAGGGCAAATGAAAATAGAAAAATAAATATAGTTTCAATACCGTCAGTAACGATGTTGCCTGTGATGGGAAAACCATCAATTATTTTACGATTACGAAAAGTTGCACTGGGTGACCATGTGCCTGCAGATGGGTATTGATAGACGTAATATAGTTATAATCAAATTCGTAGTCATTGGCCTTCTGAGTAAATGAAAGAGGTGCTTTAAGATCAGTCATTTTTAGAACCTATCAGTTTTAAGAAGAAAATATATGATTGCAAGTCACACAATGA
The DNA here is from genome assembly GCA_021229015.1 of Solen grandis. Lineage (NCBI taxonomy): Eukaryota > Metazoa > Mollusca > Bivalvia > Adapedonta > Solenidae > Solen > Solen grandis. The sequence goes on along the minus strand of CM037793.1, from coordinate 3,019,582 downwards.
AAACCACCTAGCTATTCTACGGTTAAGAACTAATTACAACTGTACAAATATTCTCTGTGAGCTATGATTTTGACAAGGACTATCAATGTTTTCGATATATCGGAAGAAAATTTCAATTTGTTTGTCATTCCTTTCTTATAGTACATGTGCATGCATGTATTTTATAATATTTGTGTTTTACATAATTGAATGTTATTGAAAATATGCACCCAAATGCTGTCTTACTCAATTACAAACGTTACCACGTCAAACTGGTACCATCCCGATTTTGGCAGATCCGAATTTTTCAGCGTTGTAATTTTTTTCACTACTTTTCCCGCCAAAATCAGTTTTTTAATCGATAGACAAAACTATCTTTAGTGTATCGCTATCGTTTCTATTGATGATGGCCCTAATTTTAATCCACATTTTGGGTAAAAGTTTTGGTAAAATTCACTAGTAATACAATTTACTACTTTTCACTTGTTTTTAATAGCGAGCGTTTTTATATTTCTCTACCATTATAATCTCTTAGAGATTTTGCGTGTTGTTTTTTATAAATTGCAATACGTTAAACTAATGATACTGTGCAATAAATTTCTATTGTCTTTTTGAAACCGGAAAAAAATCTGCCCTTACGTCATCTCATTGTGTTTAAATCTTTTGGCATTATAACCGCGCGTGACTTGGACTGGTTTCTATTGAGATTAGAGACACAATTACCAGGAAGAAAAATTTAATACAATGATTTAGTGACATTAGCGTGGAAAACAAAACTTTCCGAAGGCGGTGTTTTGACTGATTTGCTGTGTGAAAGGTAAAAAATATGTATATATTATCGCTTTCATTCCTCACATGTGTATAAATCATATATTATTCTCCTTTTGATTTTAGATTAGCTTTGTTCTAATTTTTATATTAAAGTTAATTTGGTGTTCAAGTTTATTGTACAAGATTTATGAAATCACTTATTGTTTATTTAAAGGCTTAACTCGTTTGATGATAAATAATTGAATACATGCAAGACAATTGATTTAAACAAATGAAATTTTAAATTCATACATAATCAATCATATAGATAGTTGATAAAAAATGTTATTCTTCGAAACTTTCACACGAGAGTAAAGTGTAAGTTACTTCACATTTTTGACACTGTTAAAACAATTTTTTATCAACTATCATTGTGATTTCTTTATCTAATGATGATATCTATTTGCTGGACTTTAAATCTGAATCATGTTTAGGTTTCTATTCACGTGCATTTACAAGGAAATGATCCATTAAAAGATAATCAACTGATTTGGGATTCGATATCATCAACGTATCATGAAAAAAAAAACCTTCCTTATCGTTCGTTCCATTCCTGTTCCTCTATCTTTGTATGGATGATACAGTGTTATATCTACTTATATGTAGTTGAATTGTTAAGAATTAAGGTAATTGCATATAATACATCTATATAATCACAAGACGTATAATGAAGTGGCAGAGTAAAACTATATAATGATTTTTCTGATATACATTGTAATCTCTACTCTGTTGTTGTTGTTGTTGTTGTTGTTGTTGTTGTCGTCGTCGTTTATCTTTTCTTTTTAATTTCTCCAACAAATGTTCCATCTCTAATTAACCCTTTCCCTCATAGAGGAAACCATGAAAAGACCTATGCGAACAACAAAAAAACCAGATCAGCCTGCGAGTTACTCGCAGGTTTTATGCTGTTCGCTGCTCCTCAGTGGTCTGGAAATGAGGCCTTTATAATTAAATTTGGTAAGGTTTAACTGTGGTTTTCTGCAGATCAGGCTTTACGTGGTACCTATTGAGTGCGTCAAAATGAGTCTATATGAGGGAAAGGATTACGAAGTCCATTAGTTCATTTTTTTTAAACTGTACTGGTATTTGTATTTTTAAAATATTACATGATAATCTTACTTGACAGGGCAGCTGCTTTGAAGATGTTAACAGTAAAATTTTTATTGATCGATCTACTACTGAAAAAAGTATCTTGTACATTGAAGGAGAGGAAAGGGAAAAGTGATGATGTGGCTAGTATAACAAATACAACAACCGATGTGCTACGTCAATATGAAACATATAAGCATGAGTCAAGGCAATTCACAGATATTTCTCTGGCGCAAAATGTAAGGCATGGTGACCTGGAACGTCAAAATGCCAAGAAAGAGAAACTTCCGTGTGTTCTTAAAGTCACCAGAAAAAGTGCAAATGTGTTCGAAAATGCCATTGATGTTTACGATCCAAACCTTGCGAGATTCAGAATCATATATCGGAACATCACAGTTAAACATGAACCTGGTGTAATTGAGCCTCACCATTGGATATGGACATACTACTCTCCCGACGGATTTTTTCCATATTTGAAATTGCCAGTAGATTTTCCGATACTCTCCTTTAAACTTCTTGATTCTAAAACATTACCCGTAGATCACCTCTACATTGAAGTTGAATCAGAAGAGCCAAACTGCACTTTCATAATTGGTCAGCGGTCTACCACCAAGGCAATCGGCTACGCCCTGAAAAATATTACCATGAAATACTTACTTCATCTAAATCGTTTTTATTCGTACACCTATTATTGCTACCTGGCAGAAGTTCCTGGTGTAAAGAATACCCTGGCATACCAGATTGGTGTATATTTCAATTTTCCCGTTGAGTATGTGAGGTACAACTGCTGCCGGACACACAGTAAGCACTACAATCATTCGGAATTATTCATTAATTGTTTGGGCCATCAGATTCTTCCGTATGTGATGGGTCTAGTGGTTTTTGCCTACTTTCCCCTTTTCTTGGTTAGTGCTGCAGCAACAATAAATGAGACCAGTGGGGGACCAGGCTTCATCCAAACTGACAGGAAGTGGGTGTTTCTAAATGAATCAGCACAGTTTGCTTTACTAAATTTGTTGGTGGGTTTTGTGGTCTTGTAGACAGGTTTCCTATAGCTGTTTCACGTGTCCGTCGAGCATTTTTTATTTTTGTATCTCCAATCGTGATTTCCATAGAAATTTACATCTATCACAAATATCAAAAAAGGATCACTTTGGCTCTTCTTCGACACGGCTGCCCAATGGGATATCTATCAATGATTGGAGGTTTTGAGTTAAGCAAAAAGAATTTCTTACCGTTTTTTGGAGGCCCATATATTGTACTTTGCACATTTTTCGCGGGCGGAATAACTTTCGTTATTTTGCCATCAAAATTAAACAAACTGATACAGAACGGATGTACAGAAAAATTTGCTTTTGGACATGTAAGCCCGCTGTTTTTTGATTTGAAAACTGTCGAAATGTTATCAGCAATTAAAATAGCCGATAAAACTGGTTATCGAAGACCTGCTTCTATTATGAAAGCTAGAATTTACATGCTTACAAATTACAAATTTTGGTTAGATGCACTTCGATTGCAGTACAAGAGGATGCAGAGGTTTTTTTCTAACTGCAGGCTTTCTGGAATGAAAACTGCTTTCGCACTAGGTTTGGTTACTATCCTCTTACCAATTTACTTGGTTTTTTGTCTGCTTGAACTTCTTTTTTGTATCTTATTCTACGGAATTCCATTGGTAAACGGAATTGCTATTATTGTAAAAGGTTACTTTTCTGCGCAGTCAAAGTTTTTCGAACAACAGCGTGCAAGTAGGAGACTAAGTGTACTGCTTCTTCTAATAAAAAGCGTTTATTTCAGTTTAACAACGTTTTTGTTTATATACTTTGTTTTCGGTATCTCTACTATCTTTATAGCAAGTTTTGCTTTTATTGCGGAGGTGATTGCTCTATGCTTTATGGCCGTGATAATTTACCCTTCGTTCTCATTTGGCTACCTGTTTTTTGGAATAGCGTTGCTTTACTACGTCATGAAACTTTTTAAAAATTTTGGTTCAGCTTATTCTGCTCTATTAGCAGATGCAATTGACATCTCCTTTGTTCTTGAAAACAATATGCCTCAGATCCACACCGTGAATGGCACAGTTGTTATAAATGATACTTTTGGATTGGAGATAACCAAACTCCAGGTTCGAGACCATGTTATTCCTTTGTCGTGTGATCAAATCGCGCGGATCAAAAACATCCAAACCGAAGAGCATTCAAAACTGATTTATCGGAACCATGCACCTGGAATTCCAAAAGATCTTTTTGATCACCTCGTTCACATTTATCTTCCTGTTCATATTCAGATAGCAAGAGCAATACTGAAGATAATGTTGATTATGGCGTTTATAGCGGTCACACTTAGTGTGGTATTAGTAAGGCGATTCGGTGAAGGAGAAGGGATCTCTGAGGTGATGTATGTCATTTTTATAATCGCTATCGGAGCATTACCAAGGATTGTGGAAGTTGCAATGGACAATAAAAACTACGCTGTAAAGAAAGAAATTAGACTTAGGAAGATAAGGGCTACAATTGAAGTATATTGGTCAAATCAGAGTTAACATTTCCAAAATGAACGGACTATTATGTGTGATAAGAAATACACACATACTTATCTTGTATTTATATTTTCGTTTTAATATTTGAGAAAGTAGAATTTTAGATTCAGAAATACCTCGAAATTCTAAAAATAAAAATAAAAACATTGAATTGCGTGCTTGTATTTGATATTGAGAAATAAGCAAAAAGGTACATGGTATGAATATTAATTATTTTGAAAAGGGGCGAAAAATAAGGATAAGGGCTACGGTGATGTCCACAGGGGTTTGGATTTTGGTATAGGGGTATTCAGATAACTATATTAAACTTTTCACGCTTGATATTTTGATTGAATAGGTTGTTCATAAATATTTTATTTTGCCGGTTTGTCATATGCTATGTTTGTAAATATAGATTAAATGTATACGCTTCTATATATTATATGTCTTGTAAGCTAGATGTATGTATTTTGATAGCATAATAAACATGTTTGATGTTTGACTATTTTATTAGTTCGTTATTTTAAGAACGAGTAAAATAAGAACCTCCATGATAAAGTGGTTGGAATCGTTGGCTGACTATCACTTAGCACCATATCCCAATGGATTCGAATCCCGGTATTGTCATTCGAATCTTGTGTATGATGACGAACTTTAGCTGACTTTTGATAGATGTGTGGTTCTACCTGGACGGCTGTACACTCGGGGTTTTCATCCACCAGTAATAGCTGGACGTCGATATAAGTCGGGACAGCCGTTTTGAAAAGATTAAAAATGGAAGTAAAAATTCCTGTTAGATAAGCTTGTTATCTCAATCAAACCATAAAAATGATTTACTATTTATTAAAGGCATGTTGTTTCTCTGAAATACACAGAATATGTAGAAAATTCGCCCAATAATCCATAAAATTGATCAGATTTCATTCTGTCACAGGTATTAATCATTAATTTACTTCCTTCAAGTTCCGATTGTTTCCGTAAAGTAGAGGTGATTCATACAGTGAACCGCTATTTCTTTCCAATAAAAAGTTTTCCAGTTTAAAACACATGGCAGTAAGATCATTTATCTGTACAGTTTATATACAGTAAGTCGTATAAAAGATAAAAAGAAAATAGAAATCCGTGCGTGTACTCGCGCAACTGAAGTATTGAACACTTCATTACTTTTTTGTTATCATATATATATATGTATATATATATATATATAGGTGTGCAGTATATTTCCTTGCTCACACAAATGCGTTTAATAACAAATTTTATAATTTCGGAGAAATAATGAGTCTTTACTTTTCTTTCATGCTTATTGATGAAATACCTATGTTTATAATGAAAATAACAGCAGTGAAAAGTTGGTGTTATTTTCACTGCAAAAAAAAAAAAGAAACTACTTTTTTGTGCTGGGTTTTACGCTAGAAATGACGTCATTAAAATATCACGCACGCGATGTAATCCCGCCAATATTGAAGTCTTTTGTGAATAAAACAGCTAATTTCTGGACTTAATGGCAATAAATAAAGGAAATATTGTTTATTATGGTGTGAGATCGATTTATAATTTCGCTGAGTGATATTTTCACGAGTCGTGAATCAATCAGAAGAATGAACAAAATACACTTTCACAGGAACACCTAGATGTACGGTCACGACTTGACCAAGATTCGCCAGTTGAGCGACCAATTTTCAAGCGAATTCGGCTCATTTCTGAGAGTGACAGCGAATATTCTAGCACGAATGACCCATATCAGATCTCAATACTGCTAATGCACAATGATTTAAGTCCTTTTTCTGGAATATTACTAAGGAATTTGTTGAGATAATATTGAATATAAAAGTATAGAAAAAAAGCAGAACTTTCATTGAAAAGAAATGCACTCCCTCATCACAAAACAATAAGGGCACTATGTAATGCACCACATTGCAATGGGACAAAGTAATTTCAACACAGCCCTCACTACCAACCCCAAATTGTTTGTTATGAATTAAGAAGCCCTAAATGATGAGTCTGCCAATGTCATTTGAGACATTATTTCATCACTGATCAATTATCCACAGTTTGTTCAATTGCTCACCATTCACCAGCCATGAAATTTTCAATAAAGAAGTCAATATTTTAACGTTTTAAGCATGAACATCAAAGTAAAAATATGTCTGAAAAGCACACAAAATATCTGCATGTGGTCAAAATTCCTACAATATCTTTTTCCTATCCCCTGTCATAAACAGCAGAAAAAAAATGTATTTACTGAAATACAAGTAAGGAAAGAAATTCAGTATTGTTGTATAACATTAAATATGTTACTCAAAAGGTAAACTGAAATCCACATGACCTGTATCTACAAGGATTATCCTTTAAAAGTCACATGCATAATCCTTCTGTCCAGTCTTCTTTTCATTGCTAAGAACTACCTATATCTTTAATGTGATTTACACCCCCACATACTACTTTATCACAGAAAAAGGGCTATAATTCTTATAAAATCATTGACACAGTTATCTGCACTTGCCTGCTGACCTGTCTGGTAATAATTATTTCAAGTGTGAAGGCATTCTCAATTTCAAGTAGTATAAGTGCAGAACCTGATAGGATGTGACAAGCATGAGTCTTGTATAGCCTCCACTTCACTATGTGAACTGGGATATACTAGAGCTATCATAGAAGGTAAAAATAACAAATCTGCTTTTGAAATAGTTATCAATTCCATTTTTCACGTTAAACTTGAGATGTATATATCCTACATTAATGTTCTGGGGACTAATTTTGCTTCACAAATGAATTAACTGTTTGCATCACAACTCTCTCTCTCTCTCTCTCTCTCTCTCTCTATATATATATATATATATATATATATATATATATATATATATATATCATAGTTACAAGGAACATTCATAGGGTCATATCTTTGCCATGTCTTCATTAATAAGCTCCACAATTTGTGATTCAAATATATCCTTGATTATGATTACGTGCTTAGTTTCAGTGAAATATCTCTATGAACTTAAGAAGCAGTCTCAGCCTTTATATTTTATATGCTGAGAAAATTGTGTTGGCCACAACTCTACAAAGCCTTCATAAGCATGCTCTGTATCATGTCATTCATAACATTTCATTTACAACTACTCTTGACTGTGATTACAAAATGGCACTGAAAACTTAACAAGAGCAACCCATGTAGATGCCAGCACTCATCTATTTTAGTTTTTGATAAAAAGGGAGAGATAAATTTGGTTAAACGAACCTAAGAGTTATGGCCTTTGATGCAAATGTATCCCTTGTGATAATGAATAAGTTTGTGAAGTTTGATGACAGAAGCTTTAACAGTTTAAAAGTTATGGCCAAGGTTTGAAGTTGCTCATGACGATAACACCAGAATGATGACAATACCTTAACTTTTTTTCTTTGAAAAACATACAAGGTCAAAAGTAGTAAATAAGTATGCACCACAATCTTTTGTTAAGTCAGACCAACAGACTGATTCCTGTACAACCCCCAAAACTTCCTTTGTGAGGATATAATTAGTATCCTATCACTAATTGCAACTACAGTAATACTAACCTTTCTTGGCAACATGGCATTTTTCACTTAAGCAATACCACTTTCAGGAAACAACATACTGGTAACCCTGACACACCTATCGTATCACTCACCCGTTCATGGTCTGTCCAGGCGTTTGTGTCTCCACCATGCCTGCCCAGGTAGTCATCAAAACTGTTTTCTTCCGGGTATTTCTCACTACCCATAAATACCACTAGTAGGATGATAAAACACTACACAAGGTTAATGATGAGAATTGCTCAGTTGGAATCTAAAAAAAAATACTTAAATATGATCTCGGGCTAAAACTCAAATACCATACTGAAATCCTTATTGAAGTCATGAAAATTGTACATGAGAATGGTATTTATTTTGCAAACATGGGGCCTGTAAACTTCATAAAGAACAAGAACTGTTGGAATGACACATAATTATGCTCTTGACTGTGTGGTCAGAGGCAAGGCCAATAAGGAAAAGGAATAAGGAAAATATAAGTTTACCGAAAACAGGAGCAAGACTCACATAGGTTAATTAAAGGAATACGCTCGGCTGATAACAACTAGGTTTTAATTGAAAGATATTGATGTAAATAAACCAATTTAATTACTCATTTCATTGAATCAATCGTAATAAGAAAGAAATTGCAAGTTTAAGACGTCTATTTACACCAGTTTGCTCCGAGACATGGGCGCAGACATTGTTTACGTCTCGTGGTCTCGCGAGATTTTTTTTCAACAATCGTGACGTCACAGACACACTTCCGGTTGCGTACATACATTGAAATATAGAAGGGAATTACGTGTGTTGTGGAGAAATTGTTTGAAAAATGTTTATTATTTGAATATGATGAAAATATATTAAAAGATTAAACTATGATCATTTTATTGTTTTCTTACTCGTGAGTGAGGGAGTCTGGAGCCCTCGTCCTATGACCTTTGTATGCCAGAATGGTAATGAATGCAACTTCTAAAACAGAATCATTCAGAACTAAGGTTTGAAAGTCCGTATGGTTCGTAATGCACGTAAGTTCATCTAAATTTCCAACAACCAAGTCACTCGATTTGCAACATACATTTTCCATATTGGATGGCATCATAACACAGTTATCACACAGACAAAAGTCCTCAACGAGGATTCAACACTTTTCTTTCACAAAGATGTATTATAGAAATAAAAAAATAAAGTCTTTAACTTACAATTTCTTTCTTATTACGATTGATTCAATGAAATGAGAAATTTAATTGGTTTATTTACATCAATATCTTTCAATTGAAACCTAGTTGTAATCAGCCGAGCGTATTCCTTTAATGCTTTTATCACAACCCCTATTAATTGCACTCATCGATCGGGATATGGTTCAATGGGTATTTGTGACGTCACAGAAAGGTAAACATGAACAAAGATGGCGGCGGCCATAGCCGATCGAAATCACAAACTTTAAACAGCTATATCTTCACAAATATAGCGTGTATAAAAATGAAAGTCATGTCAAAGTGATCTACACTAAAAGGTTTATTGATGGTTAAATTTTCATTTCAGCCGAGCGTATTCCTTTAACTACAATTACAGACTAATCTGGGTTGACCTTTGATCAAGTGACCCAAAAACTGATAGGAGCCATTTAATACTAATTATGATCAAATTCCCTATGAAGTTTTTGGACTAAATCATTCTCTAGTTATTGATTGGAAACAATTTTCACATTCAAAGGGACGCATAATAAAGGGTGAAGTGAACTATTTTACTGTAAATGTTATACATTTCCTCTATATCGGACAGAAGTTTCCAGTTAATTAATCCAGTTGAATAAACAGAATAGCATGCTAGTGTACTTTGATACAAAATTTATCAGTCTAGGCTGGGCGTTTCCATGATCATTTATATTTCTCCTGGCTCTAATTCTACCAACAATACTTGATTCTAAGTAATAATAAGAAATATTTTATAAATTAGGTGGAAACCCTTTCAACTTTTCCTGTTTTATGAAATATCTAAGTACCATACATGACAAAGCTGATATAAATTATCACCTTCATAACTAAGAATATTTTTTATTAATAAAGAAATCAAATTTGGGTTTTTTTTCCAAAATATTTATAATATTAGCGCTAAGTATGGTTGATGGTATTCAAACCAGAACAAGTCTAAACAAGAGGGCCAAGATGGCCCTAAAGACGCTTACCTGAGAAAAATTGCCTTCATTGCCAGTACAAGTTACTAAATTATATTCAAAACGATTGCTTAAGAAATGAGGATGCTAGAGTGTTAACCGTAAAATATGGCATTTTTATTTATTAAAGGGCAATAACTCCTGACATTTAATCTGATATCTTGGCCTAGAGATTATGGCTATTAACATGATCAAAAATTTCTAGCATTTTTTTTGATATTGAAAGGGGCATAACTCCTGACATAATAGGCCAATATCAGCCATAATCGAATTTGGCTGAGAGATTATTGTAATAAACATTGTCATAAAGTTTGAAGAAGATTGCTTTGGAAATGAAGATGCTAGAGTGCAAACAAAGTGAAATCTGGCATTTTTTAATATTAAAAGGGCATAAATCCTGACATAATGCCGATATCAGCCATAATCGAACTTGGCCGAATTATTATGGTAATAAACATTGTCATAAAGTTTGAAGATGCTAGAGTCCAAACAAACTTATTGTGGATGACGGATGGACGGACGACTGACATTCATCGATCATAATAGCTCATCCTCAACACATGTGCTCAGGTAAGCTAAAAAAACTTAAATCATTGCCTTTACACTACAATTACATTTCTCCTTGAAGTGTGTATAAATACATCACAAAAAATTAAGAATACAGCGGCTACATACCAGTGTATGAAATTTTTATTTGACTTGACTATTTGAGTTTACCGTCGCTTCGACAGTATTTCAGTCATATGGCGACGTCCAGCTAATTACAGGTGGAGGAAGACCCCGAATGCACGAAGGCATCCGGGTAAAACCACCGACCTACCACAAGCCAGTTGGAAGGCTTCCTCACATGAAAATCCGAATGACCCTGCCGGGATTTGAACCCACGCGGTGAGGGGCTGAGTGAGTGTTAAAGTCAGCGACTTTATCCTCTTGGCCACGGAGGCCCCCCATGAAAATTTCTTACATACAAAAAAGACATATTTTGGCAAACAACAGTATTCCATAATATTTCATTATTAAACAACTTAATAGAAATTTGATATAAACACTCCAATGTCTTAACATCAAGGAGATACCAGTATATACCATAGAATTGACTTACTGTGTTCAAGGAAGTGGGCAAAGCCCGGAATGTTAGCAGCGTCAGAGAAACTTCCCACTCCAATACACAGGGCTGCAGCTGACTGGAATAGATCCAGGGTAAGAACCCAGGGTAGATGGTAAGCATGACAACAGATTACATACACAGTGCTTTCTATAAGAATCATGAAACAGAGAAGCTTATTCAAAATAGACCACTAGCATGTATAGTGCTGAATGCTTAAGAATGAATTTAATTTTGATTTTTTTTTTTTTCAAAATTCAAGGACTTTGTGAAAGCTATATGGTAACTTCTAATAAATTAATGGTTTTGCAACGAGCCCTAAATATTAGAGATATAATGATACATTGATGCATCGCGATATGCCTTGTCCTCACCTTATACATCAGAAAAGAATTTTAAATGGCAATACATTGTGAAGCAATAAAGATTTACCTTGTGATGCAACAATATGGCTCACAAGTATTGCAATATGCAAACAATTTCTTACAAACGATTTTCGTTATGTGTTTATACATATGCTGCCGCTTTGTCATTTTCCCGGAAAAAGTCAGAAATCAGTGTGTGTATTTTACATTCACAACGCTAGCTTATTTGATACTAAACAGTAATTATACTTAGTTCTTGTTATAATTGATAACCTGTGTTTTGGAATAGATGCTGTGAACAGTTAAAGAAGTTCTTATATAAACACCTCTTGGTTTCAAGAATGAAAGAGGTTATCATAATACGTATTACATCGCTACGTAAATATCGCAATACGCATTGCAATTCATTTGCTTTTGCAATATGTATCATGAATTGCATTGTTTGAAAAAACGTGATATGTAATTGTATCCTGACATAAAAAATGGCAATGCACAGCTCTACTTAAAATTGATGAAAATTTGCACCAGTTGCCAGCACTTCTAGAAAACATATAGCTGTATATACTTTCATTCCATCTAAAGTTAAATATTTCTACTTTGTAAATGATATTTTCATAAAAAAACCTTAACTCATGTCAAACATTCTGCAAAATGATTTTGATCAGTGATCAGTGATTTTGAAAAGCAATAGCAAAATTTACTACGATAATAAGCTGTTTCCCTTTATAAAGGTCAAAACAGTTTTTATTGTAACATATATGATATTTTGCTGACAGAGTACCGATAGTATCAACAGCTGTCTAGCACCGTCATACCTTTACTTTATCTGACCATTATAAGATAAGAAGTATTTGCTGAATTTGGCGAATATTCTATTTTAGAAGATTTTGTGATGTGCACTACAGTTTTCGTTCAGTGGTATAAGGTTAGCGTTTGCATCCCTGTTATAACGTAGCGTATAGAAGGCATTAAAATCCCAGTATCTTTAAATTTTTCCAGTTAAACCCGATTCACCGTAAAAGCCTCTTCATGTGAATTTCCTGCCTGAAAGACATTAAGAAATGCATATTTACGTTAAAGATTCCTTAAGAAAAATCACAAGTTGTGGCTTTCAGGTTCTATAATCACTTACTCACAACAACGTCAACATAAAGTAAACATTCGAGGGGCTTTTCTGAAGTCCGTGGATTTTCTTTATATCTCCTATACTACGGTGTATCAAAATTACTTCAAGTTTTTTACATGAGTCCTCGGGCTTCTGAAACACCCCGTGTACGCCCAAGATATCCGTGCTCTTACTGCAAAGTTAGTTTCAGAACACGCTCGGTCCACTTTTCTCACTATATTAGCATATAGTAGCCTGTCTGAACAGCTAAGGATTTCGAGGATTTCTCTTATACTTTCATTAAATAGTTCATTATGTGGGCTTAATCGAGTATTTAGAGGTTAATAAAGCATCATTTAAAGCAGCTCATTCACAGATGATCGGTAGAGCTTTAAAGGCGTATTTCACAATAGCAGTTTTTTTCCTATATAGACAAAGAAGGAAAATCAAAACTAGCGAACAGATTTTTTTAAACTTTGCATGATCATAGAGAATCACACTAGAAAAAAACATATGGGATAAAAAATGGGGGTCTCCATACAACTTTTTGAGTTTTCTGTCCCTGAATGTGATGTCATATTCAAGGACAGATAACTCAATATCATGGGCTAGCAACACCTCATTTAATTTCATCTCGATGTTTGGTACAATATTCCCTGTCACTGTGTAAAAGTTGTAGAAATTCTATTAAACAGATTTTATACTTTAGTCGCAAACGCGAATATATAGAAATATTCTGATTTTTTTAAAAAGAAAACTTAGCATGTCTATTTGCAGAAACAGTTGAATGGGATTGTTTTCAACTCTGCATTAATGACAAGAGTTAAACAATTAACAATAATATGAAATAAAATAAGGTATCGATAGGCTTGATTTTGAGTTATCTGCCCTTGGAAATGACAGAAAAAAGAAAAAAAAATCATATTCAGGGAAAAATAACTCAGAAATTAGCATGGAGACCCCCATTTTTTATCCCATATATTTGTTTCTAGTGTGATTCTCTATAATCATACCAAGTTTTAAAAAAAAGTCTGTTCGCTATTTTTGATTTTCCTTCTTTGTATATATATTAAATACCGCTATTGTGAAATACGCCTTTAATGTATTAAGCTAGGGGAAGGGCCGTTACTAAGTTGGATAGAACGACTCGTTTCAAATACTTTGAACTACAGAAATTAAAAAAAATAGTTTTCTACTCTCCCTCATTAATATTGGTGAAAACTTTGTTTCTTGACAAATAAACTCGGAACGTGTAGGTTATATTGCACAGGAAAATGCTATTTTCGACTAACTTCGACGAAATCCGTTGAATATAGAATACGATATCCCCGAAGCACAGGCACGATCCGGAACATGGCGTATTAGCGTGCGAAAAGTGAATGGATCTAAATATAGATTTTGGTTTTATATAGTTTCAATAAATATAGTAAACTATCTAAATATAGTTTCAATAACGCCTGTGACGGTATTGCTTGTGATGGGGAAACCACCATTTTTTTTTTGTTGCATCTGTAGATGGGTATCGATAGAAATACACACATATAGTTAAAATCGAATTTTAAGTTAATGACTATCTGTGAACGAGCTGCTTTAAGGTTTTGCCCTTTTAAAATGGGGAAAGATATTTTTTCTCTTGTTAATTCTGAGCTTAAACGAACTAGGACATTGGGCGATTACTGCAGCGTGTCAACACCGGTCTGAATGACTAGTGCAAGCTAGTGTCGTCACAGTGTCTATTTACAGATTGGCGGTAACTCAACACAAATGCTCAGATTAGCGACAAAACGCAGGATATTTCTTTTTTGATATGTACAGACCAAACGATAAATTGTGGTTTAACAGTATCAAATAGAAGTGCAAACGGTTTTGAATACCAGCTTTCTATATATAATCCATACTTTGCAAGGCTATTGATAAACTTCGAAAATATAAATGTCAGTTACAAGCCTGGGGTAATTAAGCCAAACCATTATATCTTGACCTTTTCATCTCTGTAGTCATTGTTTTTATATCTGAGATGGCCTATCGACTTCTCTGTGCTATCATTCGGGCTTCTCGACGCGAAAACCCAGAAGGATTATGTATACCTTAATATATACTCAAAGAAGGACAATTGCTCGATGACAATAGGCGATTTTTATTCAACAATTATGGTAGGCCAGGCATTGAAAAACATTACAAAAACCTATCTTGTACCTTTGCGCAAGGATTATACGTTTTCATATTATTGTTTTCTGGCCGAAGTTCCGAATGTAAAGAACACATTGGAATACCAACTTGGAATTTACATTGACTTCCCAGTCCAATTTGCTCGATACAACTGTTGTAGAACATATACATACAAGTACAATAATTCTGTTCATAATGTACACTGTTTAAACCGACAGATAAAGCAATTATGTCTAGTAAGTGTTATACCATACATCATGGCACTAATAACATTCGCATATTTTCCATCTCTTCTCATTAGTGTGAGTGCAACTTCGACGGAAACGGATGAACGCCGGAATTGGAGGCATTCATATGAAAGTCTTGGCGAAGATAGTTACAACTGGGTGTTCTTAGATGGGTCATCGCCAATTTGTATAACAAAGATGATTGGCGGACTCTGTGGACTGGTTGACTACTTTCCCGTGGCCGTCTCACGTGCCAGGCGTATGGTGTTTTTATTAATCGCTCCTATTGTTATATATATAGAACTGGTTGTTTATACAAAATACAAGCATGTCCGTGATGTGACTCTTGCCCTTCTCGATCACGGCGCACCGCTTGGATATCTTTCTATGATCGCTGGTTATGAAAAGAGCAAATCCAACTTCGTGTCATTTCTTGGAGGACCATATATTCTTCTTCTCACGTTCTACATTGCTGGGACATTGTTCGTTATTTTACCCGAATGCTTGGATAGTTTGATCCATGAAGGATGCAATGCCATACTTGGCTCCGAAAACGCAAGTCCTCTTCTGTATAACATAAAATCACTAGAAAAACTTTCAACTTTGTCAATCAGTGACAAATTTGGCTACAGAAGAGGAGCGGTGATTATCAAAGCAAGGATATACATGCTAATGAACTATAGATTTTGGACCGACAGTTTCAAGATACAGTGGCAACGATTAAGGACTATTTGTATATGTTTTACTGCACCAAGTCAAAAACTGTTTATCTTTATTCTTTTGATTCTTTCCCCTGTATATATGGCATTATGTCTCGCAGAACTAGTTGTCTGTATATTATACAACGGGATACCTCTGCTAAACGTCATGGTAATTGTTGTACGGGGATACATCTTGGCCCAGTCTAATTTTTTCGGGATAAACGGACCTCAGCCAAACACCGGTAGAGGAATTGTAAGCTTTTGCATCAGAATATTATGTAGCTTTATAACCACATGTCTTTTTGTTTGTTTTGCTTTCAGCATCTTCACTATTTTCATCGCCAGTTTTTCATTTCTCGCAGAAGTTTCATAGCAGTAATTGTGTATCCTTCACTTTCATTTGGATATCTTTTCTTTGGTATAGTACTAGTCTACTATATCCTGAAATTGTTTCAGAATTTTGGATCAGAATATCTCACACTTTTAGCCGATGCTGTTGAGATTTCCCTTTGTATGGAAAGCGAAATATTCTATGCACAGATCATCAATGGATCAATATATATTGGAAATACACGAGGTATGCATATAAACAAAATTCAAATCAAAGATCATATCATAAACCTATCAACAGACCAAAGATTACAGGTACAAAACATGCAGGCTGAGGAAAGTACCAAAGTTTTTTTTTCGGAACCACGTGGCTGGGATACCGCGAAAGCTTTTCAGTCGACTTGTTCGTGAATATCGCCCCATTCATATTCAACTTACCAAAGCGATGCTTAAACTATCCCTAATTGTTGACCTTATAGCCATCACTTTCAGTATTGTTCTTGCTAGACCTTTGGGTGGAAGCGAAGGTATTTCTGAAGTCATGCATGTTATATTCATCGTTGCAATAGGGGCCCTACCGAGACTCCTCGAGGCTGCACTTGACAACAATAACGACGCAGTAGCTAAAGAGATAGAAATAAAAAAGATAAAAACAAGTATAATTGAATATTGGTCAGATATAAATGACGGACCTACGAATAACCAAGAAGAAGAAGAAGATGATATTACAAATGAAGCATCAATTCAAAATGACGTATAATTACAGATATTGTATATAATGCTAGACGACTACTTAAAAGGTATGCTAGTCCTTTAATATAAAAAGAGAAAGCTAGTGGAGGGATAAAGCTATGGCCGCCTTCGAGTACAGTATGCTTCTTCCTGTCACTGTTAATAAAATTATTCAAATGCGAGAGAGTATGTGAGCGAATGTACACCACCCTTTCATTAAAGCAGCTCTTTTACAGACGATCGGTAGAAATTTAAAAAAAATCTACTCTCCCTCATAATAGCCTGGAAAACGTAGGTCACAAAACACGGGGAAATTCTATTTTCGAAAACGCGTCTTCGACGAAATTGGTTAAACATATAATACGGTATCTCCGAAGCGGTACCACGTGACACGTTCCGCAACATGGCCAAGTGAGGGCAAATGAAAATAGAAAAATTAAATATAGTTTCAATACCGTCAGTAACGGTGTTGCCTGTGATGGGAAAACCATCAATTATTGTACGATTACGAAAAGTTGCACTGGGTGACCATGCGCCTGCAGATGGGTATTGATAGACGTTATAAAATAGTTATAGAATATAGTTATAATCAAATTCGTAGTCAATGGCCTTCTTAGTCAATGAAAGAGGTGCTTTAAGACAGTCATTTTTAGAACCTATCAGTTTTAAGAAGAAAATATATGATTGCAAGTCACACAATGAAAACCACCTAGCTATTCTACTGTTAAGAACTAATTACAATTGTACAAATATTCTCTGTGAGCTATGATTTTAACAAGGACTATCAATGTTTTCGATATATCGGAAGAAAATTTCAATTTGTTTGTCATTTCTTTCTTATAGTACATGTGCATGTATTTTATAATATTTGTGTTTTACATAATTGAATGTTATTTGAAAATATGCACACAAATGCTGTCTTACTCAGTTACAAACGTTACCACGTCAAAATGGTACCATCCCGATTTTGGCAGATCCGAATTTTTCAGCGTTGTAATTTTTTCACTACTTTTCCCGCCAAAATCATTTTTTTAATCGATAGACAAAACTATCTTTAGTGTATCGCTATCGTTTTTAATGATGATGGCCCTAATTGTAATCCACATTTTGGGTAAAAGTTTTGGTAAAATTCACTAGTAATACAATTTACTACTTTTCACTTGTTTTTAATAGCGAGTGTTTTTATATTTCTCTACCATTATAATCTCTTAGAGATTTTGCGTGTTGTTTTTTATAAATTGTAATACGTTAAACTAATGATACTGCGCAATAAATTTCTATTGTCTTTTTGAAACCGGGAAAAAATCTGCCCTTACGTCATCGCATTGTGTTTAAATCTGTTGGCATTATAACCGCGCGTGACTTGGACTGGTTTATTTTGAGATTAGAGACACAATTACCAGGAAGAATAATTTGATACAATGATTTAGTGACATAAGCGTGGAAATCAAAACTTCCCGATGACGGTGTTTTGACTGATTTGCTGTATGAAAGGTAAAAATTATGTGTATATTATCGCTTTCATTCCTCACATGTGTATAAATCATATATTATTCTCCCTTTGATTTTAGATTAGCTTTGTTCTAATTTTTATATTAAAGTTAATTTGGTGTTCAAGTTTATTGTACGAGATTTATGAAATCACTTATTGTTTATTTATAGGCTTAACTCGTTTGATGATAAATAATTGAATACATGCAAGACAATTGATTTAAACAAATGAAATTTTAAATTCATACATAATCAATCATATTCCTTTCTTCGAAACTTTCACACGAGAGTAAAATGTAAGTTACTTCACATTTTTGACACTGTTAATTTTTTTTTATCAACTATCATTGTGATTTCTGTATTTAATGATGATATCTATTTGCTGGACTTTAAATCTGAATCATGTTTAGGTTTCTATTCACCTTCATTTACAAGGAAATTATCCATTAAAAGATAGTCATCTGATTTTGGATTCGATATCATCAACGTATCATGAAAAAAAAACTTCCTTATCGTTCGTTACTTTCCTGTTCCTCTATCTTTGTATGGATGATACAGTGTTATATCTACTTATATGTGGTTGATTTGTTAAGAATTAAGGTAATCGCTTACTTATATAATAAATCTATATAATCACAATTCGTATAATGAAGTGACAGAGTAAAACTATATAATGATCTTTCTGATATACATTGTAATCTCTACTCTGTTGCTGTTGTTGTTGTCGTTTACCTTCTTTTTAATTTCTCCAACAAATGTTCCATCTCGAATTAACCCTTTCCCTCATAGAGGAAACCATGAAAAGACCTATGCGAACAACATAAAACCAGATCAGCCTGCGAGTAACTCGCAGGCTGATCAGATTTTATGCTGTTCGCTGCTCCTCAGTGGTCTGGAAATGAGGCCTTTATAATTAAATTTGGTAAAGTTTAACTGTGGTTTTCTGCAGATCAGGCTTTATGTTGTACCTATTGAGTGCGTCAAAATAAGTCTATATGAGGGAAAGGGTTAAGAAGTCCATTAGTTCATTATTTAAAAAAAAACTGTACTGGTATTTGTATTTTTAAAATATTACATGATAATCTTACTTGACAGGGCAGCTGCTTTGAAGATGTTAACAGTAAAATTTTTATTGATCGGTCTACTACTGAAAAAGGTTTCCTGTACAGTGAAGGAGAGGAAAAGGAAAAGTGATGATGTGGCTAGTATAACAAATACAACAACCGATGTGCTACGTCAATATGAAACATATAAGCATGAGTCAAGGCAATTCACAGATGTTTCTCTGGCGCAAAATGTAAGGCACGGTGACCTGGAACGTCAAAATGCCAAGAAAGAGAAACTTCCGTGTGTTCTTAAAGTCACCAGAAAAAGTGCAAATATGTTCGAAAATGCCATTGATGTTTACGATCCAAACCTTGCGAGATTCAGAATCATATATCGGAACATCACAGTTAAACATGAACCTGGTGTAATTGAGCCTCACCATTGGATATGGACATACTCCTCTCCCGATGGATTTTTTCCATATTTGAAATTGCCAGTAGATTTTCCGATACTCTCCTTTAAACTTCTTGATTCTAAAACATTACCCGTAGATCACCTCTACATTGAAGTTGAATCAGAAGAGCCAAACTGCACTTTCATAATTGGTCAGCGGTCTACCATCGAGGCAATCGGCTACGCCCTGAAAAATATGACCATGAAATACTTACTTCATCTAAATCGTTTTTATTCGCACACCTATTATTGCTACCTGGCAGAAGTTCCTGGTGTAAAGAATACCCTGGCATACCAGATTGGTGTATATTTCAGTTTTCCCGTTGAGTATGTGAGGTACAATTGCTGCCGGACACACAGTAAGCACTACAATCATTCGGAATTATCCATTAATTGTTCGGGCAATCAGATTCCAAAAATGTTCCAAGTAACCATTATTCCGTATGTGATGGGTCTAGTGGTTTTTGCCTACTTTCCCCTTTTCTTGATTAGTGCTGCAGCAACAATAAATGAGACCAGTGGGGGACCAGGCTCCATCCAAACTAACAGGAAGTGGGTGTTTCTAAATGGATCAGCACCGGTTTGCTTTACTAAATTAGTTGGTGGGTTTTGTGGTCTTGTAGACAGGTTTCCTTAGCTGTTTCACGTATCCGTCGAGCATTTTTTATTATTGTATCTCCAATCGTGATTTTCATAGAAATTTACATCTATCACAAATATCAAAAAAGGACCATTTTGGCTCTTCTTCGACACGGCTGCCCAATGGGATATCTATCAATGATTGGAGGTTTTGAGTTAAGCAAAAAGAATTTCTTACCGTTTTTTGGAGGCCCATATATTGTTCTTTGCACATTTTTCGCGGGCGGAATAACTTTCGTTATTTTGCCATCAAAATTAAACAAACTGATACAGAACGGATGTACAGAAAAATTTGCTTTTGGACATGTAAGCCCGCTGTTTTTTGACTTGAAAATTGTCGAAATGTTGTCAGCAATTAAAATAGCCGATAAAACTGGTTATCGAAGACCTGCTTCTATTATGAAAGCTAGAATTTACATGCTTACAAATTACAAATTTTGGTTAGATGCACTTCGATTGCAGTACAAGAGGATGCAGAGGTTTTTTTCTAACTGCAGGCTTTCTGGAATGAAAACTGCTTTCGCACTAGGTTTGGTTACTATCCTCTTACCAATTTACTTGGTTTTTTGTCTGCTTGAACTTCTTTTTTGTATCTTATTCTACGGAATTCCATTGGTAAACGGAATTGCTATTATTGTAAAAGGTTACTTTTCTGCGCAGTCAAAGTTTTTCGAACAACAGCGTGCAAATAGGAGACTAAGTGTACTGCTTCTTCTGATAAAAAGCGTTTATTTCAGTTTAACAACGTTTTTGTTTATATACTTTGTTTTTGGTATCTCTACTATCTTTATAGCAAGTTTTGCTTTTATTGCGGAGGTGATTGCTCTATGCTTTATGGCCGTGATAATTTACCCTTCGTTCTCATTTGGCTACCTGTTTTTTGGAAAAGCGTTGCTTTACTACGTCATGAAACTTTTTAAAAATTTTGGTTCAGCTTATTCTGCTCTATTAGCAGATGCAATTGACATCTCCTTTGTTCTTGAAAACAATATGCCTCAGATCCACACCGTGAATGGCGCAGTTGTTATAAATGATACTTTTGGATTGGAGATAACCAAACTCCAGGTTCGAGACCATGTTATTCCTTTGTCGTGTGATCAAATCGCGCGGATCAAAAACATCCAAACCGAAGAGCATTCAAAACTGATTTATCGGAACCATGCACCTGGAATTCCAAAAGATCTTTTTGATCACCTCGTTCACATTTATCTTCCTGTTCATATTCAGATAGCAAGAGCAATACTGAAGATAATGTTGATTATGGCGTTTATAGCGGTCACACTTAGTGTGGTATTAGTAAGGCGATTCGGTGAAGGAAAAGGGATCTCTGAGATGATGCATGTCATTTTTATAATCGCTATCGGAGTATTACCAAGGATTGTGGAAGTTGCAATGTACAATAAAAACTACGCTGTAAAGAAAGAAATTAGACTTAGGAAGATAAGGGCTACAATTGAAGAATATTGGTCAAATCAGAGTTAACATTTCCAAAATGAACGGACTATTATGTGTGATAAGAAATACACACATACTTATCTTGTATTTATATTTTCGTTTTAATATTTGAGAAAGTAGAATTTTAGGTTCAGAAATACCTCGAAATTCTAAAAGGTAAAAAAAAACAACATTGAATTGCGTGCTTGTATTTGATATTGAGAAATAAGCAAAAAGGTACATGGTATGAATATTAATTATTTTGAAAAGGGGCGAAAAATAAGGATAAGGGCTACGGTGATGTCCACAGGGGTTCAGATTTTGGCATAGGGGTATTGTCAGATAACTATATTAAACTTTTCACGCTTGATATTTTAATTGAATAGGTTGTTCATAAATATGTATACCTTTGTATTTTGCCGGTTTGTCATATGCTATATTTGTAAATATAGATTAAATGTATACGCTTCTATATATTATATGTCTTGTAAGCTAGATGTATGTATTTTGATAGCATAATAAACATGTTTGACTATTTTATTAGTTCGTTATTATAAGAACGAGTAAAATAAGAACCTCCATGACAAAGTCGTTGAAATCGTTGGCTGACTATCACTTAGCACCATATCCCAATGGATTCGAATCCCGGTATTGTCATTCGAATCTTGTGTATGATGACGAACTTTAGCTGACTTTTGATAGATGTGTGGTTCTACCTGGACGGCTGTACACTCGGGGTTTTCATCCACCAGTAATAGCTGGACGTCGATATAAGTCGGGACAGCCGTTTTGAAAAGATTAAAAAGGGAAGTAAAAATTCCTGTTAGATAAGCTTGTTATCTCAACCAAATCATAAAAATGATTTACAATTGATTAAAAACATGTTGTTTCTCTGAAATACACAGAATATGTAGAAAATTCGCCCAAAAACCATAAAATTGATCAGATTTCATTCTGTCACAGGTATTTATCATTAATTTACTTCCTTTAAGTTCCGATTGTTTCCGTAAAGTAGAGGTGATTCATACAGTGAACCGCTATTTCTTTCCAATAAAAAGTTTTCCAGTTTAAAACACATGGCAGAAAGATCATTTATCTGTACAGTTCATATACAGTAAGTCGTATAAAAGATAAAAAGAAAATAGAAATCCGTGCGTGTACTCGCGCAACTGAAGTATTGAACACTTCATTACTTTTTTGTTATCATTTATATATAGGTGTGCAGTATATTTCCTTGCTCACAAAAATGCGCTTAATAACAAAGTCTTTACTTTTCTTTCATGCTTATTGATGAAATACCTATGTTTATAATGAAAATAACAGCAGTGAAAAGTTGGTGTTGTTATTTTCACTGAAAAAAAAAAAAAAAAAAAACGAAACGAAACTATTTTTTTTGTGCTGGGTTTTACGCTAGAAATGACGTCATTAAAACGTCACGCACGCGATGTAATCCCGCCAATATTGACGTCTTTTGTGAATAAAACAGCTAATTTCTGGACTTATTGGCATTAAATAAAGGCAAAAAAATTTTGTTATGGTGTGAGATCGATTTATAATTTCGCTGAGTGATATTTTCACGAGTCGTGAATCAATCAGAAGAATGAACAAAATACACTTTCACAGCAACACCTAGATGTACGGTCACAACCTGACCAAGACTCGCCAGTTGAGCGACCAATTTTCAAGCGAATTCGGCTCATTTCTGAGTGTGACAGCGAATATTCTAGCACGAATGACCCATATCAGATCTCAAAACTGCTAATGCACAATGATTTAAGTCCTTTTTCTGGAATGTTACTAAGGAATTTGTTGAGATTCGCTCGAGTCATGTGTTTACTCTGCCATGCGGCTGCCATCCTGTTTATATACATGTATCCCTGAGCTAAATTTCATTTTCTGATTTTATGTAACTGTTAAAGTTTATTACTTTGTTGCAGTTAAATTTATCTTTTATTGTGAACGAATTGATTTGCAGTTTAAATATTGGTTAATATTGGGACTATTTCTTGTCTTCGTGGCGTTATTTAGTTGGGTCACCAAACGGGGGCAAATTACGGAAAGGGGCTCCGCACGGGGAATGTAATTATTGGAAATCGTAAATAAATATAAATATACGCTAAAACATGCATGAAAGAAACAGAATATTTGTTGATTTCGGTGTAAATTGTTGCTTTCGTGAGCCTATAAATTTATATTTTCACTCGTGGCTTCGCAACTCGTGAAAATATTACTTTCTAGGCTCACTCGGAGAAATAAAATTCGATCTTACACTGAAATCAACAAAAATCCTCAATATCATTTTATTTTATTAGGACATACGTATTAATCAAAAGAGTCAAGTTTCGTCATTAATCTATTTTAGACACAAAATATTGATTTCTTATGAGGTATTATCATGAACCTTCATGACATCATTAACTTTAACATATAAAAAATCTAAAATATAAACAATAAATATTCCTTTTCTCCATGGAGTCATACCGAAGACGAGGCAGTTTCTAAATTCAGACTAAGGAAAGCTCAACCTTCAATATGCGACACTATCCAATACGTTGACACTTGGGTCCACTCATTTTTTTTTATCATCTTAATTTAGAAAACTATCAAATTTATTTCACAAAACCACATCTAAAGGCTGCCTGTTTTGGAGAAAGAATATATTTAAGGTATATAAGTTTAGATTAAAAGAATAGACAGATATAGCTGCAATAACTCATCCTCGACCAATTATGAGAAAAAATAGAGAAGTGCCTTTAATTTAATGTCCTTTTGTCATCGCATTCTTATTTGGTTAATGCACTTGTGTTTATCGTCCTGCGACAATACTTTAAAAATAAAAAAAGACGTCCATCTAATCACGGATGGATTTATACCACAGAAGACTGAAAGATTTCCTTACATCAAAAACCAGATTGGCCCTGTCATATAACCATGTTCGATAATAGCTGATATAGGACCAATTTTTCAGCAGGACAATAGTTCAGGTTTGATAGTATTTTTATGCGATTATGGTCCTTTTTAGACATATATAACATGATTAACAATCATGAGTTATGGCTTTTGGAGTATCAGAAAATGTCGTATGTCATTTTTTGGACTCCATCATTATCATTATGTGTTAGGCAATCTTGATATTTATCTAACTTTTATTATCATATAGAAAATATTAACAATAACATGTAAAACGACGGAACCATCCTGTACCAACATTATTGAAATGATTTGGCTTAATCCTTTCCCTCATATAGATTCATTTTGACGCACTCAATAGGTACCACATAAAGCCTGATCTGCAGAAAACCACAGTTTAACCTTACCAAATTTAATTACAAAATCCTCATTTCCAGACCACTGAGGAGCAGCGAACAGCATAAAACCTGACCAGCCTGGGAGTTACTCGCAGGCTGATCTGGTTTTATGTTGTTCACATAGGTCTTTTCATGGTTTCCTCTATGAGGGGAAGGGCTAAAATACCAGTGTTCGAGTTTTATAGCATCGTAACCGGGAAGTTGAGTTGATCCACTGACGCGACACCGTGTCGGTGACAGAATCTAGTTGTATTATGCTACCTAACACATATATCTCTCAGGTAAACAAAAGGTCCCATGTGACTTAAGATATATTAGCTGGACGTTAAACCCTATCTTACTATCAACCAGGCATAACAAAATAATTTTGAGAAAAAATGTTAAGATATAAATTAAAAAGATGGGGTTGTGGGGATTTTGGAAACAAGGAAGTTTTTACGCCTAACCGACACCATAAAAAGTTTAAAAAGTTTGTATAAAAAAAACTGATTTCAAGAAAACCTTAACCTGACACAATAAAAACTGAAATATAGCCGTCTTTTGAATTTAAGATTAGTACAAACGACAAAACGGAAGAAAAAACACACCTACCTAGCGAACACATCAATTTTAGAGTACAAATACTTGAGGATCAAAGACGGAAGTGCCCAGGGCCGCCAAACAGGATTTGAGGCATTTTGGAGTCGCCGGTGAATCCAGGTAAAGGGGACCTGTGATGACAGAAGCTACAGAAATTAAGATGTCTTTTGGGGAAAATTTATCATAGTTCCTGATCTAGTTATAAAGCAGCCAGTTTGATGGTCATTTTGATAACGGGACATCTATTTATTTATTTCTTATATCGTATTATTATCTCCATATATGACAGAAAGGCTCTACTTATTTAACTGAATACATTGTAAAAAGTAATCACGAGGAAAAAAACATATGAAGAGGAAGAGAATTATCGAATCTCAGGAAGCTATGCTCGAAATAGCACTCGCGAC
The DNA here is from genome assembly GCA_021229015.1 of Solen grandis. Lineage (NCBI taxonomy): Eukaryota > Metazoa > Mollusca > Bivalvia > Adapedonta > Solenidae > Solen > Solen grandis. The sequence continues at coordinate 2,993,393 of CM037793.1, read as the reverse complement.
AAAGTCTGATAAGTATGTTTTGATCAGCAATGTTTAGTAAATTTCCAATCCATAGTATCTTTAATAGGAAATCTGACAATGACTGCCGACTGTTTTTAAGATAAAATCACAAATGAAGACCCCATCCGTCAACATTTCATTGACACTATGGTCATTTATTTTGATTTTAAAATGTAAACAAATGACAAAATAAATACTCTACGGTATAAAGGTATATATATCGTCCAACATCAATAGTTTCGCTTGTATCTTTATTCTTTGTGATTGAACTTTCTAAAACTAAATGCATTTTAGTATACCAAATTAATACTTGTTTCTTAATAAAGAGCTGTTTGTAAGTCGTTAAAGAACTTACAAAAATAATTCACTCTTTTATAAATTGAAAAGGAGTTTTGTTGATTTATTTGTATCGGAAAATATGTTTCGTGTGGTTGGAATGTCCAACCAAAACACCTCATTAACGCCCACTTTCTGAAAGCTGAAAATCCCCACTAGGAGCCTCCAATTTTAGCAAGGTATTTGTCCCATCAGGTTCTTTATATGTTTGACGTGGAAATAAATTTCCTTGTGGTGCAGGAATATTAGAAGATTGTTTCCGTGGTGTAATATTCATTTATGTAAAGGCTCATAAATAACATATCTAAAATTCTTTTTTTGTGTCGGTGACGTTTTTCGAGTAATATTCATACAAATACCCTACTTATTATACTGCACTTGAAATGGCAGACAAAAGAACTGATAGTACAAATGAAGTTCATCAACCTCATTAAGGTCTTGGTCCTACAATCAAAGGAATTTGAAAGAAAATTTGTTTTTAATGTAATGGTGGAATGAATATCAGATATGAAAGTTCGTCTAGATTTGATATTGGCATACAAGACGAAAACAGCTGAAATATGATGTGCGTTTGAATTCGTCAATAAATTCATATTCATGTGATATCATCAGACTCTAACTGGAGGTTTATGTCTTGATTACATAATTGTTGCTAGTAAGGTGGTTGTATCATGTTCTGATTATAGAATAACTGTTTGTCGCTAGACAAGTCCCATTATATCTCTGTATGTAACAAGTACTTGTGTCACTACTGATTGTAAGCTAGTTATATATGTTTTCTGTATTGTATGTGCATGATCGAATATATATTGCTGATCATCTAAAGGTCGAAAAGGGGAGATCTAGGAGAGTGAGAAAGAACGGGGTCTTTGGGCGCGGAACTGCCAAGCGCTCCATTCGGACTAGGCCTTCAAATAATGCCGGCCATGTACCAGTATATAAATGAATACCGAGGCGTCTCATTTGTGTTTGTGTGGCCATTATACTACAATCATAAATACGATGCCAATTAAAGGTTTTAAAATCACACTAATCACTTATGTTTCTGAAGCAGAAGCGCGTGAAAAAAACTTATACAATATATTGATATTAAGATCAATGTAAGATGGCTACCCAGTTTTATAGTCAGAAGACCAAAAGCAAGACGGCGTGAAAAGGCAATCCTTAGTATGATGGTACTTTAATTTTGATAATTTTGATCATTTATTTTGAACCCAAAAGACAGCTGGCTTGCGGTAGGTCGGTGGTTCTACCCGGGTACCTCTGTGTACTCAGGGTCTTCCTCCACCTGTAATTAGCTGGACGTCGCTATATGATTGAAATACTATCGCAGCGACGGTAAACCCCAATACAACAACAACAACTCAAAAGAAATGTTCAAACCGTGTTGGTTTTGTTTGTTGTTGTTGTTGTGTTTTTTTCGCCTAGACGTTGCGATACTGTTCGTTATTTCCTTTACAAACATTGGACCTGCTGTTCAAATTCCAGTTCCTAATGGCATATCTGTAACTGCAGATATTTATAATAACGTTTTACTCAATGAACTCAAATTACACTACATAAATTAGAATACTTCTCATCGAGCATGATCATACACAGTCTCCATTCAGAGATCTCACACAGAGCTCTCTGCCACAGTGAGTTGAAAATAGCTGAATTTCAGCTATATACATGTATAAAATTTTATACACACCCTGGGCACATGTTATTCATTATGGCAGTGATTGAAGCCGAGCTAATCCGATGCGCCGAAGTTTGTATCATACAGTACGAATTGTAATCGATTTTATTTCATAAATGGGGTATAAAATACCCCCATTCATCCTTTCAGCCAGACTTGGGCCCCTGTGATGACTTGTGTATTTAATAAAGTTATCGCGTTATATTCATCTAAACCAAGCAAGCAAACAAGGACTAGGAATTTATCATCTAAACGAATTAAAACATGTTCGATGGCATAGGTCACTTTTAACAAAGTTCTTTTTGACAAAAACGCTGCCATATAAATGTGTTTTTTTTTTCTGAAATAAAGATAATTGGTTGATATGTAATACTTCCTATCATTGTAAGAAGAGATCTCATGTTACGGACATGTGATGTTATTTTCTGGCTGAAAGACACATTAATGAATACCAGAGGAAGGAAAATATTTCAGCATTCATTTACTTTTATGAAATGACACGGAAACAAAAAACATCTTTTAAAAAATCGGCGGTATACTTATTCACTGGCTGTACCGTAATATCGTTACATAGATCAAAGCGCTGATAGCGCTGAGAGAACAGGGTTTTTAATGTGATGATGTTGCATTTCTTTTGCTTATCAACGTAAATTTAATAAGCGATGATCAAATTTTCAAGCGAATAAACCAAATGTTATAAACCCGCTTTAACACTGCGTGAACAGGGTCGTTAAAAAGAAAAGATGAACATATAATTTAACTCAATGGACTGCCAACAATAAACATATCGCCTCTCTCACTTTCCCTTTTTCTCTTGCCAACAGTTTATAAGAATATGTATATGTGGAAGCAAATCTTAAACTACAAACTTTCATTATTCAATTCATATACTAAATATAGGTAAATTAATGATATTTAATAAAATAAATATGTATGAATATTGTATTGCTATAATAATGATATAAAAGTAAAATATGTTCTACCGCTTGGACTCGAACCCACATCCCTTTCATATACTTAGTATGGCGATTAGCCTAACCACTTTACCCACTGCAGCAATGAGCCATTAGTTGTATGTTGTTGAAAATGCATCCATATGTCGCTGAAAATTCCAGCCAGTTATGGTTCAAAATATTTCCGAATGAGGTGCGATTTTTTCCCTTGCGTATTTCTTTTTTCATTACAGTTTATCAAACACGTTATCTCCAGGATCGATTTTCAAAACATTTGAATTCAGTTTTGTCTTCCATAACGCAATCATACAGAAATAAAAATGAAAATTATCACAATTTAGTGATAAGACAGAAAAACAAAATTTGACAGTTTTCCTCCTCGTAGTAAAAACAATGGAAATTGATATCTAAATATAGCCCCTTAACTGTGCGCGATGCAGAAATGTGTGCTACCATAGACCAGCGTTGCAAGCAACCCTGTTCAAAAACAGTCTGTATCTCTGATTATGCATACGATCGTGTCCAGTTGTAAATAAACCAACCTGGATCATTAGCCAGCGAGAACGCTGCTTTTAAGCAATTCTTTTCATTTCTGATTGGTCGAAATCCGGTGAAAAATCTGGGTCAGTAGTAAAGGCATACAGCTGCCGCCAAAATATTGAGTAAAATGTGTGTGAAGAGAAGAAAGCTTCATAACATTTTACAAGATTGAGGTTAGTATCTGAAACTTTTTCATGTTCATCAAATATATACTGAACCAAAAAAAGAAACACAGAGTGAACTTTCTTGAATGTTCTTTATAATAATTTATATTAGTTGAACAATAAATCTTTACAGTTATTCACGTGTAATTGAAGCAAATTTGATAGTACCCCCTAAATCACTAAATGAAATCGACTCACTCTTCAATATCTCGCATGCCCCCTCGCGCACTGTCGCGGTACTGATTCCCCTATGTATGGAGTTCATTAGTGCATTATTCCTTCTCAATGGTATTTTATTCCACTCCTTCAACAAAATAGTTCTTAGTTCGTCAAGAGTAGTTGGAGGATTCTGACAACTCCTTACCCTCCAGTCCAGTTTATCCCGAAGATGTTCAATTGGGGACAATCTGGACTGTCAGGCGGCCAGTCGAGTGGGTTAATGTTCTGGTTTGCCAAAAAGTCTCGACAAACTCTTGCTACATGGAAGATTAGGCTGTACTTTTATACATTTGGGACTGCAACAGGGCGAAGAATTTCATCCCTATATCTAACGGTAGCCGTACCATGATATCAAATGGTTAGATTTACCTTTGAATAGCGGAAAGTGATGTGTATGTCTTTAGAGTATTGAGTAGTATTAAAAAATGTGTCCAGTGACATGTTTTCATTAAACTGCACGTGCATTTTGCTATTTATATTTTTTCAGTGGGGCATGATACATCACGCTGCTGAGCAAATTTAAATACCATGTTAATTAAACAGTGACCTTTGAGATAAGTGGTCTTTTGAGATAATTTGGATAAACTGCTTATGACCATACTATCACGGCTAAGCTCAATTATGGTTGATATAGGACCAAAATGTCTGGCATTAGGACCCTTGAATTATAAGCAAGAACGTATAGAGATTATAAGGTTCAATAACGATCTAGACATTATGGATACAATGAACAAGTAAATTCTAAGTTAATTATCCTAATTCTTTAAACATTTCGATACTAGTACATGTATTTGCAGTTATGTATTAGCATCAATATATATATCGTCTTTAAATCATACTTGCTTTTCAATGCGTCTCTATGCGTCTCTGGAACTACACTCATTGTTTGTCTTTGACCATTTCATATGAAATGAGTACTCATTTATTATATAGATTTGTTAATTAACGTTATCCTGTGTCATCTAATGACCTCGTCTATAAAAAGGGATCAGTGGTTTGCGAGGTATCATACTGGACGTGAGCAGATGAAACATAATATTAATCTTGAATTATTAATAAAATCATATTTATGACCTATGCCAATTAAACGTTTGATATAAACCTGGAAACAGGTTAAGCATCCCCATATATTCTATTGTACTTTACAAATCAACGTGTCTTAAATTTTCTTTTTTGAAGTTGCAACGAATGATATGCCGTAAATAGGATTTAAACTTCGTTACATATTGGCAATATTTGTACACGTATATATAGGCGAGAATAAAAAAAAAGCAATATTTTTATGCAACATATTCACGTACATGTAACACATTTTTTTCATTGTTTTGCAATAGTAACGAAGACGACTATCGGAAGCGCAAAGATGGCAAAGTGTCGGAATGCACTTGATGGAAATGTCTTTCAAAGCGATCGGGTGTCAAGTTGACAGCCACTAAACTGTTGTCAGCAGGCTGATAAGGAAGCATCGTCAGACCAATGAAGTCAAGGATCTACCAAGGTCAGGTAGACTTCGCGTAATGTCACAATCAGAGGATCGAACCCTGGTCCGGTTAGTCCGACGACAAGCCTTTTCTACGAGTACCCGTCTTAAGCCTCAATGGCTACCTCATCGACGTCCTCTCTCTGAAAACGCTTCGAAATCGCTTAAGCACCGCTTAACTAGCCTCCAGAAGAGTGAGGGTTCACCCGGTAATGAACAAGTTACTAAATGTAGTTACAAACTTGATCTAGAGACTCAGATTGACTTTTTTATCACGAAACTGTAACACAAAATGTGCTAATGCAATCTGCAGCTCCATACCAAAACCGAAGTCTGTTTCAGGGGGAAAATGAAATGTTTTAAAGACTTGACATTTTGGTATTAAAGACTGCATTTTCTTATTAGTTTTGGCTTTGTATGTTAGTCATAGTGTTGATGTTGCGTAGTGTATCTTTTTTCAGTGATGTTAGTGTCAAAGTTTTCATGTGAAAGTTTAATACTGCAGCCACTGTAAAAAACAGAGCAAGTGCTTAACTTTTTTCCAGGTGTATACCTTAAATCATTTTCTTAAGTCTTCATTATTGGTTTAAATATTTTTTCTTCCTGTTGAGGTAATAAGAAATGTTGCTGACAAGTCGACTTACAACTCGATATATTTCCGGCTGTAAAGACACTTCATCTGAAACCAGAGGAAGGACAATATTTTATCATTGATTTACTTTTACTTTTAAATGTGTTTGGGCGAGAGGAAATCTTCATATTGTAACCTATCTACAAGTTTGAGGTTAGTATCTGAAACATTTTCTTTCATTTATAGCCTCTTTGATTACTTTCATGATGTTTTCCTGGTTACCATAACAGTATTCTGCATAATCCTTTGATACAACAGATAGAAGTTTACGCTTATTTTTCCTCTACAAACAACACACAGATATCATTATATATCACTGAGACATGTCTGAATTTGGTTTTACGATCAGGCGATTGGGAATACTGTTACCTTATGAAAACCCTTAGTTTCATATTTCATGTATTCTATCATTGTTTCACAATGATATGTTGTTTCTACTAAAGGTCTAATATTTTATTTTCATTTTAACTAGAGACAGGCATTT
>CM037793.1:2936805-2986805 GCA_021229015.1 Solen grandis | reverse complement strand
TTAAATATATTTGAAAGTAACTTGATCTGGCAATAACTCACCTTAACTATCATGATTTCTTGTGTATATCAAATCTACACAATATGCAAAAAAACTAGATAAGATATTAACTTTTTAGTTTTAGTTTAATCTTATTTACTTTACATCAATTTGGAAATAAGTTCTTACAACTAATCCCTATCTACGGTTCATGGACCAGTACTTTGTGGCTGGGAAGTTGCATAGCTTTAGTATATGAAAATGATAATCAAGGATATCATTGAAAAATACTATATATGCTGTTGATCAGAAAGAGAGATTTTTTTCATGTCTTTTTGATAATTTCATTATGTAAGAAAATGCAATGATAGCTTAAAAAAAGAACAATGTGTTTGTGTGTGTGCAGATAAAGATAACTGAAATAAATCAATGAATAGACTCTAAAAATCCATGGAAATTTATTTTAATGCCATGTAATTTTAAAACTAACAACTGCTTGCTTTCCCTGTATATTTTTCCTTCATATGTATTTACATTTTTTTTGATGCTATTCACTGCTATTGGTCTTTTATACTTACAATGACATCATCATCATTATCATCATCTAAAAATGACATCATCATTACCTTAAAATATCATCATTATCTCAAAATGACATCATCATCATCATCTCTCTCTCCCTTTGAATTATAAAATGTGTATTTTTACATGTTATTCCCTTATTGCTGTGCTTTTAAAGGTCTCTACATAAATACATTTAATATTAAGAGATTAACTAAATCAGGAGATATTCTATAAATATAAAGCTCCTGACTAAATAAAAATTCGTTATCAAAACATTTCAAATTAATAATTCGAAATTGTTTTCCATATTTGTCTTCATTTAAGTGTAATGTTGGATTATATAGAATCCCTGGTAGCTCTTATCAAATTGCAGCATACAAACAATCTCTTTCTCTCATTTAAACTTTTATAACACCCCTCAGTGAATACACTTTCTGCCGATTCGACTTTTGTAACCGTGTTAATTTGTTTGTTTGTTGGGTTTAACGTCCCACCGACAATATTTCAGTCATTTGGAGACGATGTCTACTTGAGACAGATTTAGTGCTGCCACACTGCAGTATCACGCCGTAGATATGTGGCATGATACCACACCCGGTCACATTATCCTGACACCGGGCCAATCAGTCCTGCAACTACCCTTATATGCTGAGAGCCAAGCAAGGGAGCTATAACAATACCATTTTTTACGACTCTGGTATGTCGCGGCCGGGGATCGAACTCACGACCTCCCGCTCCCGCTTAAAACAAACCAAAATGGCCGCCGATTTTTTCTTTTCAATGTCGACGTTGACGGACTCTATTGACGTCGCTAAGATATTGTTAACACTCCTGCTGAAATGACTGTGCTAAATATAGATAGTGAACACAAAATTCTGCTAGTTACGATCTGATTGGCTGAGAAAGAAATATCCAGAAGACAGACGTCAACGGGTCGTCCTCAGATCCGTATGTAGCGTAGCGTGTATATAGGAGATGACTTTAGTCAGATTGCTGTTGGTGTGTCGCCTAGCTGAACGCACAATTTTATGTACACCCTTATTTAAAAGCGACCCTGTTGTGTCATTTGTAACGTAGTGACAGGTGCGACTGCTATGGCGAAAACGTTATTTTTAAAAATCTAACGCCAAATGACGTCATATTTGCTGGTGATGTTTTCCGAACGTCATGTAACATATTTCGATTTTAAAGGTTTTACTTGTAATTTTCAAATGTTTCTATTCGTTATTTTAGGCAAAGATGCACGCAAAATTGGCATGGGCTGGTGACCGGTTACTATAGAAACTTAACAGCACACCGTTCTGCACTGGGTTTAAATTGTCAATAATTTTACATTTTTAACATTAATTGAAAACAAATAACTCTAAATAGTAGCATATAGATTTAGGTTACATCTTGAGGCGTTTACAAGGTATACGAACAGTCTACGTATGTGTTGATCAACCCCGTAACACATATACAGCAGGCCATATGTAATAAAATATCAGGATCCATGCCATAATGTAAAACCTATACAAAACATGTCCATGTGGAATAACTCATATAAAACGTCGTAATTGTGTAATTACTGTTATAATTCATGTCATTGAGTAATATCTATCCTTAAACATGTCATTATGTTATAACTATTTTCAGAAACCATGTCATTGTTAAATAACTGATATAATACATGTATTGAATATAAATATATAAACATGTATGTTGATAACTTTATAAGGAATTTTTGTCATTTGTAATAACTTTTTAATGATCATGACATTGTGTAATGCCGCGTATAAAACACATCTTTGTATAATTACTTTTATGTCATTGTGAAATAACATGTCATTGTGTAATAGCTATTATAAAACTTACCATTGCGTGAAATTTATATTACGGAACCATGTCATTGTGTAATAACACATATAAAATATGCCATTTAATTTTAAAATAAACAGTTAACCTTTTAAGGAACCTTGGTATTGTATAATATAACTCGTATATAACTCGAATAAAAATGCTAATAAGTAATAGCTATTATAATGAACTATAATATTGTGTAATTACCCATAAAAACAATGTCATTGTGTCATTGTCATTACTATTGCAAAGAAACATGGCATTTTGTAATATGTCAAAAAATATCTTTCCGAAATAACTCATATGAAACATACAATAGTGTAAATACTCAAATAAAAATGCAATAGTGTAATTACTCATATAAACATGCAATTGTGTAATTACTCATATAAAAGACATGTGTAATTATCATTAAAACAGAAAAGACATTGTGTAATAATTCATGTAAAACAGGACATTGTGTAATTACTCATATAAAAATGTCATTATGCAATAACTATTATTTGGAATCATGCCGTTACGTAATAACTTATATTTAACATGTCATTGTGTTATATAATTAAACTTTAATTGATTAAACCTTGATAAATATATATATATATATATATTTATATATATATATTTATATATAGCATAAAGACTTGTGTGTTGTATACATTTAAAAGTGTAACCACAGAAAGAAGTATTTCGGGCTATAAGAATAATCAACTATTTTCACAAGGTTACCACTTAAAATATTGGCATAGGGGAGCCATACTTATGCGTACACAAGACACGAGTTTTACAAAAACATATTGAGCTATGTATTCAGGAAAGCCGGGTACCTAGTTAGTGAACAAGGTAACTACGCCCGAAAAGCTGATCGAACTCGGGGTGTATTGATGAGTATACAGGAAAGTTGCCAATATTTCACATGTACATAAGTTACGTTAATGCTGTATCGTAAACTTAACTTTTATAATCATATTTTTACATAAACTATAAGCTTTATACTGACATAGTTATTTTTACAAGTAATTAATTTAATGTGCCATATTATTTTAAATATTTGAAATGGTATAACTTGTAAATGAATGCATGTTGCAATGTTACGTTTAATTAACATGATAATATCATTAATGTAAATTTCTAATCTTTGAAATGTGATTAGTTCTTCTATAATATAATCCAATGGATCATAAAGTATATAATATTTTAATTTTCTTTAATCAATTATAAGTTATATAAGAATATTACAGCTTAGGCGCTTTATGTTGACGACAGAATGTGGATAATTATAAGCCAGTTAGGAATCTAAATTATGACACAATTTATGCCAAGGTTTACTCACAATTTGGAAACCATGAACGAGAATTATATCCTTTTAAATTCTTTGTGTTGTACCTGTATGTATTAGTTATCGTTTATATTTTAAATTTATGGAATTTATCGCAAGCGACTTAAAGAGTCATCTGGAGTCAGCATCAGTTGGAACATTCTAAAGGGCTACATGCAAAACATGACGTAATCAGTCGCCGCCACAGCAAGCTCCGCCCATATATATCCAAAGATCACTCTTGAAGCATACACATTCATATTTCTCCATATCAAGACGTCACGGATATATTTTATGCAATATGTTTTCAAATTTTGAACGAAATGCATGCATTTATTGGATGGTTAAGTAATATACAATATAAACGTGCCCGGCTAACTGATACCGATATTTTGGGTAGTCTGAGAATATAATAAAATGAAATTGATTTGTGCTTAATGTAAAACTTAATGAGCTTACATATGATACAATGTCAAAATAAAAACGTGATGTAGAAAAAGCAATTACATAAATAAATTTGATAATTATAGTGAAGAACAGCTTAATGTATGTGGATTGAAAAATAAAGTAAATTGTCCAGTTTTTCAATCATTGGATTTCAAGAAACTAAGCTAGATTATACGGATTATGTGGATATCAAGGATTTTAAGTTTTTTTTTCTTTCTAAAAAATACAGAATATTTAAGAATGTAAAACAGAGTCACGGTTTAGTATAGCGAAGATACCAGAAAAAATAGACGAATATTGTAAACAATGGAAACTTTCTATAAATTCAATATGCCAAAAGTAGTAGTTTTCTAGAAAAGGAAGTAACCACACTCACCTATTTAATTCAAATGACCAGATTTTAGAAACCATCAAAGAATACAAATATTTGGGAGTTATTTTAAGTAGGACTGGTTCATTTAACAAAAATAGATTTCATATCGCAAAACAAGCAACACGATCTATATGTACTTAAGTGTTTTAAAAAATTCTCAAATTACCTGATTGATACAGAAATATACCTATTTAACAAAACAATTAAAATAATTTAATATATGGTATGAACTTTGGGGATATAGTAATTATGGAATTATTAAAAAAGTACTATTCAAATTCTTAAAGCAAAGTCTTAAATGAAAATCTTCCACCCGAGCTTTGTGATCGATGGTAAAACAGGAGTACATGTAACATCTGTAGACATTGAGGAAAGAATCTCATATTGGCCAAGAATTCAGTAGAGCCTCGCAAAACCGAACATCATTAAACCGAATTCCTCGCCATTTCTTCCCTTCTTATTTTAACTAAAAATAAAATGTTTAATCCGGATTTCGCTATTTCGATTTTCAAAGTTAAGTTTCGAAGTAAAAATCCCGGTCTAGAGGTCGCAATTCATGTACATTTTCAATTTTAATTTCGAAGTCAAACTTTAGAAATTTTAGTGAACTTATTATCGTCCTTATCATCAGTCGTATCCGGGTCAGTAACCAAGTTTATTTTGCAGAGGCACTTGGAGTGATGGCTCATGCAAGTTTTTCACACCTTTTTCGAGATTGGGTTGGGCATGTGTCCGACCGGAAATGTTGATTATTGCTAATCAATGTCTGACAGGTTACATAATATGCACATGCCAGCAGATAAACCCAGGTGTCAGATCCATATCATCGGGGTTTGTCACCGGCATGCGACGCTATCTGAAGCAGCAGAACGACAGTAAAAACATGTATCACTATTTGACATGTTAGAACGATTACGTACACCTAATAGGTGGTTTTTACGGCATAACGATTTCCACAATATGCACTGGTAATATGCACACACACAAATTGAAAGTTCCATCGGATTTTAATCCGAATAATCGTTATTTCGAAGTTTTCAGCATGGTCCCAAGGACTTCGGTTTAACAAGGTTCTACTGTATGTTCTTCTAATAATATCAATAATAATAATAATATTAATGTATGTAATATAAAATATTTTCACATTACATAAAATGATTTACTCCATTGTAATAATATTGCAAGAGAGTGTAGAAAAAGGTAAATATCATTTTTTGCAGTTAAATTAACTTTGCGGAAACCAACATTTGGGAAAACAAGCATGATAACAACACAAGTAAATCATAAAGGGTTTAAGGCAACAATAAAGCAAAATCTATAGGATCTATTTTTAACAGAATGGTACTCTATGGTAGAAAATTCAGGTTGTAGTTTATTTTCTAAAATACATGAAAAAAAAATCGGATATGAAAAGTATTTACACTCCGTACCAATATCACTATTGTTTATATGGTTAGATTTAAAACCAGGAATCAGATATTACTAATAGAAGCAGGTAGATGGAATAGAATACCAATAAATGGAGGAACATGTTTAACATGCAATCGTATAGGAGACGATTTTCATTACCTATTTCAATGTCCCAAAATTCAGTATGAACGAAATCTTTATATTAAATGTTATTACAGTAAAAAACCCAAGTGCGTTTAAATTAAAAAAAAAAGAAACAATAAATACACCAAAATAAATTAAAATTTATTTTAGTACTATAATATAACCCTGAATGAGAATCATTCTTTTGTTGAATGCCAATGTATATGTATGTATATGTTATATAAAGGAGTATGACAATTTATGTAACAGTGACCCTCCTTCCATCTTAATTTGTTTAAAAGACAGTAAAAGGGTAAGGAAAAAAATAATAAATAAAAGTACAAAAGGGTAATTACGACACAAATATTTATACAAAATGCATTATCAAACATTAACTTATTGTAATGAGTATCTCATTAATATACATGTAACTCAAAAGAGCCTCCATACTTTTATGTGGCACATGAATTAGAGGGAAAATTAAATGTCTTTGACTTAACATGTTTTGAAAAAGCAAACAAGATACAAAACAACTATAAAAAATAAATAATTAAATAAAAATAAAACATTAACACTGAAATTTGTAAAGTAATATTATTAATACTGAAATTACTTAGCCTTACTATCACTAAATAGTCTATACAATATATATAATGACAAACAAGTCCAATATAACTTACACCATTATAAAAAACACATGAACGAGTACGAAAAGGGAGAAGGGTGATTGTTGTTCCTTCCCATGGGAAGGAACATCTATAGTCGTTCCTCGCTACTTGCCGGATATAAGATTAGCACATGATGAGATGTTAGCCCGCTCAGTATTATGTGTGCTTCATGATTCTTATGATGAGACGGGATCCAGTCTGAAGTCAGGTGATATTAACTATAAACGTGATATCACGTGATGTGCGCCATTTATACGCCATTTTATCGACCATTTTTAGTCAGTCTAGCAGGTGCGTGCAGGTTTAAATTACGGCTTCGTGTTGTCCCGATTAAGAAAACACGATATCAGCCTAAATTGAACTTAGCCCTATTAAATTCCTTGAATTTCTTGCTTCATTTCCTGTGCTACCATGACTTAAAGAAAAAAAAACATAAGAAAGTTTTGACTTGGAGAGAAATGTTCAACCACCTACAGTTTGTCCTTTTCGTACTCTAAGGTTATCCCTTCCATATGCAAATGCTGAAAAACGGCTTTCACTTCATACTTCATAATTTAGAAATGCCCTGGAAGGAAATTATGGTAGGCTAAAACTTGTAATACATGATAAGGAAACAAAATGTCTGTGTCATGACCCAACTTATTCGAAGGATGAGTAACAATAGGAAAATAATGGTTAGAAAAGGAAACTAAAAACAAACATCCTTAATTCAGGAAGCAAGATACCTAACACAAAGATTAAGATATCAACACAGAAATATGTACATTAACAATTTTCGGTAAGAGTAACTTAACGGTATTCAATTATCCATAGTTTTAGCAATGAAAATTTAAGCCTTGCTTTTCCCATTCATATCTAGGACAATTGCTTACATACAAAATCACCAACAAAACTTTGAGTAAACCAAGATCTGCCATCGATTACCCGTTTTATCCCATTGTAAGGTATTGGATAGCTTGTATGCCAATTAAATACATCTGTAAACAGTGGAAAGGTCCATTTCACCCAGTGCAAAATGAATATTCACAATAAAATGGGGTTAATCTAACGCCGTTGATCCATACCCGAGTTGTCAATCTTATTAAAATAGTTACGGTCAGTCACACGTACTTTTGAAAGGCAATCACGTTGATTACAGTTATATGATTTAAACATGATCATCCAGGTAAATGACATTCTATTCCTCAAATACACACAGTTATAGCAGGAAGTAACTTTATATAAGATAAAATAACAACATGGGTATATTATTGACTGCTCTTTTCATTGAAATATAAGCGTTATTTAAACGTACCTGGAGCATTCTCCATATACTACAGGCTTCGTCAGAATAATGAGTCTAATAGTGATTAACACCGCCCGAGAACGTAAGCTCCAGGTTCGCTTTTTAAGTATTGTGTGCGAAGTTGAAAGATTAAATATTCAATACAAGATGACTAAAATATAAGAAATACTGTAGTCACTGTTGTTATACTGTTATAAACATACGATACCTTACTAGGATCCGTCCTTTATTTGACATTTAAAATCCTATTCTCCATCCCTGAATTATATAATAATGCAGTTGTTGATATCGATGTCAAATGATCGAATTTGCTAAACTCCCAAAAATACACATGTTGTATGCATATATAAACAGATATGGGGAATTAAGTTCCCTATTCATCAGAGTACATGTGTATCAGATAAAAGCAGCAAATCTGATCGAATGACTTTAGTTAAATGCTCACATTATAATATGAATTACTTTGTATTCAAAAGTTATACATTCACACCTTTTATTTATGAAATTGTGTAATTGATTTTTCAGCTGAAAACATCAAAATAAACAAAACATCCACATAAGCTCACAGATCGACCGAGCTTCATCATCAAAAGCACTCCTCAAATTCCATTTAAATACTTGTCAATGCAATCTGTGATACAAAGAACCCTGTTTCAGACATTTGTTCCATCTCCAAAAAGAGCTTCATCATCAAAATCATCTTTGGTAGTCTGAAGCAGTCACAATGCTGTCCATTTTATCGCAAGGCGATGTGTCAGTTGGTGCATTACAAATATATTCATGTGATATTCCTTCTGGTTCGCTTCTGTCCTCGAAAAGAACAACACTGTTGAAATCACAAAAACTGTTGTTTACACTGCTTGAACAAATATCATCGACTAAAGAAGTGTTGCTTGCTTGTGCCAATAGGCAACTCATTGATTCATTGTCAACCTCTGTAGCTACTAGTTGTTTTACTTCAGTTAAGGATTGAACATAATTATGGCTTTCTTTTTTCCCTGGTACTAACTGGTTATAAAAAATGGTACCAGACGACAAGTCACATTTACTTTCTATGTCTTTCTTTTTTGTCTGAGAAAAATTCGTTTTCTAAAGCGTCTTTGATTTCACTCAAATGAATTATGTCATCTTTGCAGTCCTCTACATTTGTAGCAATTGCTTTTAGTTGTGTTATGCTGTTATCGTCTAGGACTGTTGCCAAGGAAAATGGCAACGTTTTCACAGAATTGCCAAAACCCGTTTCTGTTACGTACGTGATGCATTCGCCACTTTGTTGGAATGTTGCCATCCGTATTGATTCAGAGTCAAGAATCTCTCTCTGTACAGTTTCACGGATTTTTTCAATGAAAGGAATCTTTGCTAAGAATTGTCCGGATTCTGCAAGAATACTTGCTCTATCTAAGTATACCAGACATTTTGATTTAGACCAAGAAGCTCATTAACTCTTGCTCTAGCGATTGCATAAAACATTTCCCTACGAGTATCTATCCCTGACCATTCTTCATCAATTTTTGCCAATAAGTTTTGTGCACGTGTAACATGCGATGGATTTACTTTACAACCAGGAATGATGTTAGCTCGGTTTCCTATCCCAAGAAGTCCGAAAACCATACGAAGTATGAACATTCTTCTCCATGCTGTCCTTACTTGGAAAGGTAAATCCTCTAGAATTTGTAGTCCTATACTCCCCCAAAATAAAACAGCTTCTTGGTTCTCTGCTGTTGGGTTGTTTTCCAAAGAATCTACTTTTGCCATGACCTCTATATATATCATATCAACTATCTCCCAACTTGCACCACTTGTGTGTGATCTAGTTCTTGCTTGAACCAAATGTTTTCCCTGAGCGCATAATCCTTCCGAGTTGTATCCAAAACTGCATGGCCGGGAATAGTACACCACATCGGACAGTAAGGGATTACTTGTGTGAGGACTCATTTCAAACATTTCTTGGAGCATAAAGTCTTGTGTTACTTCACTCTTGCAACCTACTGAGTCATAATAAGCGTCAATTTCTGCCCCGAGAACTGCAATACATTTGTCTGCAAGTTGTTGCTTTTTTGCTTCATCTAGTTCGATTTTAAACTTTGATTTATAACGAACCACCAAGTCTCGTAGAAACTTACGAGGATTTTTCAGTAGACCATCATAAATCAGCGTTTTCAATCTAAAGAAAAACAACTCATTGTTCTCTCTTTCGTCAGTAGACGCTCTCTTCACAGGACTAGTTCCACCTTCGGTTTTAATTAATGTCAGGTATAATCTAGCAGCGACTGTCTGGTAACCACATAAATTCAAACATTTAATTACACCCATAAAAGATACATGTTGAGGTACATGTTGCACGATATGTGACACCAAAACCTCGCG
The DNA here is from genome assembly GCA_021229015.1 of Solen grandis. Taxonomy (NCBI): domain Eukaryota; kingdom Metazoa; phylum Mollusca; class Bivalvia; order Adapedonta; family Solenidae; genus Solen; species Solen grandis. The sequence continues at coordinate 2,976,435 of CM037793.1, read as the reverse complement.
AGATCCTCCACTTCGTACTCTAATCATTACTTCAGTCGTAAACTCCTCCTCAACAATACCTGACCGACGAAGAGCTGATGCAATGGTTAACGGATCCAACTGCTCCCCGACCTCAGTAAACACCAATCGAAATATTGTCGCTTCAAAAGCCGACATACCGGTTGAATTTCTCACGAAAATGCGTTTATTCATAATATTATTAATATTATTTCTTACTGACTTTGATTTGTATCACAAAACACATTATATCTGCAGTTCAATTGTTGAATACTGTATAAGCTTGTTAGATATTCTTTAAGATAATTATTGAATGTTTATAAATTTAGCTTAAATGAAATCCCAGTGAAACATTATCCCATGGGCAAGGAAGCGTTACTTTACATTATTAAATATCACAAATGTGTTAAGGTGTGTATTGAAATAAAATATGTCATACCTCTGTTGGCGTTTCGTGTATGTGTCAATAATATAAACAAGATCATCTCAGTTTATATTTAATGGACGAGAGGAATAGGTTCTTAATTTGACCAAGAAGCCGCTGAATTGAAAAAGGGAGCAATTACCATTATTGTTGTAAAATAGAACTACATGTATGATCTTCTATCGTCACTAAAAATCGACACATTTAATTTCTCCCTAAACTCTTAATCTGCGGGTTTTAAAACTAGGTTAACGGACCCTGTAAGCAACCAAATTCATTAAAATTCAGAAAACTGTTTTGGGAGATGTTTTGTGACCTTAAAATAATCAGATTTTATATTATTTCTACTTGAAAAGGAATAAAACCGAAGTTTAAGGATACATACATTATTACAGTATACTGTAGAAAGTGTAAAAGTCACAAACATTATACAAATGGCCGTATCGAACATGTCCAAATGACAGCCCAAGGCCCAATCTGCGGCACCAGTATGGAAGTTGTTTGAAATGAACATGTAGCATATGTTGCAAAGCCATGTAAATATAAATAAACTGACGAGAAAAAGAAACGTCTCATTCAAACTCGGTATACAATGTTTTCATTTTTCGTGATTCAGACACGGATACGTCCGTCGGCGTTCCACAAGTTGAAACGCGACTCATCACTGAACACTACGTTCTGCCAACGCTGGCCGCGATGGTTGCGGACCCAAATTAAACGCTGGTGACGGTGGCGTAACGTTAGACCGCGGTACGGCCTACGGCAGATAATTCCCCGTTCTCTAAGTCGATTTCTGACTGAATGTCGACTTATTGGGCGTCCACGGTTACCTACCACTACACGTGACGTAGTTTCTGCCGTCACAAATCTGTCACACAAATGGCGTTGACGTATATAATTGTCTTGTCGTACTGACGTTACACGCGGTCTATCTGAACGTTGCCTATCGGCAAACGTTCCCGTGTCTCTAACACGAACAAGACGCAGAATTGTCGAACGAGAGACTTTAAAACGTCTAGCGACTTGTTCTTGCGTTCGCCCACATTCAAGCATGGCCAAAACTTTAGCCCTCTCCTCCGAATTTAGCCTCGGCGTTATCAAAATCCGATGTTTAGTCAGAACAATTCCGAAATTATGGTTGTATGTCGACTAACACATGTACTTGTGTAAAATTCACTCAATAAAACCACATGGTTGACATGCACGGGTTGCACGAGGAAAGCAGGTGCAGACACATGAAGTGGACAATTGGCTGTAGAATCGTACGAGTTTTTGTTTGCCGTGTTTGTCGGTCACAACACATATACATTTACTACATTTCACTACAATTTAAAACGGTGTAAAGAAAATAACGTAAAATTTCGATGAGGCGTTTCTTTATCTCGTCAGTATACAATTTATACACATGATCGATACCAAAGGATACACTTCAACTCGCACAGGTTACGCTATGCTGCTTTACTGTACTTATCAATAGGAAGTAGTAACTATCATGAAGATGGTAAACTGCGGGACCTGTACCTAAATCCGGTACCAAATAAAACTTGCCTGTGCTGATCTGTGAGGTTATCATTGTCCTCGGTGTTGTTGATTATGATGATTATTTTTACATTGACATTGACGCCACCCATGTAGCTTACTGTCTGGAAATGACATGCATTTTGCAGACCCTAACTCTTCCAATGATTATTAAAATGGAACTACCTGTTATAAAATGTATCTTTGTTGATCTAAATTATGGCGTTTCAAATCAGCATCATTTTATATTTCTTCTATAATGTAAGTATTATTGTGTACCTTTTAGTTCCAAATTTGTAATAGTTTACAATAAGGGGTTTTCATCGGTCAAAAATGGCCTCTTTACAGATAAAATAAATAAAATATTTGAAAACAACAAAAGAACCCCCCCCAAAAAAAAAAAAAAAAAAAAAAAAAAAAAATCCATACATTTATTGAAATTGGGCCAAAGACACACTTGATTTACATGGTCTTTTCAGAACACACTTGGAAAATCTCTGAACCAAAGGCCTACAGCTAAAGAAATATGGCAATATGGCATACATCATTGCCTAGTGGAAATATTTAGGCCCGCTAATTGTAAAAAATGCATGCACGTCATTAACATATTCCGAAATTCTTTTCCTTTATTTTAAAAGGCGTCTTTTTTTTTTTTTTTTTACAATATCCATATGCATCCATATATGTTTATAATATATTAATGGTGCAGTATTTTCTGGACGGTATTCAGTACTGTTTATATATTACTGCTATAAAGTCATGTATATACATATATTAGTATGTCCAATTATAATGGGTTTTCACTTCCGTTGCCCTTGCGCATGTGCAAATTGGTATTGCAGTCAGAATGTAAAGCTGTGATTGTAATAATTTTCAGTGACCGATAATTTTCTATGTAATCATTTAGGGTATCAACTACGTGTTTATTTTTATGCTCACCGAAGGTGACGCATATAGTCGCCGCTTCGTCCGTCCGTCCATCCGTCCGTACATTCGTCCGTCCGTTCGTCCGTCACACTTTCATTGTCCGGACTATTTCTCAGGAACTAACGGCTTGAATTCAACGAAACTTTATGGGAAGCTTTATTACCAAGAAGAGATGCGCATATCCTCAGCATGACCCGGTTCCTAAATTTTTCAAAGAGTTATGGCCCATTGACTTTTCGGCCTATAGTACATATTGCATGATTCTTGTCCGGGCTATTTCTTAGGAACTAATGGCTTGAATTCAATGAAACTTTATGGGAAGCTTTATTACCAAGAGGAGATGCGCATATCGCCAGCATGACCCGGTTCCAAAATTTTTCGCAGAGTTATGGCCCCTTGACTTTTCGGCCTATAGTACATATTGCATGATTCTGTCCGGGCTATTTCTCAGGAACTAATGGCTTGAATTCAACGAAACTTTATGTGAAGCTTTATTACCAAGAGTAAATACGCATATCGTCGGCGTGGCCTGGTTCTTCAATTTTTCGCAGAGTTATGGCCCCTTGACTTTTCGGCCTATAGTTCATGTTGCATGATTATTGACCGGGCTATTTCTCAGGAAATAAAAGCCTTAATTCAACGAAACTTTATGGGAAATTTAATTACCAAGAGTAGATACGCATATCGTTGGCGTGACCTGGTTCCTCAATTTTTCACAGAGTTATGGCCCCTTGATTTTTCGGCCTATAGTACATATTGCATGAATCTTGTCTGGGTTATTTCTTAGAAAATAATCGCTTGAATTCAACGAAACTTTATGGAAAGCTTTATTACCAAGAGAAGATTTGCATATCATGGAGGTAACTTTGTCCCCCAATTTTTCACAGAGTTATTGCCCTTTGACTTTTATGCAAACGGTATATCTAGTATGATTCTTGTCCGGGCTATTTCTCAGGAACTAATAGCTTGATTTCAACAAAACTTTATGTGAATCTTTATTACAAAGAGGAGATGCGCATATCTTCGGCTTGACCCAGTTCCTACATCCTCCCACCCATTGACCAAGGTCTTATTTGTAACAATGACGTTCTTTGGGGAGCATCTGTCAGTTCTACTGACTTCCTTGTTTTTAATAGTTCCGCGTGTGAAATGATGATATTTAAAGGCGTTTGAGCGTTTTTTTTCTAACGAACAGATTTTTCTAAAAATTTGCATATAAGTACTTTAGACTTTAACTAAAAGATATATGAATTAAAAATAGGGGGTCACCATGCTTGTTTTAGAGATCAAGCTTATGGTAGAGCATCACTATTTGCTAAAATTTGTTGAAAAAATACATGACATTTAAAATTAAGAAAGATTTTGTTTATAAATACTGTAACAGCATATTAAAATGATATTTTTAAAATATAATAATGTATTCTATAAGAAATTCTCTAAAATACTGTCAACTATGCATTGAATATACAAAACGGGCATAAAATCTCATTTGTGCCCGGACCAAAATGTATTCAAAAACTATCCCAAAACTGTGATTTTATATATATACTTTTCTGAATAAAAAAACGTTAAACGGACGGCTTTTCTTTATTTTTTTCAGAGTCAGTTTTCAGATATAAATGCTTTAAGAAAATGTAAAAAAAAATGCATGCCTCACCAGATTTGTTTTTCAACTAAAAATGCTGTTTTATTGAAATTTTAGCCAAATTTGCATAAAAAACACTAAAATGTGACTTTTTGTACCTTTAGAATTTGGAACATATACTTTTGATGATATTCTTAATACATGAATCTAATCTTAAAATTTGGGCTTTCTTCTATCAGTCAACTTAAAATAAATGAGAAATTCAAAAATATTTTTTTAACAAAATTAAAATCAGCCGTAACCCGCTGAAACGTCCTTAATAAGTTATTAGTCAGGTTATGTTTGTATTTTGATGATGTTTATACATAAAAGTCATTTCCTACTTATCGCTTCGCTCGTCGGTCGAGACATTTCAAATTTGATGTCTTCTATTGAGTTTGTAATTATACATAGTAGTTTAATTATTATGGGTGGGAAAAGAAATGCGTAATGTCTATATTATTAATATGTATGCGTAATATATAGAACGCATGGTGTAGTTAATGCAGTAAATGTGTCTGTGTTGCGGTGCTGATTTTGCTACAGTAATAATTACCTATAGATAGCCTTATTTGCGCCTAATTTACACGCTTTTGGAATTAACTCACTCGGTAAAAGCGTTGTAATAGATTTTTCCTTAAAGAGGTCGTGAGGTCGATTCCAGCTGGGACCGTTTGTTAATTTGTATTTGCTTCCTTTTTATTTAAACATAGACCACAAAAAGAAAAAAATCGACCTCTCTATGTATAAATAATATATAGAGATATCGATAATTTTTAAAAATTTAACTATTTTAAAATAAAACTCGACAACTCCAGTGATTTTGCTTTACTCATGCCTTCTCCATCTTAGTTGTAATATTTTCGCTGTGGATGCAAAGTTTAAATTAAATGCATCCACTGGATGCATAAAATATATGGAAAATGCTATAGATTGAAGGATGATGCAAACTTTCTGAATTGGAAATCATATTTTTTAAGCATAGTAAGTCCCAGGACACGTGCAGAGAAAATTATAGATTAATAACTGCACCTCTCTATTTAAATAATATAAAGAGAGGTCATTTTTTAATATGAAGGTCCTGTTCATAGACAGGTTAGGTTATAAGGTCAAAGCAGTAGAAAAGAGAAAGAGAGGCGGACAGTATTCTTATTATCAGCCGTCCATTAAAACATTTTGTTTTAATCTTTTCTTGTTAAACATGAATTGACATATCTTTATTGATATTGCTGTTTACTTGTTCACATGTCACAAGAGTGACACTGATGCAATAGAATTTGAGTGCGTATCATAAAAACAAGGAAACTCTAAAATATGCATTTTTTGGGAGTTTGCAATCACTGCAACAAGAATTGGACAGGACTCGACCTAGAAATGCAAATGAAACAACTGCAGGTAGATATATAGATATATAAAGTTAGATCGATTATAGTTTTAATTCAAAGTAATTGTTATTTTAACATCTAGCCACAAACATGGGTGGGTAAATCACATGTTTTCTATTCTGTACCTGACCATGACACCATTATTTAAGGTATTATAATGCAGTGCATAAGACAACACTCATGTAGACATATAATCGGAAATATTGTTTATACTATGTATCAAAACAAGCATTAAATGAGTTTTACAAACACACATTGAGTTATATGATCAGTAAAGCCGAGGTAACCATGCCTGAACAGCTAATTGAACCCGGGATGTATTGAGGAGTATAAAGGAACGTTTCCAACGTTGTATCACCATTGTACATGTAGTTACTGCAGTATACTCTGTAGGAGGTATGTTTTACTCATACGCATTTAATCTCGCACGTATGGCTACACGTTTGACTACCTCAATCTGAAACAAAACGCAAGAAAAACAAGTGATTTCCCTTCGTATGTAGCTGTACCCGTTTTGATAAATACGCAATATGTACATTATGCTTGTGTTAAACCATTGCATTAGATATAAGTAGTCCAAGATAAAAATACATGCGGTGCTATTTCATGCTTTTACTCTAACTGAATGTCGGTTGAAATAAATATCCAATGTTTCATATCCAATGTTATTTGAAATACATCTTTAAGTGACTGAGGTAGATTCAACCATATCCTTAATAATCTAAAGAATATGTGTCCAGCTTGTTAAGTTTTATAGTTTACAGTTTATTTCAATATACATTGTACATGTAGGCCCATGAGTATTCAAAATTAAGACATATGAAAATCATTCAATACACGTACAAGTATTCTCTACAGCAGAGTTAATATTCATCGTGTATATTTTTTGTGGCATTCATTCGCGTTTTACTTGACATAATTGACTATTTCTAACATAATATGTAACCTGTAAGAGCATAAACCGTTGAAAGGAAATATTTGAAATCCGTTTCAAGAACGTACATTAAACAACCCTTCAACAAAAGTTCAAATCACTATATAAATGAAGGATGGGCAAAATGCTATAAAGGAAGTTTTTATTGGTTTCTTAATGCGACAATATAATGCAGTGTTAGAAATTTTACTGGTGAAACACTCATTTTCCAATTGTAATAAAAATTGCCGCGGCAGAAATAAGACCGATTTGACCCGATGCGTACGTTTTAACATTACCAATACACGCCGGTGTTTAAACTAGAGAGAAACAAAAAAAGGATAGTGTTTCATGATACATGGTGTACCAAACACTACTTACCGCCAGATAACCGAGAGGGTAATTGAATATTTACCTCATGCTATTTATCATTGTACCCTGAAGTTGTTTATTTTGTGACATTCTTCAAAAAGGCAGTAAAGTTTCTATTTCACAATGAAGCATCTATAAATTTGATCGTTCGGCTCTATTTGATAAACTTACAAACACAGAGGATGAAGTGAGTGAAATAGGGTAGACTTTGTATGGAATAAAAAAGGAACGTCAGAAAGTGAGTGTTATACTTTAATATTTCAAGTGAATAATTACACTGTATCTGTCTGTCTGGTTGCAGTTCATTCATTCATTCATTCATTCATTCATTCATTCATTCATTCATTCATTCATTTGTTTTTTATTCAGCCAGCCATCAGTCTATATGTGAACATTTATTACTTAGGCGAAAAGAAATTAAGTTGTTTGTTTCCACTGACATCTCTGAAAAAAATGGGTCGATGGGTCGGCTAAACTTTTTTTTATTTTTATTTTTTATTTTTAACTTTTTTTCCCCATTTTTTAGAGGAGGTGACGGAAAGCAGCGTTTTGCAACCGTACTAGTCCGAATGCAACGAAAACAAGTTTAGGGTAAATACAAAAAAATAAAAAAAAAAAAAAAAAAATAAATAAAAAAAAAAAAAAATAAAAAAAAAAACATAAAAAGGGTCGGTCGGATTAGTGGAAACAAATAACTTTTTTTATTTAGCCTTAGTATTACATTTAATTATTTTAATTGTGCAGATTTGATGAAAATCTTTATAATTCATATTTTAATATATTCTTTTTTACTTTTTTTTGAAGTACTCACTTTCGTAAGTATCAACAAGTACGGGAAAAGTCTCGGTTCATACATCTGTAGAAATATACACAGTCATTTTTATTTAACTGGTCTGTAAAAGGACAATACAAGAAAACGGAAATAAAAATAATGCGCGCGTGCTTGCACGAGAGATGCTAGAATTCCAAACGGATAACACTGTTTCAGAAGAATGTTTATTTGTATCCGTTGACTTCAATTTAAGAACTATTTAAAGATTCGAATGACGGTATAGTCAAATACTTGAGGTCTGGGAAGGTTTGACTGAACCAACAATTTCTCGCCGACCCATGATCGGCAGGCCAATAATTCTGCCACCCAGATTACCGCCTGTTTATTGACAGACTCGGCAATGTTTATTTCTTCGAATAAACGGGGTTGGAATGGTTCCGAGCTCGTCAAAATACTTAAAAATAAAAGAAGTATTGACATGTTTCTGTTGAGGGTTGTTTGTATAGCGCTGAACGGTTTGTACCGTTGGATTGAGGTATAATATGCGGGCGTTTCGACTTTTACGATACGGTTGTTTATCCTTCTTTTGTGTAGGTTTTAAAATCCTAACTGCTAAACATGAAAGAAGAAAACTGTATTTTGTTTCAGGAAACTAATATAAATTGTCATCTATAATGCATAATCTATATTATTAGTTTCAAAATAGTCAGGCTTGGATCAATATTGTATGTTCGTTGGTGTGTTTGCTATGATTTACGCACTGCTTAAAGTAGCTAAGTCATCTTGAGACTACTCAAGACATATTTAGTGTTGCCACATTGTCATTTCACACCGAGAACATCATACAGCTAAACAGTACTTGAACTACCTAATAAAAATACAGAGCGCCATGCATGGAGCTAACAGTTTTTCTTATGTATTGTGTCTAGGTATCGAACCGGCGACCTTTTGCTCTCACGGGCATTCTAACCACTCAGTCACAGGGGCAGATAATTCATAATACATATGCAACATAATTATTTACACTAGGGAAAACACACACACATACACGCACACACACACATGTGGAAATTTTAGGAGGTTTCACCGGAAATTTTGGTCAGTTTGGTTTTGTGTTAATGAATATAAAATGTGTCAAAATATTAAAGGTCAATATTTATATGCAATGCCCCCATTCCACTAGGCAGCGCTCTACTTTGCTCTTCGCGCTCGGATGGAGCGCCATAAATCTCCAAGATCTTAGGCGATATAAATGTACTTACGATCCGAATACGAACAGATAACGTTCCAGTGGCGATTGATTAACGATCTATAAGATCCTGTAGCGACTCCGAGGTCTTTGGTCGCCACCCAATTCCTCAAAAATGTTTGGTACACTGCATAATCAGTTTTCGCTCCGTTGGCGATTTCAAGGCGAGTAAGATGCGATCTAATGCGCTTTATTTGGCTTCGAGGGCGATCTATGCGATCTATGGCGCTCAAGCTAGATCCGATAGCGATCTCGGCGACCTATTGAGATCCATTATCGCTCAATTAGCGCTCCAGGCGATCCTATTAGGGCGATATCCTATGAAAACACGTGGCGTTCTACCACGCTCATCAGTTTTACGCTTTGCTGCAAAGGAGTAGACCAATAGCAAACACAAGACAAATATTCCATCACGAACCCCAGAGATGCTGCTGCATTTCAACTTCTTTTCAATCTGATGAATCATGCCGTCGTCAACCAACAACATGCAATTCTGGGCCAGCAACTTCGAAGAAGAAGGAGAAGAAGGAATGTCTTTTGGGTTAGACCCTGGTTGGCTGCTGATAGGAGACTTCAATACGGCCAATAGGCTACACTAATGGAAGAACTGAGGGGACATAAGCTCCTTTTTCAACTTCATGAGGATAGAGCCCGCCATGTTCGATCAACTACTTCAGCGAGCCTCACAACGAATCAGCAAGGATGACACCAAGATGAGGAAGGCCCTGGAACCAGGTCTGAAGCTTGCTGTATCCCTCCGATACCCTGCTTCTGTTGACAAGTATGCCAGCCTCGAAAGCGATCCGATAGCGCTGCAGTTACGAGATGGGCGATCAAGTAGTGCTTCAGTTACGATCTTGGCGATCAAGTAGCGCTCCGATGGCGATTTGATGGCGTTCTGGACGGAGCGCCACGGATCTTTGTGCAGGGGAGTAGACCGACGGCGACCTTGGCGATCATGGAGTTCTAATAGAGATCCACTAGAGATCAGGTGGCGCTTCTGGCGATCGTGGCGCTCTATATGGCGATCTGTGCGCTCTCACAGAACGCCATAGATCGCCGCCCAGTGGAATAGGGGTATAAGTTGTTAATGCGCCAGGTTTATTCCCTGATAAGTAATTATCTTGATAGCATGCGTATACATTTTGTATTGTTCAAAACATGTTACCAATTCGTAGGTATATAAATAAATCATATATTATCAATGCAGTACAAATCCGATAAGGCATCTGTTTGAAACATATGTCAGCAAAAATATACGAGAAGTGAGATTTGAACATTCAGAAGCGATTTATGATTATGAACGTCTGTTTATACAAGTCTAGAAGCCAGAAAAGGTTAGTAGACATTTTATGACGGTTCTCTTTATAAATATTAAAAAAATAATACCAAATTCAAGTGAACTTATTGCAAAAAAAATAAAAATAAAAAAAAAAAAAAAAAGTTAATTCGTAGATCAACCTATTCACGCTCATATTAACAGATGCAGTTGATTTAGAGATACAGCACTTTTCTTTTGTTTTTGAATTTTCAATTAAGGTATCGCCTAAAAAACTAAAAAGGCTACTTACACACAAATATTTTTTTTTTTTACAAATAAACGTATGCCAAGTAAAATGCACAGTTAACCGGTATTAATTTGATATTTGTTGTTGTTGCTGCGTTGGAGTTAACTGTCGCTGCTACAGTATTTAGTCATATAGCGACATGCAGCTAATTACAGGTGGGGTAGGACCCCTGGTGGATGAAACCAGCCAGATATTTATAACTAAACTGGAGTTGAATAAAAAATTAGAATATTAATATAAGAAATAAAAATTAAAGGAAACTCAATTTTATATTGAACACATACATTTATTTTATAATACTAACTTTAAAAAAATAAAAAATAGATTTGAAACTATGGTGGACGTGTAACAACCTGGATACCAGCTGCAACATTTCTCGACTGTTTATTCTTCTAACACGTGGGAGGTGGATCTGGAGTGTTCAATCTTTTTATTGAAAGTTCGTCTCTGCGCGCTGTTTAAAGTCTCAGGATATCTTGAAATTTATTTGTCTAACGGTTCACAGCTATCGCCCCAGTGCCATACCACGTGGTACGGACTTGTCATCGATATACCTCGGAGCTATACATCATTTCAAGAAACGTATACACAAATCCATTTTCTGGTCCGCTTTGTATACAACATACAACATTTTTCCGTCTTTAAGCTTACTTTCCAAAGAATGAAAGCCTTGTTATATTGACGAGGAACACCGCGTGAAAAATTTATCATCGCATACATATTTTGTCATTGCTTGAACATTTGTAATACTTAAACGTCAGTAGTGTGAGTAAGTTATCGTGTCATACACCCGAGTGGATGAAATATTAATAGTAATTTCATAGCTGTCTATATCGGAAAGCAATTTGTATCATCAAACGATAAATGTGTTTACTTGATGCTTTCATGCCTTCTCACAGGCTTTTTAGAATCAACCTAGGCTGAGACGAAACATTTTGTAATATATATATATATATATATATATATATATATATATATATATATATATATATAAACATTATGGCATCCATAAGATTTATGTACTGTAAATAGTGTTTGTTAAATGGTGCTATCTTTTACGATTTGGGGATATTCGCGGCTTACCAGTTTAAATTGCTGCCTTAGCATCACTCAGCCTCTCACTGCAGAGGGTTCGAATTCCAGCAGGGACATTAGACTTTAATATGAGGAAACCCTTTGACTTAATTTTCGGTAGGTTAATGTTTCTACCCGGGTTCCTCTGTTCATTCGCTGAACGTCACTATATACAGTATATGACTGAAATACTCACAGCGACGGTAAACTCAAATTCAACAGCAACAACAACAACCTGAGATATACATCCATGGTTACTTTGGTGATCAATTTGTTTAAATTTGTTAAAACATATATTAATTTAATCTCCGATCGATTTTTTTTTTTTTTTTTTTTAAACGACAAACGCCGAAATGAATGGGGTTTGTGCAATACAGTATGTAAATAATTTCTTTACATGGAGGTAAAATTTCTTTAGAAAATGCATTAGTAAACATATTCAGATTCTGAAAAATATATAGTTTATTTCTATTTGATATGGTGACCATTACTTTGGTACCACCTTTGTCCTAGGGCTAGTAACGTGGTGTGTCCTCATTTTCCCAACCTTTAATTACCCCTATAGAAATGATTCCCAAATCTATTCCTGACGGAAACTTCAGTCCCGTTTGCCTGAAACGTAGAGCGTCGCGCAAACAGGACTGGTGTGGCCGTCAGGAATAGATTTGGGGAACCTGTCTTTAAGGGTAATGCGTGGGATTTTGACCATTTTTACTCTGTGTTCAAATTTTTTATTAGGTTTGCCAAGTTTTCTCAGTCTTTTATGATATATCCGTGACGGGCCATGGCGACAATGTTTGCCTCAGGTGTTTCCCTCCCCGTACCTTACGCTGTCTGACATCCACCCCGTGTTGTCGACAAGGGCCTGAAACACCGCCGGGAACATCACGTAAGCCTTACATAGCAAACGTTCTTGAAATATTGCTCAGACACACGTGTTTCTCCGGGTGCACGTGCTTCCTCCTACATGAAATGACCTAATACACCAACAGCTTTGCAATCGGGATAATTTGTACAAGCTGTGCATTCTTGTTGTGCACAACGTGCAAAATGAATAATTGTTAACTCAATGTACTTCTCTGATACCAAGTATTGTATAAATCTTTGAAATGTTAAAGGTTAAATCACGATGACGGTACCACTGCGCATGTCTGACAATGCTATACATCTCGAGAAGCGGTATGTAGGTCAAAGTGACGTATAAAGTGCATCTGAATAAGGTTAACACCCATGACTGTGTTATCAATAATTTTACCAATTTCCTGTGGTTTCTTTCATTTTCTTTTTATAGATTTGATTAATTGCGTATGCTGTAAACAAATTACTTATCAATCAATCAAGAGAGAGAGAGAGAGAGAGAGAGAGAGAGAGAGAGAGAGAGAGAGGTGTGTGTGTGTGTGTGAAGGTAAACCGTAACGAAGAGGGAAATCTTATTAGTGAGAACAAAGAAGAAGATTGAAAAACAAGATCTGTTCGAAAAACACAATGCACCAATCCGAGTCCGACTGGGCCTTACCCAAGAGTTTAAGATGCAAAATAACATGTCAACTGAAATCATATTTCATTATGATTCAATTTTCATGAAAAAAGAAAATATAAAATAACTTTGGCATATTGTAGACTAACACATATGGTACATAATGTGCAAATATCTGCTGTAAAATAACAGTCAGCGCATTGAAAATGTTGATCAAAATACGCAATTTAGTACCTTGGATGGATATCAAAATACTTTCATTGCTAACATTTTGCATTGGAGAGTATCCCCGAAGACGGTCTGTAAGCGGAAATAATTTGAATTTGAAAAAAAAACTAGTCGAGTAACAATTTGTTTATCTGCTACGTCTATGGAAAACGTCTGATAATTAACGAAGATATGCAGAATATGCAAATAAGTTATTTTTGTAAACAACTGAATGATCTAAAGTAATAGATTCTTTCTTATTTATGCATTGTAGTAACGTTTTAGTCAACGAGTATGTACAGATTGCATCTCGTAACAAATCCGTAGAACACACTTAATTTGTTTTTCTGTCCGAAGAATATACACTGCTTTGGAAGAATAATGGTCCTTTAATGGAGTGAAAACCTCAAATATCAAACCTTTATCCCAAATAGAAAATAAGTTTTGTCGAAGACAAAAAATTATCAGTATATAATTACATAAAGGGAGATGATTAAAAATGGGACCAGAAAGAGTTATGGTTCTTGGTCACTTACATCAGGACGTATATTATATTAACACATTACAAGGTGTAGAACATCCATGTATTGGAGGTCTGCTAGAGCCAAACATAAACTAAGAAGGTTTTAAAATGGTGTTTCACAATCGTCTACAGATCTACCAGCATGCTGGAGAGAGAGAGAGAGAGAGCATGTGTTTGTCCCTGCATAGATACCTATATATCCGAATGATACGGAAATATACGTGTAATACCTCAATGGCAGCAATATCTAGATCTAAAACGCAAATTTTGCAACAGAACATCGTTAAAGAACCTGAAACGTGTATGTTCATTGAATTAAAATAAATACACATTTCAAAACTTATGTATTTTACAAACAAAAGGCGTCAAATTCTAAACAGCCGAACGTAACTGGCATTTATTAATGCTTAATTTGTAATAATGTATTGTTTGATAAAATGAAGTGTGATGATCAAATTTATTATATACATATGTATGGTGCTACGCATTTTCAATCTGTTTCCTGCAGCAAAAAATACAGAAACTTGCATCAAGGTCCCAACGTTTCAAAACCTGTATCAGGTCTCTACCTTGTGTAAACATATTTCTATGTGCATATAATGGGACTACTTCTACGAGTATATGACGTCACTAAACAATGTGGATTTGAAAACGAAAGCAGTTTACACACTGCATTATTACGCGCTGTGTAGAACACGACCGGATTACTTTATTGTACTGTAACCTTGATAAAAAATAGTTCCTTTGTTCTTTGTTGTTAAATGTTTAAAAAAAATGAAGATTTGTTTAAAAATAAATGCAAAGTATTTATATTTTATATTCTTTAAAGAGAAAAGTAGGTATATTATAAAAGGATCATTACTATTGTAGATTGAGCCGAACAGTGTTATCAGCATTCGTGATACAGCTAAAGCTCACGTGATTGTCCGTAAATTTATCACTCATGCTGATAACACTGTTAGGATCCATCTACATAGTAATAATCAGTTTATACCACTTACTTTTCTTGTCTGTATTTGAGTTTCATGTATAATTTCAAATCTAAATCTTCATGACAAAGCATTTGACATCAATTTTACTAAATGGACTTAATTTGCATTATAATATTCACTGTGTTTTGGAGTTGTATTTAAGACGATAACAAAATTACATTCTTTTGAAAGATGATACTTCTAAAGATACCGTTAAACAAGTTCAGCGAGCGATTTCTGTCTGAACATATCAAGCATTTATTAAAGAATTTATCTGTTCAATCTTCGTGCACCTCACCTTTCCAATCTATCACTCTGTATATAAGGTATCTAACTATTATGGTGGCTAATTTTAGACATTTCTTTCTTTCGTATTGGCGCGCGCGACAGACCGATGCAGCATTCAAGTTACGGTAAAGTCCCTTTAATGGTTTCGCTACATTTCGGATCTTATGGCCTTTCACGGAGATAGCCATGGTTTCCTAATATTTCATTAGGGTACCTTGGTTAGCTTGGTAGAGATTAAGTGGCCCAAGACGTTGCGGGACCATAACAGGGACTTTACCTTGAACCGCCAATACGAATGAAGGGAATGTTCTGAATAAGCCACCATACATAAAACCACCCACTACCTCCCATCCCAATCTAATTCTCGAATTCTTCTTCTACATGTATATTTAAATAAAGTACGTAAATCAAAATGTGAACATGCATCCTGTCGTTGAAATCTATTCTTCACTCTCTCTCTCTATCTCTGTCTGCCCTCTCTCTCTCTCTCTCAACCCACATCCTTTTTCGTGTAACCAGATCAAATTAAAACCAGAACAACAAACGGCCATTCTTTCAAATCTGTTTTAAACAAAATGATTTATAGAAATTGATGGTGTTATAATCTGCTAAATGGATATACCTGTTTGTACTTATTGAGCAGATAACAGTTAAATGTATAATTTAGTGTTTTTCATTTGATCCATATAGCTTTGAACATATACTTAGACTCTTTTAATGTGTCACGGAGCACAATAATTATATAACCATAAATTCGAAAGGTCATTTATACTTAAGAAAGAATACAATATGCTCAACGTTCTTTTATTCTTCTCATAAATTTGAAATTTGATGAAAGAGGGGAATACTTAGATCAGAATAGTCGGCGCCCACCTTTGTTGATTTTGGCAAGATCAAAGTTAGAATTATATAAATAGGACTAATAAATACGTTTCATAGATAAAACAGACATGGATTATATAATGGATGCGTTGCGAATATATTTTCAAGAGTATATTTGCCGATATATGACTCGGGTGTGGATGGATCAATTTAATAGTTTGATAGCGTATGAGCTACTTGTTGACTAGCGACACTGAATCACAGAGGAAAACATCGTAAAAGCGAATTAATAGAACAAATACAGCGATATTTTCTTTTGATAATGAATGTAAATAGTCCAGTAAATAGAGATAGCACGATTTAGATATGTTCAGGAAAAGAAATTGGAAATTATTGACGTAAAATGGTCCGATGTTGTCCGAGACATTGCGGGTAAATTAAAATGGCGATGATTTATGACTGATTGGTTCTCGGCGATTCTCGCGAGACAATGGCAATGTTGACAGCAGGGTTGGGTATGGGTGATTTTGACGGGAAATTGCCTGTCACCGGCCGTCATTATTGGCATTATATAATAGACGAGAGATAAAGGTCCACTGAACTGTATTCAGTCGAAGCCAATAATTTCTATTCTGTATTCAAATGTATTTTTGATGTGTTTTCTTGACAGCTGTATTTACTCGTATTCATTTTTTTTCTTCTCATTTTCTGTGACTGCCATACCTGAGACCATTAAATAATATGTAATAAATCTTCTATGCAAGTTAGATTTCTCTTTCTATGGACTAATCGGCAGTATTTTACCCATATTATCATCAGAGGATGGAATGTCTCATCAGCGTTTAGTCAATTATTTTTTCAGTCAATTGGGGAATGAGTCCTTACAACCCTAAGAGGCTCTCATTGGAGCCTAGGCTGGACCAGTACTTTGCGACTGGAGACGCCAATAAAGAATAGTGTCGCCGGCGAGGATCTAGTCATTACGTTTTCTTCCATCATGGCGCCTTTTACACCATTGCTGGTGCTTACACATTAGTTCAACGAATGACCCGAATAATGATTAAGTCAGTATGGCTTTTGTCAGTGATGCATTTGCATTGAATAATCGTTGAAGGTCATTGTCACAATAAAGGACAAGGTCAAGGTAGCAGTTCTGTCAGGCGATGTTCATTGTACGACATTAACCAAATTTGCAGTGCCTTGGTCTAGTGGTAACGTACCCAACTGCAGATCCGAATGTTGTGGATTCGAACCCCGCTGAGGGCAAGGAATTTTCGTGACCTTCCCTTGCGCAAAGTATTAGTCCAGCTCAGGAACATTTGAGGGGATTAGTGTAAGTTGTAAGAACATGTTTCCCAATCGACGTAAAATCAATAATTTTAAACTTAAGCAAGTGTTAAAAGGGACATAAGGTAATGTCTCTGTAATGGTTCCGCTACGTCTTGGACCACTTAACCTCTACCAAGTTAACCGAGGTACCCTAATGCAACATTAGGAAACCTTGGTTATCTCCGTGAAAGGTCATGAGGTCAGAAATGTAACGGAACCATCACAGGGACTTTACGTTAATTATATCAGTGCAGTGTAATATGACGTGACATCTCACGACAAATTGGTTCTACCTCCTCCCACACGTTTGTTAAAACATGCAGCTGCTATTTACAGAACAATGTATTTTTCTATTATCACCAGCGACATGGCAATACATTAGAACTGTTTACATTAAAAAGATATATCTGCAAGTTCAAATACAACTTTAAATAGTTTCAGCCGAATAGTTTGCGCTACATCTCTCTCTCCTTATGTAATCTAATGAAATAGAATTTTCTATAGATCAGCTGAAACATTTTCGGATAATTTCACCGGTAATTAAATAGATTTTCCACAGCTGAAATATTTTCGGTAAGTCATTTTATAAAGGTTTATTTTCTTAGTTACTAATGTATTGTGGCATATTGAAATTTGCATTCCATATTTTCATAATTAATCAACAGTATTTTATTCATATATCTTTTTTCATTATATTGTTTTTCTTTATTAATTATAGCATTTCGAGATGTCAATTCCTTCTCGTGTTCTCGTGCCATGTCTGTTAAGCTTATTGCAGTTTCAGCGGCTTGGTGATCATAACAGTTATAACAGAAGATAATGAGACCAATACCAACAATAATAATGAAAAAAGGGGGAGGGGCGAAAAATTAACCACAACTTGTATTAAAGACAAACTACCTGTTCAGTTAGTTCAAACTCATTAGTGACCCCCACATAAACTTCGAGTCCCGGGCAGTCAGCGGTGAGGTCAAATGATTAAGAGGCCCACCAAGAGTGTGTTTACGATTTGATTCTACTCTCGTGCCATTGTTTATATATGTATCTTTAGTATCAAGCCTGCGTATTCCTTTGCAAACATCAAATTAGTGTAGAACAGGGACTGGCACACTAGTTGTCTGAAATGTGTAGGTTGGGTATCAGGCTACTTGTCAAAGTAAAGATACGGTCCTTAAACCCTACCGTCAGTACACAATCCTCATTAACTTTAACAACAAGGGTTAAAGTGATTTACTTGCCAATTAAGGTGTAAATGTTTACATTCGCTTTGAATGGGATTTATGAAAAAAAAGTACTATATCATATTCGAGGCTGTTTGGAGACCCCTAAAGATTTATGTGATATATATGCCACTCACTTTCAGGAGCACTAAATGTCTGCGTTTTCTACTGAATTCAAGCCAATCTCAAAATTGCAAACTTCTATACAGAACTAGGATTTCCTCCGATTGCTTTATCAAAGTCGTCGATTTTATTTTCGCTCTCAAATCTCGGCTTACTGCGGACCTCGTTTTTTTCTACTGAATTCAATGCCAATAATGGAATTACAAACTTCCATATAGAGTTTATTCCGACATAAGGATTTCCTCCGATTGCTTTATCAAAGTCGTCTATTGTATTTTCGCTCTCAAATCTCGGCTGGGTGCGGAACTCGTCACCGTGTCCGACTCATTGTTAGCACTCAGGTCTTGACTGGGTGCGGAACTCGTCACCGTGTCCGACTCATTGTTAGCACTCAGGTCTTGACTGGGTGCGGAACTTGTCACCGTGTCCGACTCATTGTTAGCACGACTGGGTGCGAACTTGTCACCGTGTCCGACTCATTGTTAGCACTCAGGTCTTGACTGGGTGCGGAACTCGTCACCGTGTCCGACTCATTGTTAGCACTCAGGTCTTGACTGGGTGCGAAACTTGTACCGTGTCCGACTCATTGTTAGCACTCAGGTCTTGACTGGGTGCGGACCTCGTCAAGATCACCGTTTCTCTGTTCACTTCTTACAGATATCGTCAAAGTTACCGTTTCGTTGTTTGCACACATACCTAGTTTATGTGTGGAACTTGCCGGACACTAAATACACATAGTCATACATATTTTTTAATAAGATCATGACACATTCTTTTTAGCAGCGAACAAATCTGTAAATAAAATATAATGACCAATGCACGTCAAACCCTCACAGACTACCTTGGGGTCAGTGATTTCATACCAGTAAGTGTTTATTTACAAAGCTCTTGTGGTGGACAAACATTGGTTAAATCCACTGTTTACCATATCGATATGTCATTTCACTTATCCGCTTTAATAATACAACAGCAGATTTCCATTTGACAACAAGTGTGCCACTTGCAGATGCCACCGCTCGACTTCTTGAATTTTCTTTCAATGTTCGAATTTAACCAATAATTCTTAGCGCTAAGTAATACTTAAATTATTAAACTAGGTAGAGACGCATTCCATCGTTCCTGATTTAAGAAATTTCCAAGTGCATGACTAAGCTGACTCAAATGGTTACCCTAATAATAACAGTATTTGTACAGAAATATTTTGGTATTTTTGTAAGAGAAAGGAAAATGATAAATTTCGCCCCAGAGAGATTAAATATTTTTTACTTAACGCTGAGCATGGCTAGTGGAATTTAAGCTCAGTCTTGAAAAATATTATACCTCGGAAACCCTCCAATTTTTCATCTTTAAAGCAGGCATATGTATTGAAGTAAAGATATGATTTGCGGTTTTGTTTATGTTTTGTTTGTTTATTCATTTTCAGACAGACAAAAAACACCAAAAAAAAAAAACGCGAAGAAATTACAGAAAGCAAATTGTAAAACTGACAATTATCACACGGCTATTTGCCCTTGAATTAAATTGATATTTCTGGATGATCGTTTGTTGTTGTTTTAGAGTTTTCCGTCACTGCGACAGCTCCACCTAATCAGGTGAAAGAGAAACTCCAAACGAATCCCGGTCTAACGCCGTATGGAAGGTTTCCTCACATGAAAGATCCGAATGACTAGATCGGGTCTCGTTTTCTCGAAATTACTACAGGCAGTAAATCTCCTTTGAAACTTATGGACATAGTATGAGTCTGGGTATGAAAATCATATCATTATTTTCGAAAACAACGAAAAAGGGCTCGGGGAATCATAACCCTTCTACCATGGAGCAACACATGTTTATTAGTATTAGTTTTTTAATGTTTTATCGTTAATGAAATATATTCTGTGAAATCATTAATTTTCGTGGGACGCAATTTTAGTCGATTTCGTTGGGGGGAGGGTATCAACGAAAATTAATCCCCACGAAAACTTGTCTGTTATATAGACGTCACGTTTTCTAGAACATAGATCCACGAATAAATGTACCCACGAAATTCCCTTAGGTACACAACGAAATTTAATGTCAGCGAAAATAATGATTTTACAGTAGCTACAGATTATCATTCTCATCATGTATTTTATACCCATAATTCCATCCCTATAACTAGTATATACATGTAAATACAAGCAAAGAATACTTAAGGCATCAAAATTATTTTAAAACTAATTTTAAAATTTATCATCATAGAACGGACGTGCGCGAATCAAACAGGAAATGAAAAATTTCGTGCTGCAGAGTATGTTACAGAATGGCTGGCAAAGTGTTTATATAGACCATACAACCGTTTTCTTACCAAATCCCCATATCCCGGATTTTAACGTCAGTCGTACTTACTGAAAGTCTATTCGATAAAGTTCACGTGAAGACTTTGAAGTTTGAAGTACTTCATCAGTTATTTATTTTAGGCCTCTGCAATGGATAAAGAAATGCAAAGAAGTACCGTAATTTTGGTTTGCTGTCTTCTTTATTACCTATTTTTTAGCATGGGTGTAAACTACACTGTTTATGCACTTGACATGAAAAACCA
The DNA here is from genome assembly GCA_021229015.1 of Solen grandis. Lineage (NCBI taxonomy): Eukaryota > Metazoa > Mollusca > Bivalvia > Adapedonta > Solenidae > Solen > Solen grandis. Next base: position 2,955,092 of record CM037793.1, on the reverse strand, counting down.
AGGTTTGGGAAATTAGGAAAAAGTTAAAGAAAATCAAACGAGTATTTACAATTAAGACGTATACAGTGAAGTTAGTAAACAAGATAACATTTCATGCGAAGAAAAAACTTATACAGCCAGCTGTTGAACAAGAACATGAAATTTGTTATCTTACTCTTACAATTTACCAATACATTATCTTGTTTTAATATAGGTAAAGTAAAAGTTATTGTTGAGTTTATTTTTAGCATTTATATTTTCTTTCTTATTACATCGATTGAATATTTTTTATGAAAAATGTATTTGTAATTTATCAAATTATTAATTTCATTTCATTTCAAATACACATATGGCTAAATGTAGTTCAAAAACTCGATTTTCAATTCAGTTATTGAAAATTAAATAAATACTAGCACAATTTCTCACTTAAAATATATACAAGAATATCTGATATAAACAATTACAATATGTCAATAAGTCACATTGATGGAAATAAACAAAACAGCGACCTGACAGGCTTCTTCAACACGGCGCTGATGAATGACTTTCCCTTTACCCACTTTTCTTTCAGCACTCCCGCTGTCTATAGTGTGTACGATTTGTGTATATGTTGCCCTGATAGGTCTACCCCGACCACAAATCTTAGTATTGTTTTCTTATCTTTATGTGACATCATACTGTATACCCGTGGAGTGAGATATAGACCTTGACCCGTACTTTTACAAGAGACTTCGCTCTGACGTCACCACTATTAATCAAGTCGACACGTGCATACTTTTGCAACTTAACATTTCAAACTAGGCCAGCTCGTTTTCACGCCCATCTTTTCTCCTAAAACAACAAATTGATAAATCACTTCTGCCGTTGCATAGCAAATCATCAGACAAATAAATGTTTAAATTAATTTTTCTAGTTGTAACATCTTATGTTAAGCTAGTTTCCTGTAGTATATACAGGTACTAGAACTAGAGCATTAAATTGTCGTAAGAGGGTCTATAAAACACGTGGTCTCCTTGGGAACAGGAAATCTCGTAATTAATCCCCGGCTGCGACTTATTAAACTTTTTAAAACTGTACTTGAAGTTGATCCGGTGTCAGGATAATGTGAGTGCATGTCTACATCTTGAAATTGCAGTGTAGCAACACTCTATCTGTTTGAAAAAAATACTTGTCTATAAATGACTGAAATATTGTCAGTTGGACGTAAAATCAAATGATCAAGCAGACAAGACTGTAATACATATATAGCAATTCGGTCCCGGTGGCCGAGTAATTAAGAGCGTTTCTTATAATCGGGAGGCCATTGCTTCGATCCCCGGCCGCGACATACCAAAGTTGTTAAAATGTCACTCATATGACCCCCTTGTGCTTTACAATGAGCCCATCAGGGTAGTTCAAAGGCTGGTTGGCCGAGTGTCAAAATAATGTGATTTGGTGTGGTATAATACCATATATCTACGGCGTGATACCGCAATGAAAAAGAAGTATATTTGTCTCATGCAGACAAACGTCCCTTAATGACTGAAATAATGTCGGTGGGACGGATTAACCAAAGCAAACAAACTAGATTTAAGAACATGAGATAAACATGAGCCATTGACCTACACCTTAGACCATGATTTTAATCTCTAGTGCACGTTACAAAATTGTTATGTTTGAATCAGATACAGTTTCGCCATACACTGGTTCTGAGAGGTGAAATATTTCAGGATCAACTAAAAGTTTTAAACTTTCACTCATAGTCTGACGACATCCTTCTTTACAGCCAAACACTTCAAATCTTTAACAATTTAATATACTTGCATTTGTACGTTAGAGAATTGTAGAAAGTGATGAATTAGGATAGCACATTGAGTCCCAGTTACTTAAAGTTACATGCCCTTGCTAAGTATCGCTCTACAAAACTCGAATCAATAAGTCGATATTTAACTGCCCCCCTTGTTGCCTATTTATCGGAAAGAATTCAACTCAGAAAACATACAGGCATTAATCAAGTCTGACATTCATACAGAAAGAAGCATTTGCAATAAATAAGCCAGGCAATAAATATGCCTTCAAAACAGTTTCCAGGCGTACATTGTTCGATTCCCATCCAAACTGTGACTGTTGTAAAACTGTTTACTGCAAGTGTTTATCTATCCAATATTTGCATTGTCACCAGTCATTCCCAATTATCGCAGCCAATAAATGTTTATACATAAAACTTCTGTTGATGAATTGCAGTAATTAATCGCTGTCACTGCTGTTGGAGGAATAGATGTTTCCGATCGACAGCTCAGAATTCCTCTCTTTCTGTTTAGAACCCCAGTTACAACAAAAACTGCTGTAAAAAAGATAGGAATTGACACAAATTACCCCCAGTTTTGTCGGATGTCAAGTTGTATTTATATTACAGAAATCGATAGAAAAACTTTCATCTGCAATCCCCACCCACCTGGCATTCCAAATCCGCTCAGCGGTAACTAGCTAAGCGGGGTAGGCTGTTTGAATACCCTATCGGAAATCAGGCCTTGATTTGATGATAGAAATAACGGAACCTTACACACGTATAAATGACTTCAATTCCTCGAGATCTGCGAATCATGTGAACAGAGAATGTTGAAGTGATAAATCAAACTCTTTGATAAATGGATTAACAACTTACTAGGTGGTATTTCGTAAAATATGGTGGCTATGACTGCTGCACGATATCAAGATAAAATGTTTGTCTCGTCAGAAGTCACAGTTTACATGCTATTGGCATTAACATTAGCGGTAAGTTATGTCTGTTAATATGGTGCCTGTCTGTCAACATATTTATTAATCTGAATGCCACTTTCTTCGTAATGTATCTTTCTGTCTGCTTTAATTTGTCAATTAGTCCTGTATGTTCTGTACTTTCTTATTTTTTATTCATCGAACATTATTTAGATATACTACTAATATACATTTCATTATATCTTAATTTCGGAAATGCTTTTTCTTTACTCTCTCTCTCTCGCTCTTTTTCTCTCTACCTCTCTATTTCACTTTCCTTTTTTTCCGCCTTTCTGGTCGTCCTATCTGTCAAATTTTAAGTGTCTTTTTCGCTCTAAATTTTGCATGCCTTATATAAGTTTATAATACTATATATACCAAATGAATTGAAAGTTATTAGCAATATATAGTTATTATGCATATACTTCTTTTGGCAGTTAAATATTTACAAGGCAATAAGACATGATCTGTACAGGCCTCGTGTTCTCGATATTGAAACAAGTACTTTAAGTATGACTGTCATACTCAGACTTTACCTATACCTCTCTATAGGAATTAGAGTATGCTTCTCAAATTTCAGCCTGAGATCGAACTGAAGTATTTTCGAGAACACGGGACCTGATATCGTATTCAAGACATGGGATATCAAAACTTTCAATCTAATTGCTTACCAGTATTGTGTATCTCCCCGTACCGTTCTATTTTATGTGAAAATTAACATAATCAAGGTTGACATATATGTGGTCGTGTCATTAAGATATACAGACGTTTATTTTGAAATAAAAAATGAGGCGCCATGATTATGAGGAAAATATAAACTAATTATAGTTCCGAGTATTAACATGTACCTCTGAAATCGCGAAAAATGTTTAAAGTCAGAAAAATGGTCTGCAATTCATCCAGGTAAAAATAGATAGATAATTATATGTGGTTTAAAAACATATCCATTGAACGTCAAGTACGAAGTTAAGCTTCATGTTTTTATCGTAGGATTCAGGTTTTTATTGCATTAACCCCCATTTCAAGTATTCACGCGTAATTTAGAAGGCACATTATTTGACAAAAGTCATTTGTTCTCTTATTATATTGGAATTTCCGAATGACGATGAATGTGAACCGGATTCATCGGTCAGAAATTTAGCAGTTTTTTCGAGAATTGTCTGCTGCAACAGCTGTGTTCTAGCAACAGTAAAGTTACGTGCACACGGAAACGTCCACGGCTTATTTTCGGCTTTAAACTTTATTTTTTTGTCTCAGGTTTGTAATTTATTTGATAACACGTAATGCTATTTGTAGATTTAACGTACATGGGTATATCTACACGAACCAGTATATAAGCTCAGTTCATTTGTATATTTATTTCATTTGTATTCATTTTTGATCCATTACTTATTACATATTTATTGATTTCTGTTTTTGTAATATTATTCATATAATAATATTGCGATCTCAGTTTTCATTTCTGGTGTTAAGATAACAATAACACTAGACTGAGATATGTTACAATAACACTAGACTGAGATATGTTACAATAACACTAGACTGAGATATGTTACAATAACACTAGACTGAGATATGTTACAATAACACTAGACTGAGATATGTTACAATAACACTAGACAGAGATATGTTACAATAACACTAGACAGAGATATGTTACAATAACACTAGACAGAGATATGTTACAATAACACTAGACTGAGATATGTTACAATAACACTAGACTGAGATATGTTACAATAACACTAGACTGAGATATGTTACAATAACACTAGACTGAGATATGTTACAATAGCACTAGACTGAGATATGTTACAATAGCACTAGACTGAGATATGTTACAATAACACTAGACTGAGATATGTTACAATAACAATAGACTGAGATATGTTACAATAACACTAGACTGAGATATGTTACAATAACACTAGACTGAGATATGTTACAATGACACTAGACTGAGATATGTTACAATAACACTAGACTGAGATATGTTACAATAACACTAGACTGAGATATGTTACAATGACACTAGACTGAGATATGTTACAATGACACTAGACTGAGATATGTTACAATAACACTAGACTGAGATATGTTACAATGACACTAGACTGAGATATGTTACAATAACACTAGACTGAGATATGTTACAATAACACTAGACTGAGATATGTTACAATAACACTAGACTGAGATATGTTACAATAATACTAGACTGAGATATGTTACAATAACACTAGACTGAGATATGTTACAATGACACTAGACTGAGATATGTTACAATAACACTAGACTGAGATATGTTACAATAACACTAGACTGAGATATGTTACAATAACACTAGACTGAGATATGTTACAATAACACTAGACTGAGATATGTTACAATAACACTAGACTGAGATATGTTACAATAACACTAGACTGAGATATGTTACAATAACACTAGACTGAGATATGTTACAATAACACTAGACTGAGATATGTTACAATAACACTAGACTGAGATATGTTACAATGACACTAGACTGAGATATGTTACAATAACACTAGACTGAGATATGTTACAATGACACTAGACTGAGATATGTTACAATAACACTAGACTGAGATATGTTACAATAACACTAGACTGAGATATGTTACAATGACACTAGACTGAGATATGTTACAATAACACTAGACTGAGATATGTTACAATAACACTAGACTGAGATATGTTACAATAACACTAGACTGAGATATGTTACAATAACACTAGACTGAGATATGTTACAATGACACTAGACTGAGATATGTTACAATAACACTAGACTGAAATATGGTACAATAACACTAGACTGAGATATGTTACAATAATACTAGACTGAGATATGTTACAATAACACTAGACTGAGATATGTTACAATAACACTAGACTGAGATATGTTACAATAACACTAGACTGAGATATGTTACAATAACACTAGACTGAGATATGTTACAATAACACTAGACTGAGATATGTTACAATAACAATAGACTGAGATATGTTACAATAACACTAGACTGAGATATGTTACAATAACACTAGACTGAGATATGTTACAATAGCACTAACTAGACTGAGATATGTTACAATAACACTAGACTGAGATATGTTACAATGACACTAGACTGAGATATGTTACAATAGCACTAGACTGAGATATGTTACAATAACACTAGACTGAGATATGTTACAATAACACTAGACTGAGATATGTTACAATAACACTAGACTGAGATATGTTACAATAACACTAGACTGAGATATGTTACAATAACACTAGACTGAGATATGTTACAATAACACTAGACAGAGATATGTTATTTGTAAAAGAAACATTTTCTAAAGATCTATTCTTAGTCTGCGACCCCACTCCGTCTTTAATTGATTAACGACTATAAAATTAATTAAATAAAAAATTAGTTTACTTATTATACCAGAGGCTAGTCTATACATATTTTAGTTTCATTACTTCAGCGCGCGATAATGGTTATAGCCATTTACAGACCCTCTGTGAAATAAGATCGCGAGGTTTAGAAGTTCATTTCCAACATACACCCCAAAAACAAACTAAATTATGAATATATACTTCTTAAAACAGAAATATATGACCATTTATAAATCAGTTTTACACTAACTTACCTGTAGTCTTTTTACCGCACGTTCGTTTGTTTAACATGTCAGTTAAATTTATGGATAAGGGCAATACAGATTGCACTAAATTAAAACGGCACGTATCGTGTATTACTCTGGTGTGATTAGGGTTCCGCCAATTCAACTTTCATCTTAAAACAAATCTTTAACCTGCTTGTTAAGTACAAAACAACAATTCATTACAATTACTCTGATGTAATAGTTGTTTGTAAACAAGCATCTTAAACTTGTTGTCCCAACCTTAAATTGTCGATATGTACGGAATTTTGATGAGCAGCAATCTATCCAATTTAATTTCTTTGTATGCCGTGGTGCTGTGAAAACATGTAAGGTTTTTGGGATGGTTGCTTGTAAATTTTGAATAATAGGCACATATACTTTTTGTAGGCAAACTATTTGTTTGTCTGTTCGAAATAACTTGTTTAGTCTAACGCCGATCTTGTTGCCCGAGGGAACAAAGGTACCCCCAAAAAGGTAATTGAATTTTTTCAACGCTTTCTGTGTAAGCAGGCATTTGCGAACTCTGCTTCAGCCAATGAAATGCCGGTTGTATAGATGTTTCACTACAGATACTTTTAGTGTCTTGATATATCTGATATGTACCATATATTGAGTCCGAGTGATTTGATCTAAAATCTTAAAAGTGTGCTAGGAGTTGTTACAGCCGCTTGACAGTCCATATAGGAACATATTTTTTAAATACTGGTATATACCGATGGCAAAATAATGTGATATGTGATATCAGGTCTTTGGCACATGGCGGCCGCGGCATACCAAATTCATAAAAAATGTTAGGATGTACTCATATAGCTCCCTTGCCTGACGCTCAGCATATAAAGGTAGTTCCAGGAAATTGTTGGCCCGGTGTCAGGATAGTGTGACTTGATTTGGTATCACGCCATATGTCTACGGCGAGATGCTGCAGTGTGTCTCCAAATCACTGAAATACTGTCGACGGGACGTTAAACGAAGTAACAAACAAATAACGCACAAAGCTCAGACTGCGGTTCCGATTAATGTGGGTTTGAGCCTCGTTTTGGCAATGTCTGTTCATGGCATTCAAAGGTGCAAAATCAAGGCTAAAGGTGATTGTTAGTATAATTTCCCAATCGACGTACAATGAATATGCTTGTCCCAAGTTAAACAAAATTAAACCAATCCCCGGCCGCGACATGCCAATGTCGTACAAAAATGGTACTGGTATAGCTTCCTTGTTTGGCGCTCAGCATATAAGGGTAGTTTTAGGACTGGTTGGCTCGATGTCAGTATAATGTGACTGGGTGTAGTATCATGCCACATGTCTACGGCGTGATACTGCAGTGTGGCAGCACTATATCTGTCTTAAGTAGACATCGTCTCCAAATGACTGAAATACAGTTGGTGGAACATTAAACCTTACAAACAAATATTAAACCAAATTTAATTACGGCGTGGCACTACATCTGTCTTATGTAGCTAAATATACTACAAACTAATAAAATAATGTTGGTGGCGCGTTAAACTAAACAAAACAAATTACAGATACACTAGGGTACAAGTTGCAGTGCTAGAACTGAACGAACCTCTGCGATGTTTTGCTGCGCGCATTGGCGTAGTGTTCGCTAGAATTACAACTGACGTTAACGACGTAACTGATGTTCAACCTCCCCCCACCACCAGTTGTTTATGTCAATTAGTGCTCCGTTATCAGCGACTCGCAATTAAACAGCTAGCCACGATCGGATTTGTACAGAAGTATCGTCAAAATTAAACAGACAGTCGGAATATAAAGTGTTACACATTAACTATGTTTGTAGTGGGCTGTGCAGTCATTTAGAATTAAAAACGTGTTTTCTAAAGCTCGTTTGTGATTAAATAAATGGCATTGCAGAAATCAGAGATTTGAATTTGGTTTACATAGAAGCGTGGAAATCATAGAAAAGGATACACTTTGGAGAAGGTAGGGTTAGAATAAACACATGGAATGGGTTTTTGTTTACACAATGTGATGGAATCTAAGCACATTGTGACTGTCTAATCGGCTTATGTACTGCGTCACAACAGTTGTTTGTTCATTCTTGTAAAATGTAAAAAATGTGATGGATATATTAATATTTTATAGATGGGCTACTTTGTCCTCTTTACAAACTGTATATATTGTATTTGTTAACTGTTCATCATACTAGTTTACGCATTCATTTAATTTTTTTAATATAAATAAATTGCTATTTTCAGAATAGAAAGTTAAGCATGTTATCAGATATACCAGTAAGTAACATAAATTTTCCATTTTTCACAACATGTGAAAATGAAACTAAAATGACAATGTAGACATAAATAAGCACGTGATCCTATGTGCCCAGTAATTAAGTCTTTATTTGCAAGTAATATTTCTGTTTGTTCCTTGAGCTTAACGTCCAAACGACTGTTTTCCAGTCTTTTGGAGACTGCGTCTATTTGAAAAATATAGCACTACAGTATTTCGCCGCAGACAAGTGGAATGATACCACACCCAGTTACATTATCCTGACACCGGGCCAACAAATCCTGGAACTACCATGGCAACATATATATACATTTAGATACCTCTGGTATAATAATAATAATAATAAATAAATGACAATAATAATACTAATAATAAATATAAAAAATAATTATATTAGTAATGGGTTTTTTACATCTACAGTATAAGTGTTAAACTATCACTTATAACAGTAATGAAATACAGTTTTAAGGTAAGCAATTGAGAGGACATAGAATACATTTAAGTGGGTCGACCTCGGGATAAGTAAAAAAAATAATGACTACATCTTCATCATCTTTATGTTATGCTAATGAACTTAAATCATCATCTTTGAGTGAATTTTCCATTTAATATGTACACTATAAATAAAATGATGAATAAATAGACATTATGAAAATAAAAATTAAAAAAAGAAAGGAAAGTCCATTTTTAAAATTATATTCCACTCAGGAAGGTATCGCTTTTTTAGTATTAATCACCACTGTGTCTTGCTTGATTCTTTTTTTTTTCTGTACGAACACGGTGTCTCAATTCGCAGGATACTTTTGAAAATATTTGCTTTATTTCTGGTCCTTCTCTAGATCACGAAGAAATTTCGTCTCCCAATCTACGTAGTAAAGATAAAATGATTTGACTATTTGAGCTTACAGTCGCTTCGACAGTATTTCAGTCACATAGCGGCGTCCAGCTAATTACAGGTGGAGGATGACCCCGAATTCACGGAGGCCTCCGGGTAGAACCACCGAAGCCAACTGGAACGCTTCCTCACATGAAAATCCGAATGACGTTGCCGGGATTCGAACCCACGCGGCGAGGGACTGAGTCAGCGACTTTACCCTCTCGGCCACTGAGGCCCCAGATAAACTGTCTACATTGATGATATATGGTACGTGTATATATACACGATTATATGACAGAGAAATTGATATATCATATAGTATAATATATAATGCTTTGTTATGAAGTGGAAGTACCATAATCCGACACGTTGTTTAATTCGTGGTCTATTCTCTGTCTGAGAGCGGACAATATTAAAACTACTCGATTATTAGATTATTTCATTACTCCACCTCTGCATTTAAATTGTATATCTCATGTGATCTTTTATATGTGTTTTAATATCGTATGACTTCCCTGAACATCGTTCCACAGACTACCCTATTCCGCTTAATATATGCCCACTCTTAAGATGAAAATAACATAAACATGCAAGAGAAACAATTACAAACGAATAACATGGAGAGTCACACGTATTCGTCATTATTGCACAATAACGACGCTTTGGTTAATTTCCCTTTAGACATGTATGACCCTGAAATGTCAGGCTTTGCTCAATGCTACTTTCATTTGTTCTAAAGGAAAATCACTCTTTGGGACTTCCAGATGATTTGGTTCACTTGCTCTAAGGTTATCATCGGTTCATCTCCCTGTTAAAACGGATCAGAGTATCTATGTAATGATCTGTTATGACAATATGGAAGCGAGGCTGTAAGGCATTTATCAGCTGCCCGACAGGGGAGGGTCCAATACTTTAATAAGGTTCTCAGCGCAGAGGGTTAGAAGTGATAGCTAAGCTTCGTGCAAACATAAGTAGCAAAAGTGAAGAGCAGTTAAGGAGCTCACAGTGATTGGCAGCGGTTTGCATTCGAATTTATCAGGGATATTAAACAAAGGTTTACCTCCCCAGCCAAAAAGTAGGTTACTTTAAAAATTTTACATTCCTTCTAATACTTTTAGCAAACTGTATGGTATACTGAAGATATATCTAAATCTGAAGACTAAATATCACGTCATACAGTGTTACATTAGTAACTATTTTGTCATGGCTAATTTTACTTCTCATCGATATTATTTGACAATCAAACCATTTCAACAGTTTTTTAAGGTAATCCATCCATCATTAAATTGCATGGTCCTTCTGATGCTTTTAAAGGATTCAGTGCAGATGCATCTATCTATTGTCTTAGAGTTATAGGCTCTTTTGTTCAAAACATATAAAGGCTTGCATTTACTATAGATTTCCCGTGACCACTTGATGGGCCATAATCAGAATTTAATAATGGATGGATTACCTTAAATTCAGTTTGTCTGTACAACAATGGTCATGTATACTAGATGAAATTGCTTTAAGATAGCCGTTGTTTATTCAGTTGTTCAATATGAATAATGACACACACACACTTTAAATAAGACATAGGTTGACCTTTTTTTTTAAAACTTCTATTTGATACACAAACACAAAAATGTTAGTTTTATCAAATACACATTTTATAGCTGCGTGAAATAGTGTTTTACGTGGTTTCTTTATGTTAATTTAACATGTCCATAACTTTCATGCACGGACAACATCCTTTAAATGCATTTATAGTTCATGTAATAGCTAGAAAACGACCCTGACAAAAGGATTTTGAGCCCCTTGTAAGCCCTACAAATAATAAATACCGGATATACCATAGTAGAAAGGGAAATACCATGTTGGTATAGACGGTTACATTAATTATGAATTGTGGCGTTCATCATACCATCGGATTAGGTCATTTTTATGAAGTGAATCATGTGATGATAGCATATTCCGCAGCTAATCGCTACTGCTATATTAGCATAATTATATAGGTCAAGTATGTAACATTCTTTTCTATAATTATTTTCACATGTAGGTTCATTAGCTTCACAGTATAGGCTAAAAAAAAAACGTCACTTATATATTGTTGTTGTTGTTTTTTACAACTCGAAAAACTGGGTTTGATTGATATTATTTAGTCTAGATTGTCTAGTCTGTACCGAAATTGTCTCATATGCATATCATAAAACTATAAAAATGAAATTTAGTCGAAGGTAAATCATAAAAGGATTTAATCATGTAAGTTGAACAAAAGGACCCTTTTCCACCCAATATCAAATAATAATGCAGCAATAGTTATAAAGTTTGCCTATAACTCCTCTGTAATTTTTACTGCCATTTATGTTTTAATTGTACTGAAAACCCTTGTTATGGCAACGTTATTTGCACTTTAATTCGTTTTGAACATAGACATTCATAATTGATATTCGATGTTTAAATATATAATTATGCATACTCAATTTTATTATATTCTTTAAATTATGTATCGCTATTATATGCAATTAAATATACAAATATACCCCACTATTCCTGTCTCTACAAGCAAACACGATTACAATAGAGTTACCTGATAACGAGTATAGATCTTATTCAAAAATTGCTAACGTCCATTTAAATTCTAATGATTTTTATTCAAAACTGAAACTCAAACAAAAAATCCTTTATTACTTACTTAGTGTCCCTCAGTTTGCAAACACTTTCATTTGCATATGCCACGATAGGTGCTTATGAGTCGAGTTGTTAACACCCATGTGAAATAAACAGCATAAGAGTGCCAGTATTATAGTGTTAATTGCTCAGCAAATGGTCTTAAGTATTTTACATAAGTGACTTTTCCCATTATATGGGCTCGGGAGAGACGTCAAAGTTTATTTGGTTTTGTTGACCTCTTTGGGTTGAGGATATATCGTAGGTCAATGTAAGTGGCCTGATAAGCACCTGTATTGGACAGATGAACAAGGTGTTAAGTTGTTTTGAACAGGTATATAATACAAGAAAACGAAATGTATGAATATACATGTACATTTAACAGTGTAGGTATATATGTATCATGTTTGTAATTTATGAGAATTTGTGTTTTGATTGACCATAGAATTTGATGAAATTCTTATTGAAAGAACATGACTAAAATGATGCAATAATGATTATAGAATTGTATGTCGAAATAGTACGATACACGGTGTATTTAACAAATGAGTGGGCTAAATGCATGACAATGCATTCTTATTTGTTAAATCAGTAAAACCCTCTTGTCAGTTTATTAACAAACCCTCTTGTCAGTTTATTAACAAACCCTCTTGTCAGTTATATATATTGTTTCTATACAAATTATTACCAATACCTTTTTTATCATTTTCGACACATCATATTGTTTTTTCGAGATGTCTCTCTATCATTATGTTTTGAGATATCACTCAATCTTTGACATCACAAATTGATACCGATATTCGATAGGTTCAACACATCCTGTCATCGTATGTAATATATCACAAAATTGTTATCAATAATGGTTAATATAAACATCACATAACATAACATTACATAGCATGTCATATCTTTTATTAGCATATAACTTGTACATGTTAATAGCCACATATAGAAATTTACAAAAATACAGAATACGCAAAGAGTGTTACACAAAATAGTTAGCAGAGAAGTACAAGTAAGTTGTTGATATTGTCTGTAACCATTTAAGTAGCATTGCAGAATGTATTATTAATCAAATACTAATATTTTGAGCTTGTGAAGATCTAAGTAAAAAAGCCAAATATACAAACTTAGTAATTATACATTGCGTATTCTTAACAATCATGTAAATTCTGATACACAAACAAACAGTTAACCCTTTCCCTCATAGAGGAAACTATGAAAAGACCATGCGAACAGCATAAAACCAGATCAGCCTGCGAGTTACTCGTAGGCTGATCTGGTTTTATGCTGTTCGCTGCTCCTCAGTGGTCTGGAAATGAGAACTTTATAATTAAATTTGGTAAGGTTTAACTGTGGTTTTCTGCAGATCAGGCTTTATGTGGTACCTATTGAGTGCGTCAAAATGAGTCTATATGAGGGAAAGGGTTAACAACCTATCAAATACAACTAATTACTCGTAAGTCCTACGTGGTTTATTAGGAAACATATTTAAAAGTATAATTTTACAAATCATAAGATAATAAACAATCACACTATATTTAAACTCCATAAAGTTTATAAATGCTTATTTTTGTGGAATTTCAAACAGATTAACCTCACTTTAATAAAACCTGAGGCAAACGTTCAAAATTTACAAAAATCTAACTTGTTTAGATTGTAAAAAATCGTGTGAAACGCGATGCCATTGAAACTTTGCTTAAATAGGTTTAATGTCTTACTATGAAAATACATATCATCGTATCTTCAATGAAGTATCTAATCTTTTATCATCCGCGTGTTTACTCATTTAGGTTCCCGTGTATTTATTTATTGTTTATATAGGTGATGATAATGAGGTCCATCTGTTTACTAGGAATGTCTTGAAACGCGAGACACCATGGATACACGCCTATTAACCTGTGAATCACAAAAAAATTCAACCCCGACCTAGCCCGTATTTTCAGGATAAACGCCGAGATACATCGTATAGACTTGTAAACAATGTTGGACATAAAGGTTTATTAGCCGGAAATCTTATGACGCTTTCTGTGGGGTCTAATCTCCGACTGCCGAATTATCAGCGCGTAGTATCGGTCTTTTTCAGCGGTAAGCGTTTGGTTTTTGTCAGGTGGAATTGACATTATTTTCCAGGGTGCATATGAGGTTAATTGAAATTAGCGAAAGAAACAAAACATGCATCATAGTGTAGCAACTTTGGCTGTCTGATAAGCAAGTTTAAATATCGCCGTGCATATTTCAGATTTCAGAGACGACATGTGACCAGCTGAGCTATAAATATCAATATCGTGCGTCATATTATATGTTCTAATAACCCATCTATGTTTAATTAAAGATACACACTTTGGATATACTCCTAAAACTCCTCAAAATATCTGATTTATTTAGATTATACTGTTATTTCAAGATTTCGGTCGAAATTCTTATGGTTTGATCATTTGCTCAAGGCCTGTACTATTATTCCCCGTCTCCATGCTGATTTAAAGTTCTCTTGGTAAGATTTATTATTATTTTTTTAGAATTAAGAGGTGGTGGCATGTCAGTTGCGTCTGCATTACTCCCTGCATTCCACAAATTTCATCTTTACAATGCCTATCCTTACTGGGACAACCTGATTTTTATACCCCTTGGAGCGGTACCTGATCAAAGCCTATCAGCACTGCTTCAGCAGCTTTGCCCCTTTGTCCTCCACAGATGCGACTCATCAATTGTCGATCTTGCACATTGCATGCAATACTCGCCTATCTGAGCGAGCATTGCAAACGGAACTACACCTGTTTTCCATATCTTTGAGAATTCTGAAAGAAAATGTTAAGCATGTTTAACGAATCATTTACTCTTAAATATTGCATTTCTTTTCGGAGACGTCAGTGATTTGATTGAGGGTGTTGATAAGGATATAATTAATCTGCGACTGAAACTGTTGATGGGGCCACTTCCTTTACACCCTATCCGTTTTCTGGATTGGCAAAGCAGCCGAATGGATGGATACCAGTTTCTCTTCTTGTTTAATTTTACAGTCTATTTGGCATCTATGTGTAAAACAATTGTGCAGATTGGATAGCTTCAAAGCTGAAATGAAAATTAAATTGGATTTGGTTTTCATTGATGTTTACCTAAACAAAAATGCTTAGGCACAAAGATGAAAGGGGAAACATCCTTTAGACCCTAATTAAGAATTCTTTGTGGTATCTCATATTGGTCTGTGTATAGTATACTTTTCATTTATGGTCAGTTACATCTAAAACAAATCAAAGCACTGTCAGAAGCGAAAGTTAAAATGTGTGAATAATGAAGTCAGTCCCTTTAATTTTTTTATGGTATGCATGTAAAAAAATAAGGGAAGTAAAAATAGCAGGTAAGATAGCTTATGGTTCATTGTCTCTGTCAAATTAAACAAAAATAGATAAGAAATAGTAGTTCTTAGTATTGACACGAAGCTACATTAAAGGTATTCACATCTCTGGTATTGATTCTCTCAATACCTTTAATATTTCATGACTTTGCTGCAGACAGGTATAATTTTAATTAAAAAAATACAAACAAACAAACAAACAAACAAACAAAAGAAAATGGGACAAGATAAATTTATTGTTCTTTGTCACTTCAAATCCTTCCCATGTAAATGGCGATATCAATGCCTTCAATAGTTTTTAAAATATGGTCCCGTGGTATATAATTTAAAATAAAAAGGAACCAAATGCAAAGAAACAAACGCAAAATAACTGATGTATAAAAACTAGAATTAAATAATTCTAAATATATAACCAAAGATATAAAAAAAAATCAGTATTACCCCCCCCCCAAAAAAAAAACAACAACAAAAAACGGTTTAAACTGGAAGAAAACTCAAGACCCCTTGCTAGAAAAAATTCTGTTCTGACGATCTTACCAAATGTGCTAATTCCACAGCAGTATATTAGAAGTGCAAATAAGGTTATCTATTGGTAGTTTTATGAATGAAACTGCGGATGAACACTGAATTATTAACTTGCTTCTTTTACAGTTTTATTTGCACAGAAATTGTTATTATACCCAATGCTTTCAAAATCAACAGAATCCTCAATATATCTAACTTTTATCAACACTGCAATGCTGATTTATACAACCAGTGATACTATTTTTCAACACGAATGTATGGGTAAGAAACGGTAATGTGATTGTAAGTAGAAAACCCACTGTCTGAATTAAGAAGCTTTCGCTTCTAAAAATCAAATGGCAATGAATAGTTTTCATGAAATATTTCTTCTCTTTCAGGACACACAGACCCAACATGGATTCCATACTCTCGAATACCAGTCTTTTGACTGGTAACCATTCTGTCGATACTCTTCCTTTGACTGGTAACTATTCTGTCGATACTCAATCAAATCACACACTGCAGAACATTACATTAGTGATGAAAGACAACAGTCTGCACACGCTATGTGAAAACAACAATTCGACCATCTGCAACAAAGATGGTCTGGGAATTCGGATCTCCACGCCAGTGTTGACCATGTCATGTGGGGTCCTTGGCAACATCATTGCCCTTATTGTGCTGTACACTTCTAGGAACGAAATGAAGAAGACCGTTTTCTACACGTTCTTGTGTTTTCTGGCATGGACAGACCTATCAGGGCAACTAATGACTGGTCCCATAGCAATTATTGTCTACGCAAACAATTTAGTATGGGTTGGAGGGGACCCACTCTGCAAGTACCACGCTTGCGTCATGATCTGTTTTGGGATGATCACCCCTTTGCTTGTATGCTGTATGTCAATTGAACGCGTCATTGGGCTCCGATGCCCATATTATCATGAACGAGTTGTGACAAAAAGGAAAGCCCGGGTCGCCATAGCTGCATGTTGGCTGTTTGTGATCATGTTTTGTTGCTTGCCGTTCATAGGATTTGGAAGTTATGAACATCAGTTTCCGGGTAGTTGGTGCTTTCTGAATTTCCATCGAGAAAGTACGTCAGATGCTGCGTACGCTTATACATACGCTCTCATTAACATAGTCGTCATAACATCTATAATAATTGCTAATTCTGTGGTAATGTTTACATTGATTCAAATGAAAAGGACAAGGAAGTTTCATAATTCACCATCTGTGGACAGACGGACCCAGATAAAAGGGAGAACAAAATCAAAGATAAAGCTAGAGGAAGAGACGCTAATGGTTTGGTTCCTCTGCGCTAATACACTTCTATTTACCGTCTGCTGTTTTCCGCTAAATGTAAGTATGTCTTTTTATCCAAAGCTTGATATTGTAATTTTTAATAATCTGAACTTGATGTAAAAAACCAGTTTATATTAAGCTGATCTGATTACTAAGATCATAAGGTATTGTTTTCTAAAATAAAATCATCATCGGGAATTGGGGAATTGTCTATGCAAGGTTTAACTTTTTATCAATGAATTGTTTTTTTTCTATTCCATACAGTCAAAAGAAATATTAATTTTATTATTTATGGGATAAATAGTAAATCGAATTTTCCTTCCGCTTTTCTATAACAAGTTTTGACGCCTCTTGAAAACAGAGCAATCCATAATAGACAGGTCTTTCCAAGAGGTGTCTGTGTTTTCTCATAGTTATTGTAGCTCAGATTTTTGACAATCCATTATTCCATACAGTAAAGTAAAATTGATAAAGTCGACACTATTTACATGATATCTTTATTTGGTAAAGGGGTTAATACTTCGACTGTAGTATCATCAATCATAGTCATGAAGAATTTACCTCATTGAAAGATAAGACATTTAATCTAAATGATCATCTTCGACTATTTTAATAGTATCTTTTGCAATCCACTTTTCACCGAGGATGCATGTTCAATAATTTATCCGTTGCAAAGAAAATTGTATTGCCTCGAAATAATTCGATAGAACAACAATGTTCGACAAATCTACTTGTTTGTTACAAAAAAACAAACAAAAAAACAACAACAAAAAAACAACAACAACACCCCCCCCCCCAAAAAAAAAAGAAACCCCTTGTAAACAGCGTATTCTCGTGTACATAATTAGTCGAGTTATTATCTTAAAGTCTGTTGTTGTATTTAGACATTTCTACATTCTTTTAAAATCTCCACCCAGATAACTATAGGTTTTTTAGTTAAATATAAAGGAGTAAAG
>CM037793.1:2886705-2936705 GCA_021229015.1 Solen grandis | reverse complement strand
TGCAACTTAACTCTAACAAACAAATATTTTAAAACTGCAAAAAGAATATCCAAAATAAAGACCATGTATTTCATAATTTATTTAATTACGACTCAGTTCCACAAATCCATTTACTCTTCCTGAATAGCAAGGTGCAAAATATAAAACAGAAGTAAAACTGCTATAAATGAAGAGGTAAATCATCTTAAAATACACCATTTTGAATTATACACGGAAGTGTTAGGAACAGATTGAGATCACTGGATGAATATAAATGAATATACAAATGTATGTGTAATTATATTAAGTCCCAAATTAATTTCACTTCTTTTTCCAATGATATCAGTAATTATCAGTTTACAGAGCAACAGATAATTAAAATTTATTGTTATTTCTTCTCATATATCAATTGAAACATAATCAAATTAGAGGACTTAAAATATAAAACTTTCATATTTCATGCCATTATGTTTTGAGGTTGACCACTTTTTGTGATAACTAAAAGTAGAATATAAAACATGCATCAATATATTGCTGATTAAATTTCTATATAATCTAAAATCGCTTGAAAAACACAAAAAATATTTTCAACATTTTTCCAAGGCAAGACATTTTTAAAGTCCTTGAGTACATTAACAGACACTAGCATTCAGTCACATTCGAAATTTTGCTGAGAATTACCCATTGTGTTACATTCAAGATATCAACAAATATATATTGTCACATCAATCATCTGGTCAACATGTGGCAGGATACCACACCCGTGTCACATGATCCTGACACTTTGCCGGCCAGTCTTGGAGCTACTCTCCACAAGGGACATATACCAGTACAATTTCATCACAAAATCAGAGATAAAACCAAAGTCTTCCTGGTTATGATATGGGTACGGCAGCTGTATAAACCACTATATAAACTGCTGGTAATCCATTCTGAAGATTCATGATATGGACCAACTTAATAATGCTTTAACCTGTAGATGAGTCATGATCCCTACTACTGTAACATGGCGGCTCATATCTTCCTTATCATGCTACATATCAAATAGATTTCAATGAACAATGTAGTAAATAAACAAAAGGTTTATGGGAATTTTTGAAAAATAATTCCACAAAGTCAGTGTAATAGACATGTATGATTCTCTCCCATTCAGGATGAGTCTGATGTATCACCAGATAACCCTCTCTCCGAGTCACTACTGGAATCTTTCTTCTTGTGCTTCTTTCTCTTCTTTGACTTTTTCTTTTTACTCTTTTTGCTCCTTTTTTTCCTCTCATATTCACTATCAGTACTGACGTCACTTTCAGTGTCAGACAAGTCCTCAGAATCACTAGAATAACGCCTGCGTTGTTTGTGCTTTTTGTGTGATTTATGTTTAGATCGTTCAAATTCATCATCTTCATCTTCACTTGACTCGGAAGTATCTTCTCTGTGTTTATGTTTCTTTTTTCTCTTCTTATTTTTCTTGTGTTTTGACTT
Source organism: Solen grandis (assembly GCA_021229015.1). NCBI lineage: Eukaryota > Metazoa > Mollusca > Bivalvia > Adapedonta > Solenidae > Solen > Solen grandis. The sequence continues at coordinate 2,935,247 of CM037793.1, read as the reverse complement.
CTTTTTCAAAGGTGACCGTGATCTGTCCCTGAAATAAAAATGTACATGTGTATATAGAACATTTTTTAAATTTGACTATTAAATCATCCCTTTAAGCAAGAAAGTATATCATACACATAAAGCGAAGACTCATTATCCTAGCTGCCTCCCATCCAAAGATAAGATAAATAGACTGTAAAAAAGCCAAATTCATCAATAAAAATATTGCATCCAAATGACTTGGAAAGCCAACGAAAATCTTCAAAAATCCATGTTATTGCTGCATGCCAATGTTTCTGACCAATGTAATGCTGGTATAACATAAACAATAATAATCTAAAAATACAATGTAGTTGCTAATCATACACACACATGGTGGAAAATAAAGAACAATGACAGAATAGAAAGAAAATGTGCAAATCTTTTTCAGGTGGAAGAGATGTCCATTTACATCCCATCCCTGTAAATAACATCTTACATAATAGGCAAGAAAAAAAGAGTATCATTGAGTCAGGGCAATATAAACCTGAAGGCAAAGTCATATGAGTGTATCATAGTACAAAGTACTGTTTTAATATGGGGAAGCACTTTTGTTGTTCTTGCAATTGTCATGGATGATGATCTTTCATAAATGTGGAGAAAAAAAATAGTTTTGACCTCAATAATGACTTGTTCTATTAATATAAATCGGTGGACTGTAACCAAAGTTAAATTTGGCCTGTATTTATTTTATTAATATATACTTGCATACCAGATATGAATTCAATACATGAAGTCTTTCATAAGTTATTGTGCAGAAAAGATCATTTCACATATAATTTCCCTATAAATGGCATCTAACTCTATAATAAATCAGTGGATTGTAAACAAAATCCAACTTGACATTTATTATGATATTATATAACTGCGTACCAAATATGAATTCAATATGTTAAGTCTTTCATAAGTTATTGCACCGTCAAAGGCATCTCACATAGAATTTTCCTATAGGGTGCAATACTCTATCATGAATCAGGGGATTTAATTGTAACCAAAATGTCTACAGACAGACAGACAAATAAAAAAAAACAGTCCTGATAATCATTGATTGTTCCACATTGAAATAACTCTTGATTATGAAGAATAGTGGATAGTATTAATCCTAATCAGCTTGAAAAGTACTGTACTTGAAGTCTGATCTGGTGCTATATAAAGGGGTTGTGATCAACAAAGGTAAGTATCGTAACAAAAAAGTATTTTTGAAACTGTTTCTGTAACACACTCCTTTCATTATCTTTTTATCACTGTTAGATAAATAGATAGATTTATCTTATTTTCACATTTTTATGTGTATAATGTTGTTATGAATAAGCTATGGATATATTTATGTACAAAAATAAACATACCTTTGGATACATCTTTGTTAAAAAATAAACATACCTTTTGTGTTTCTTCTTCTTTCTTTCTTTAGATTCAGACTTTTCTTTTTTTCTTTTTTCTTCTTCTACAAACAGTTTTACAAAACAAGTTTTAAGAGAAAAAAAGTATGGCAACCACATTTTCAAATTATTGTCATTAAACATGATTTTTCACAGACTGGATAAATATCAAATACCATATATATTATAACTATGCTGGTGATAATGAAAGACCCTTTATTAATTTATATGGCCTTAACTTACAAGCACACATTATATCTTTATCCTTCCAAATAATGTCATGCAAATGATGAGAAAGGAAAGAGTGGTTATTCAAGTCTTAGTCACTTGCTGATCTTTAATGCACTATCATTTAAATAAGCTATTTTCAAAGACGGACCACATTTTTGAAGCTCCATTAACCTGATGGACAATATGCCCAATTATACATCATGGTATCATTCAAAAGAAAGATGAGATTGAAAGCAGTTATCCATCTTAAACACTCAACAGCCAGGGCACTAGGTAGTATAAAACATGATCAACCTGCATGTTTATCTCAATCTGATCAGGTTTCATACTGGCTGATTTGGTCATCTCCTTGATACTTTAGAAATCAAGAGAGTAGAGAAGATAAAGAAAAGGGGGTGGGGGTGGGTGGGTAGAGGAAGTGTAATTTTCTACCTTGTCTAAGTTTAACAAGGGGTGAGATGAACTCTGTATCATCTGAGTCAGAACTTGTGCTGCTCACATCCAACACAATGTCCTTGTTTGGGTCTGCCTTCACAAAGTTGCGGCACTGAAACGTCAAGTGACCAGCTGAAAATCACAAACAAATCATTACAGTTGTCTTACAGATATAGTCTCCCTTTGATTTTATTTTCTATGCAGTAATGCAGATAATTACGAATGTGAGTTATCTACTATATAGAAACCTCAGTGAAATTTGATGTTGACATAATTAGGTGCTTTCACAGTATTTCTCCTTAATAAATACAAGTAATTTTTTTTTGGAAAATTTACAACCTTTTACAGGTGGTTTTCTCTACCAAATTTAATTTTTTTTCAAGAGAAATAACCCATGATATTTTAATAAAATTTGTGTTATTCATACAATTCTAATGATGATTTTAAACTTCATAAAATTATGACATATACCACCTATAATTTGGTCATTGTTTATCTTACTTAAACCATTTTAATCACCTTATGATTTCTTAATTTTTCATTTATAATGCTATTTTTTTTTCAGTAAGAAATCCACATATTGTAAGAAAAAAAAATACTGATAACAGTTGAAATGTTCCAAGTTTTAACCTGTCACATGCACTGTATGTATAAATTTATTGTATACATATGAAAATAAAAAAGAAAAAAGAAAAGAAAGATTTTCTGTAGAAAGAGATAACCAGCAAGCTGCAGTCATATACTGTGATAGTATGTTTACTTTTAATTTTGCCTCTAGATCATTTTAAATTCTGGATTCTAAATGATTCTAAAAGTCATTGACTTTGTAAATCATTTAGAATCCGGAATTTAAAATGATCTACAAAGTCAATGACTTGAAGTTTTATAATAATGAAAAATGTTTGTGACCACATATGAGTTTATTAATACTTATATATGTAACAGCCTGTAAGTAACCCTTATCAGTGAAAGAATTGTGTAAGTTGTCTGGTAGCTCAGTTGGTAGAGCACTGTAAGTGAGGGGTCCAGGGTTCCAGTTCCGGTCTGGCTGCACATTTTTCTCACCTGATTACACACACACATATGTATAATTAATAACAGATTTGCAGAATTTCTTCAATATGGCTTAAACTAGTAGAAGTCATCAGTATTTTTTTACAGAATGGACCAGATTAAAGAGTGAAGTAAATAAGTCAGAAGAATTTGCCAATATCTGTGATCGCAAAGCACAGGCAGAAAGAGAGAGGGCAAGAAAATTACAAAAAAATGCAACATATAGACTAAACTGTAGTGGTATCTTCCTTACCATAACCACACCTCCTACAGGCTGCTTTGACACCATCATTCATCCTTGTGGTAAATTTAGCTACCAGTCCTACAAATAATGATTAACAAAATTTCAAAAACCAAGCGTTAGTATTTTACTTGCTATAGAAAAAAAAAAAAAATGGGTAATTCCTGAGCCACAAGTATGAATCTAAGCAAACTATAGCTGTAGAGTGGATTTTTTAAAATTCTGTCTCTGACTAGATAAACTTATTTTATACTGATTTTGAAACAAGTTCTCACAGCTTATATTAATCACTCTTGATGGCTCTGGTGGCGGCGCCGTATGTGGTCATTATTGTGAGAAGAAACTGAAGAGCCCAGAGAAAACCCATATATCTGGACGGGCGACCACTGTACCCTATCACGTACGTGACCAGGAATTGAACCTGGGGCACATTGGTGAAAAGCCAAGTGTGTTAACACTACGCTATCCAGGCACCCATTTCTGACTAAATAAAGCTAAACAGATGAAAAAAAAATATCTTACAAAATTTAAACAGAGATGTTTTTTTAATTCCTAACTAAGACATATTATCAAGTATCCAGTTTTTGCCATATATGTATTCTTGAGTTACATTACCAGTACATTAATCAGGGTTTAATATTGACTTTTTTTTTATATTAGAGAGGTCATGTGTAACCCAATGGTTAAAATTAGGGGGTCATATTTTGGGGGGACATGCTTATTTCAACTACTTATTGCTATGTATAATAATTAGTTGCTGTTTTATGACCAGTCTTGTAAAGGAGGCCTACAAATCTAATAAGCAAGCAACAGTTGGGAGTGCACAATACATGGGCAATTATTTTCTAGTACCGGATATTCAATTTTTGGAAAACAAAAATGAAATTGGTACATGTATGAAATTTTGGGTCATTCATCTTGGATTTCATCAAAAGGCACAAATTTGTGCACTATCAAAACCCTGTACATGTATTAACGTGATATTTCACTAAGATCATGACTAATTTGACAAGAAACCACTGATAATTTGCAAAATAGATTGATCCTTGTTTCCAAACTGTTTTATTTTTATTGAAAGTGTTAGGGAAATAGATAAAAACATTCATTTATTAAAGAAGTACTGACTTTATACAATTTTCACTAATGCTTCTTTTTAATCTTTACTTAACTAACAGTTAAATCTACCAATAACTCTCAAGCTAGCAGATAATGACTGATTTATGTTAACCAACATCTGTTTTTTAAACAGTGCATGTTTGATTATCAATATCCTATAAACAGAAGTCATTTAGAGCCATTGTTGTTATTAATCTGATAGCAAAATTCACACTTAAAATACAGCATGCCATTTACCCCCTGTAGAGTTTTTTTTACCCCCAAAACTGGGCATGAAAATGATGAACCCGCAAAATTGTAGGGACTCTCTATACGAAGGGGTATAAAAATAAGGAAAAAAGCAATTGTACCCACAATTACAAAACTCAAAGGGCACCCTATGATTTACAAAGAATGTGAACCACTGCCAATGTGAACTTCAGATGATGTGAACTACTATCAATTCAAACCCTGGTCAATGTGAACTGTTGTTTAGGATGATGTAAACCCATATATGAAACAGTCTGAACCACTTTGTTTTGTGCATTAATATGTTTTATGATGGTTTATTCAAACTGATGATAATTGCATGTGTGATATACTAATCTGTGAGGAAGTATATTTTTTTTTTTTTTTTTAAATAATTTGGTTAATTTTTTAATATGAAATCATTATGATTTATTAGTTGTAAACTATTTTTCCATGTTGAAGCATTTTTTGGTTTGTTTGTCCATTGTTATTTAAAACTTTTTCTAAATAGTTCCTTTTTTATTTTAGCATTTACAATGGTTTTTCATTATTTATTATTAGCAGTATTGATGTTTCTTAAATGCGTATGGTTGGTTTCTGATAATACTATGATATTTCATAATTATGATATGATGTGGGGGAAATCATTAAAAGTTTTATATTTATTTTATATTTCTGAAGAAGACTCAGATCGAGTTGAAACGTCCATTCTAATGAAGTAAACCATATCCTGTATTGTTTGTTTCACATTTGTTTTATACTTACATTATTATATATAAGTATTATCATATAATTTAATTAATGCAGGGTTCACATCATCTCTCCAAAACGGTTGACATTGTCTTGGTAACAGGTTCACATTTTCCTTCATCCAACTCAATAACAAAATGGACTGTGTTTTGTTTCTTGTTCTCATTTGGATAATATTAAATTTTGCATATCATTCTGTCCTGTTAGGGAGAATACAGAACTTCATTGAAACTGTTGTTTATAGGTGTGTCCACCATACTCTTGACAGACTCATTTTGAGTTCACTATCGAGTACTCAAGACGCCAATTTGGAAATATTTATGACTGTTGTTGGATTTGGAGTTATTTTTTCCAATTGTTTACAATCACCACTGACAATTTATTACATTTGAAGGGAATATATTGATGCATTCGATGATATATTTAATATATAAAGGTGAGGGACTGTTTTGTTCATTTTTCACGCAATAACTTCTTATGCTGGCGAGAACTGGATACTCAAGGATATATCGACCTATTTCTTTAAATCAATCATCAACTACCGTCTTACAAAAATAATGTTAAATAAAAATGACCTTGCATGTCGCCCTGCATGTCTGTTTTGTATCGGTATTTCTATGCACCTCTTTATAACATTCAGAGTATTCTTGATACTCATGGAACACTGAATTTTGGGTTATGTCCCTTGGTTTTCTTTGGCGTTTGTGTTCATAAAATATTATTTTCTTCCAACATTAACTCCATAGATTTTACATATGAGTATGATTTAATGAGAAAATTCTATTATATGAATTACAAAATACAATACATAGTATTATATTGACAAATGACTATTTCTTACATTTAAAACCCATATGTTTATTTATGCATTAGGTGCGACATCAAACATGGCGGCGCCCATGTTTTATTGAGGTTTGACAGTCGAAAGAATCAGCGTATACATTAAGGACTTAAAATGAGCAACATTTACATCCAGGAGCCACCGACGAACGGAAAGGTATTCTAAAATACGAATTCAAATAAAATTAGATTTCATTCGGTGATACGAATAATAGAACTTCCTGCTAACATTGTCAAATGTAAAAGATTAATACCATTAGAAAGGATAGGCTACCAAATTCCTTACCTTTTACTTTTTTTGGTATGGACTTCTCATGCACAAACTTTGCGAAATAAGTCATATGGCAAAAATAACTCAATTAATTCTTGTTTCTCAATTCATTCTTTCTTAAAACTTGACCAATTTTTAGTATTCTAGGTTCCAAAACAAATGTCCTGAAAATCCCTACTATTCAATGGTGGTATCCGGACATTTGCCCCCCCGGACAAATGCCCCCTTTTTTGACTAGGGCGGACATTTGCCCCCTCAGTGTTTCGGACAGGAACGGACATTTGCCCCCTCACTTAGTTTGTTAAGGCGGACATTTGCCCCCTCGGACGTAGCTCCCTTCCCTAACGACCACATAAATAAATAGAATGCTATGTTTAACAGTGTTTTAATAAAGATTATACTTACTTATAATAATATCTGACAATTTATGTATAACATTTAATTCCTAAAACATTTTTTGACCAGAGCCAAATAGATCGCTATGTTTTCAAAATTGTGCGAACGTCTATTTAATTACCGAAATGTTTAAAAGTAATAATGTTTATGTATTTTCTTAGGGGGAAAATGTCCGGGGGGGCAAATGTCCTAGAATCTTCAATGGTAGCATAGTTGGGTCTTGTTTATAGGTTTTGGGCCCTTGTAGTTAACGGACAAATTAGCTAGTAACACCTTGAATAGATGACATGCGTTGATCATTTTGTTTCAAATGTCTATAATTACACACGCTCATGTTTTCTCAAGCTGGCTATCAAATTACAATGTATTATAACATACAGTTTCATATAGCTTATCATTTATCATAAATTTGGAATATAACTTGTACAACATTTATCGAATGATGCAAAATAAAGTTGGGAAATTGCAATGTGTCAACACCGGTCTGAATGACCTGTGTCAAAGGATTATGGGTAATGCATGCCTGCAACTGATATGTATAAGGAACGTAAATAAAATGATTTGTCACACCATTAAATTATTGTCGACACTTGTTTAGCTAATAATATCAATATGATGTCATTGAAAATATTTTTGCATTTTTTATGACCAATATATATATGTAAAATTACATTTTCCAAAAATGCTTCAGTTAAGGTGAAAGTGAAAGTAGGATATTTTCCGAAAATGCTTACAATTATAAACTGTTAAAAGCACTGAGGGTAACCAAATTTTCATTTTTCTGCCATAACTCAACTTGTTCAAACCAAAGGGGTTTGGCACAGGAGGGGGGAGGGATAAAATCTCTATATATAATACAAGGGGTACTACTTGTAGTTATAAAGTTATGCCCCTTTTCAACTTAAAATTTTCTTGGTTAATCAATTTTTTGTCAAGTTCAATTTCTCATAAACTGTAAAACATATTCATTTCAAATTTATAATACTTGTTCATTATCAGAAGGGGGACCCATTTCAAAAGGGCAGGTTATAACCATGAAATTTATTTTTGCACAGTTATAGTACTTATACCCATTTTTCAACTTAGAATTTTTATTCTTCCCTAAGGGTACAAGAACCCAGTGTACAAGAACCATAACTCTCTTTTGCATAATTTAAAAGTTTTTGCCCTTTGTTATTTGTCATACTTAATTTTTTTCCAGAGCATAACTCAAAAACTGAAGAGGTATCAATATGAAACTTTGTAGATATTTGTTGACAGAGGTTTGTGATACTTAATAATACATTGCAGGTGCTGTTGGTGACATCAGTGGGAGACATTGATATTGAGCTCTGGGCAAAGGAGGCACCCAAAGCATGCAGAAACTTTATTCAGTTGTGCATGGAAGGATACTACGATGGGACAGTATTTCACAGAGTCATGCGAGACTTTATTGTCCAAGGTGGAGATCCTACAGGAACTGGGCATGGAGGAGAAAGCATATATGGACAACCTTTTAAAGTAAATACTTAATTCTTTTTAATTCAGTGCAGACCCTTTACTTAATGCTCCAATGGCCAGTTAAAACACGAGTCAAATAATGGATCCCAACAAGGAATCTTAACTTCAGTATTACCAGAGCATATGCAGGAGACCCAGGAGGTGTTTTCATGTTTGAACCCAAATTTCAGCATTACATTGTTATGGATCAGCTCTATACTTGTATACTTTTGATTTTTTAAAAAAACTTTTTTTTTTGCTAAGAGTTGGCAGAGAAAATTATGCTTATGTTTCCTCTAAAACAAACCAATTATACAGCTTGTTTTGTTATGAAAAAACATATTTTTTAAACACTCTTCACGTTCATTTCAGAAACATAAATTGTCAGAATAATTACAACAAACTTTATTACAAGTTGCTGTTTCCTTTGTGGTATTGTCCATTACAAGTTATTTACCCAGCAGTTGAACATTTCAAATTGCTTGATTAATTTCATTAGATTCTTATAATTTAGTGGGCTGCAATACTAATAGTCCTGGCCATCTATATTTGGTAATTTACTTTTGATCTTTTTCTCAAGTTTACGATAGAGGTCATGTTTGAAATGTGACTTTGAAGACTTTTGACCCATTTTGCTTGAAAGAGTTTCAGTGCCAGATATGTACAGTATTTAGGTCAAGGTGTGGATTGGGGTCTCTAAAAGTTGCATGTCTTATAAGACAAAATATTTTTGTTCAGCTTATTTTATTATAAATTTTATGTGACTGTAAATGACAAGGTTTCAAGGTTGAAAAATATCAAATGCTTAGGCCTTTAAATATGTAAAAGGAAGATGTTTATCTGTGGAAATAGAAAATCTTGTTTGTGAGTTTTAGGTTTTGCATTTTAGATACTTGAGAAAGGGTTTCATTTTTTTATGAAAAACATCTTTTCTCTTTCATACTACATACAACTTAATATCCACTATTTTGATATTACAGGATGAATTTCACTCTCGCCTCCGCTTTGTTCGGAGAGGTCTGGTTGCAATGGCAAATGCCGGACCTAATGACAATGGGAGTCAGTTTTTCTTTACCATGGGAACAACACCAGAGCTGATGAATAAACATACTATATTTGGTAAAGTAAGTAGAAAATGTAATCACAACAGTACCTGTGCAATACATGTTTGTTTGCATCTCTTGAGTTAATTCCAGGAATGTTGGCTCAGTTTTAGGATAGATTGATTGGGTGTGGTATCATGCCACATGTCTACAGTGTGATACTGTAGTGTGGCAGCACTATAGCACTATATCTGTCTCAAAATTAGCCCTTAGTTTGACATACCAAAGTTAGGTTGGTGTTCAACATATTAGGTGGTCTCCAGAATGGTTGACTCAGTGTCTGTAAACAGACCATACTAAATGCCTGGCCTTAACAAATAATGCATGTGGGCACCATTTTTTTTTTTTTTTTTTTTTTTTTTTTTAAGTTGACTCAGTGTTGGGAAGATCTGATTTACTGTGATATCACATCATTGTCTGTTGCCAGATACTGCAGTGAAGCAGTAAGGTTCCTTATATTAACAGTGGGCCGTAAAATTTAGCAAACAAACAATTTTTTTTGGACAATTTTAGGTGGCTGGTAACACGGTATACAACATGCTGAAGCTACAGGAATGTGAGACAGATGCTGAGGACAGACCTCTCCTGCCCAACAAGATTGTTAGAACAGAGGTAGTTTAAATCTAAATTTAATGTTTAACTTACTATGAATGTAACATCTTTTTTTGTGTTTTGCTGTAAGCAGAGGTAATACATAGGTATCATTTTTCTGTTTTCAGTCCATCTGTCTATCTGTCACACTTTTTCTGTAATATTTCTTAATTCTGCAATAACTATTTTTTTTTTAGTAATTCCCTTTTCTTGTCTGTCATGCTTTTTACATCACGCTTCAGCAGGAAACACAAGTGTTCCAGGGAACACTTTTGTTGTCCAGTTGGAAACATATTTTACATTTAAAATTAATCCTTTTTATTGGTTCCTGGTGTAAACCAGTACTTTGCACCAGGGAAGTTGCTTAACCTTAGTGGATATTAACTGTAAACCTTTGGGTGCATATTCAGTGAGTAAATCAACAGGATTATGACACCCTTTAAACAGAAATTATGGTGGATTTGTTAGCGCCATTGTGTTGACCTTTGGCGCTCAGTTTTACCATTAAACACTATGGTATACCATAGAGAAGCCATATTAAATATAAAAAAACAGTTTTCATTCTGACAAGGCTTGAAGGTTTTATATCTTTCCCCCCGCAACTACTGCGATGAATTGAGGAGTAGCAGAAAGTTTAAAACCTTATAAGCCTGCAAGTCACACTCATTCTTATATGGTTATATGCTCGTCATATTGATGAGGCCATTCTTAAAAAGTCTTTGTTTTCAGTTGCCTGCCGTAAACTTTTCGAAGAGTAGGTAGTAATTTTTTTGTGTATTTTTTTATAAGAAGAAGTGAACAGTGCCTGTATTGAGTCTACTTTGTACATACAACAAAAGAGAAAAAACCTGACCTATACAATAAAAAAGAGCACCACATGTTTTGTATAACAAAGCACATGACAACTTAAATAGCCATGCAGTTTTTCATATTATGAACACCAAATGTAATGTTGGATATTGTTTCAGATACTTTCCAATCCGTTTGATGATATAATACCAAGAGTTCTTAAGAGATCCAGGAAGGAGGATGGAGAGAAAAAGCCAAAAAGCAAATCAAAAGCCACAAAGTAAGACCTTTTAAATAGTTTCGCCCATACGGTTGAAGAAAATACATGTATATGTTTTTAGCTCACCATGAGCTCACCCTGCATTCGTCGCCGTGCATTGCCCATCACCAACAATTTGCTTTAAATGACATCTCCTCTGAAACCGCTGGACAGAATTTGATTAAACTTGGCATGGATGATCCTTGGGTGAATCTTCACAAAAGTTGCTAAAATAAATTTGATCCATGTAGAACTCTGGTTGCCCTGGCAATGGAAAGAAAAAAAAAAAAAACAACTTTAAAAATCATCTCCTTCAAACCTATTGGCCGGATTTCAAACTATTTTAGTACAGATGTTCCTTGGGTAAACCTCTACCAAGATTGCTAAAATTACTCCGATCCGTAAAAAAAACATGGCTGCCGGGAGAGGGGCTAATTTGCCTTATATGCATATAATGAAAACTTTAAACATCTCCTCTGAAACTGCTGGACAGAATTTGATTAAATTTGACAGGGATGATCCATGGGTGAACCTTCACAGTAGTTGCTAAAATAAACTTGATCCATGTAGAACTCTGGTTGCCATGGAAACGGAAAGAAACAAATTATGAAAACTTCAAAAATCATCTCCTTCAAATCTACTGGCCATATTTCAAAATATTTTAGTACAGTTGTTCCTTGGGTAACTCTGTACCAAGTTTGCTAAAATTATTTCGATCTGTAAAAAACATGGGCACCAGCGGGGCTAATTTGCCTAATATGTATACAGTCAAATATGGCCCTCTTGTTTTGTTTGTTTGTTAATTTGATTTAACGTCCCACCGTCAGTATTTCAGTCATTTGGAGACAATGTCAATTTGAGATGGATATAGTGCTGCTACACTGCAGTATCACGCCATAGACATGTGGCATGATACCACACCAGTCACATTATCCTAACACCGGGCCAACTGATCCTGGAACTACCCTTATATGCTGAGGAAAGGAAAGCAAAGGAACTATACAAGTACCATCTTTACTTCTTTGGTATGTCGCGGCTGGGGATCAAACCCACAACCTCCTGGATGCTCTAACTACTCAGCCACTGGGACCAGTTTATTTACATCGGAAAAATATAATGTAGTTGTCTTAATTACCCCTTTTAATTGTAAGCATTATTTTGTTCCTGAAATGTCTTTTAAGTGGGGAATAATCCTACTAACCTCTCTTTTTCTCTCTCTTGTAGAGGATACAGGGTAATAATCAAATGATATTGGCATTTGAATCTTATTTCATAAGATGGAGTGTGTTATCATAACATGGTCAAGACCAGTGATTGTGATCTGCTTTTAACAATAGAACAAAGTAACTTTCTCTTTTTCCCTCTTATCTCTGTATATATCTTTCGTTTTGTAAATGTTCATGCAATGTGTACATTTTGAACAGGAATTTCAAGTTGTTGTCATTTGGAGAAGAAGCAGAAGAAGATGAAGAACAGACTGCCAAAGTATCAGAAGTATGTTTTGTATATATGTATATATATAACATTAATCAAAATATAATATTTTACATTCTACTTAGTGCTGCTGCCTTGTTAATTGTTTACCATGATGGAATATATACTCCTTATTAGAGCTGTAATGAATCACCAGGTAGCGAATACGAATACATAATTATCATGATACAGGTCACGAATGGGAATATTTATTTGTGAATATGAATACAGCCTGGTATAATGCAGAAAAAAAGACAAACTAAATTCAGGTTGCACATATTTTGAGACTGTCCCTGGTGGCCTAGTTGTTAGAGTGTCCGTCTTGGGAGAGGGAGGTCGTGTGTTCGATCCCCGGCCGCGACATACCAAAGTCATAAAATAGGTACTGTTATAGCTCCCTTGCTTGATGCTCAGCATATAAGGGTAGTTGCAGTACTGGTTGGCCTGGTGTCAGGATAAGGTGACTGGGTGTGTTAACATGCCACATGTCTATGGCGTGATACTGCAGTGTGGCGGCACTGTATCTGTCTCAAGTAGACATTGTCTCCAAATTACTGATATACTGTCTTTGGGACGTTAAACCCAACAAACAAACAAACAAGTATATTTTGATGTGATTCAGTGGCTGCTATCTCATCAATCATAAACTATTCCCAATATCATTGAATAAAAGCGAACAAATTATTTGAGAAAATATATGATAAAAAGTAAATTGTTTGAAAAATGACCAAACATTACTTTGCTTAAAATTAGAATTTAACTTGTACATGGAATTAGTAAACGCTATTTCAAATGGCATTGCATGTGATCAACGTTTTGTTGCAAAATATAATTACAAAAAATGTTAATAAACCAGATGGTCTATACATTATGTACTGGTATTTTTTGTATTATTGTTTATATTTTATCATTTTTTTTGTTTTTATTTTGGTTGATGAAATTGAAAATTTTTTTGGTTTAAGGTTTTTTTCTATGAAGATGACTTCACAACTTTAAGAAACTTGGTGCACATGTACATCTTGATATGATCTATAAAATTTGTATACGAATTCATGCTGTGACCTATATTTCATGGTTGGATGAACATGCTGAAATTGATTGTTCTTCCTCAGGTTTACCTTTGTGTTTAAGGTTTTTTTCTATGGAGATGACTTCACATCCTCATGAAACTAGGTACACATGTACATCTTGATATGATCAATGTAAATTGTAAATTTACTACCTGTCTGATATGCTATATATTATTTTCTTGTTAGAATGGGGGCTTCCTTTGCTAAGTGCTTATAGACATTGACTTACTATCATTGGTTCCCCCCATTCACTTTGGATTCAGTTCGAATTCTCAGAATTTTCTTGTGAGGAAGCCTTCAAGCTGGTACCCGTGTTCAAAGGGTGTCTTCCTGCACCTGCCTTACATTCAGTTAAGCATAACGCTGGCAACTGTTAGTGAACTGGTTCCCTACCTGCACTTTATATGCTATAATACAACAGGGATGCAAACAGTAACTGAATGCAGGGCTGGATTTAGCTATAAGATTTTTTTTTTAAACTAAAACTACTTTCATACCTAAATTTAGCCAAAATTGCAAAAAATCTCTAAAATGTGATGTTTTGGCTTCCATTCTACTTATTTTCAAACAGATTTTTTACCAAAATTAAGATCAGTTGTAATCCACTAAAGCTTCCTTATAAGGATTTACAGTTTACACCTTAACAGAAAACAGTATAAAACCAGATCAGCCTGAAAATTGCATACAGAGTGCACATCAGACTGATCACATATCAGGAAGTTATTTTTTGTCATCTTTCGTGTGTTAAAAGAATAAAGATGGAAGATGTTCTTGATTGATATTGCTGTATTGTAGGGTTGGAAAGGGAAGAGTAAAAGTAGCCATGACCTTGCTAATGACCCTCGCTTGAGTGCAAAGCCAGCTCTTGATGTTAGCCCAAGCAAGTTGGAAAAAAGAAAGGCAGATGACAGTTTGGAGGTCAGTTAATCCATAACCACTTAGTGACCACAGTTTGGATTTTGGTATATAATATAGCTACATTAGACTGGGATCCTTTTCACTCTGTATATCTTAACTTTGATGTAAATTTATTTTTTTTGACTTCTCATGAGATTAAATATGATTTTGAATATATGGTAGTCAGTAAGTATTTACTATGTTGTATACCTTTCAAGAAGAAAAACCTTGATTAACAGGGAATGCTGATTTGATATTCTATATTAAAGCTGTCTGAGACTGAAGAAAGGGAGGAGAAAGATTCCAAAAAGAAACAAAAGAAAGATCCTGAGGAGAAACCTCCAAAAAAAGTTACATCCCCAGAAAATAAATCACCTTCTCCGGAGAGGAAACTGCCAACCAAAACGTGAGATAATAATCATGCAGATAGCTTAATATTATCAGATCATTTGATCATTTTATGGTCCATGTTGACAGTAAATGTCACGCTTAGTCCTTTACCACATAGTTCTGGCATTTTACACATTTTACACCATGGTATATCATAGAAATGCAGGATCAGACTGTAGTGAGTCTTGGTTTCCTCTTACAAACGTTAGTGTCAAATGATACCTAAAATGTTGAATAAGATAGGAACATATTCCACCATTCTTGTTTTATATAATTTTAATACCAATTACTCTTTCATCAGTAAGTCTTTCACTTGTTTTAACAGGGAAGACTTTGTTATTAATGTAAAAAGTTAGATAGCAGAAGAAGTTAATATATTAATGACTTAATTTGACGGTAGAAATACAAATTTTGATAACAACTTGCTATTTTCTCAAATGTAATACATGGCTTTTTAGTATCCTTTAATATACTGAAGATGAATGGCAAAACAGATAATAACGTTTCCCATCATTTATTCCAAGCTTCTTAAGAGTAGTGAATACAAATAGTATAACACCAGTGTCTAGGAAATGTTTTTTATTCCTCCAGGATCGATAGATGGCATAGGGTTCATTCAAACAGCTTGTTTTCATTGTGGCATGGTTTTCACAATTTTTTTTCATACAAAATTGTTATATTTATTATTCTAAAATGAATTCTTTGAAAATTTTCATCGTGACATATTTACTGTTTTAAAGTGATTATGGCACAGGCTTTCCTCTCTTACCAGTCACTTCAACACCTGATCAGCTTGTGTCTCCCACTGATGTGATTATTTGCTGAATGCATAGGTCATCTTCCTTGATTCATTTTTGTGTCGCCTGCATAGCATGGCAGACACATAGGGATCACTTTGTCCGTCGTCGGCGTCGTCGTCGTCGTCGTCGTCGTCAGTGTCGTCGGCGTCGTCGGCGTCACACTTTCTTGTCCGGAGCATAACTCGAAAAGTATTTGAGGTATCACCTTGAAACTTAAAACATGGATAGATCACATTGAGGTGGAGTGCAGTGCACAAGAATGATAACTCTGACTTTCGTATTTTCTGAGTTATTACCCTTTGTTGATTCTGAGATTTTATTTTTGTCCGGACCATAACTCAAAAAGTATTTGAGGTATCACCTTGAAACTTAAAACATGGATAGATCACATTGAGGTGGAGTGCAGTGCACAAGAATGATAACTCTGACTTTCGTATTTTCTGAGTTATTACCCTTTGTTGATTCTGAGATTTTATTTTTGTCCGGACCATAACTCAAAAAGTATTTGAGGTATCATCTTGAAACTTAAAACATGGATAGATCACATTGAGGTGGAGTGCAGTGCATAAGAATGATAACTCTGACTTTAATATTTTCTGAGTTATTTTCAGACTTAATTTTTGTCTGGGGCATAACTCGAAACGTATTTGAGGTGTTGACTTGAAACTTCATAGATCTCAATGGTCTGAGTGCAGTGCACATGAATGATAACTCTGTTTCTCTTTTTCCTTGAGTTATTGCCCTTTGTTGATACTCAGACTTCATTTTTGTCTGGAGCATAACACGAAAAGTATTTGAGGTATTACTTTGAAACCTCACAGGTGGAAAGATCTCATGGAGTGCATTGTGCAAGAATGATAACTGTTGTATTTTTGGAGTTATTTCCCTTTGTTTATTTTTTGGATTTAATTCTTGTGTGGTGCATAACTTGTAAAGTATTTGAAGTGTTGCCTTAAACATTTATAGTAGATAGATCTCATTGGTCTGAGTGCAGTACACAAGAATGATAACTCAATAATGATAATGATGACTACAAACTTGCAACATATATATAATTAACGTCATAAGTGCTTAATGACGTCATAATTTTTCTTACAGTTAATGTTTTGAATTCATAGTCATTCTGACACTCCTCTGATGAAGACTGTATAGTCGAAAGTGCTCGGGAAAATTATTACATATTGCACTGTTTGAATATTTTATTCCCCCCCCCCCCCAAAAATAAATAAATATATATATATATATAATATATATATATATATATATATATGTGTGTGTGTGTGTGTGTGTGTGTGATTTGGTGTTATTTTGTACATCACAAAATAGATTATGCTTTATCAATAATTTGTCAAAAGATCGATTTTCTAGTCAGTTCTTTCATCAAACATGCTTAAATGCAGGCGACACAAGTGTTCCGAGGAACACCCACATCTAGTTAGTGGTAATAGGCTTAAATGCATTGATGATGGGATATAAGGAGATTTTCTTCCTTTTATGAATTATTAAATTAATAAGATAAAATTCTTTTATTAATAGAGGGTATGAGAAGCACAACAAAATATTTGCATCTCAATTGCATTCTTTATCAGTATTAGTTTAAACTTAATTTATTATACATCGATTACGAAACAAGTAATCACAACTTATATTAATCACTCTCGATGGCTCTGGTGTTGACAATATTATTGTGAGAGGAAACTGAAGAGCCTGGAGAAAACCCACATATCTTGATGGGCGACCACTATACCCTCTCATGTACATGACCAGGAATCGACCCCGGAACACATTGGTGAGAAGCGAGGCGTGTTACCATTACGCTATCCATGCACCCATGGATAGCATATTGTTAACAGTGTTCTAATAAGGGGCAAATGTAAATTGCATTATGTAACCACGATGAAGTACACAAGCCTAAGGAAATAGTAGTATTTACATCATTTAGCCATTCCATCAATTGCCTTTATGTTGGTGTGTATGAAACTTAACAGCCAAATATAATTAAAAACAAAACGAGTGGTTATCCATCTACATGTACTTTGAGTTTTCATGATAATGGAGAAAAATTGTAACATTGTTTAAGAATGCTGTTGAGATGTAAATATAAGGACTAAATTGCACATTTTATGATTATTTGGGGATATGAATCACATTTGGGCTTTGGTGGTTGAAGTCCATTTGACTCCACCTACTTTGAACAGCACAAATGCAGTTTATATCCTGCTGAACCATCAAAATGTTCGATTCAGTCTTAAAATGAAAAAAAGTTAGATCAGTATGAAATTTGTACTGTTATTTGCAATTATTTTGCATAATCCACCAATACACAAATATGATATTTTAGCAATTTAAACTCATTAACCCTTTGCTGAACAGGGTCTCCTCTGTTTGCTTATACACATTGTAGCTCAGTTTTTACATGATGTGCACCACAAGAAAAATCTATTGTTACATATACAATTTAAAGATTATGTTTATGTTCATCAAGTCATAAATATGTACATGAATATTCATGAGGTAAAGGGTTATGAAAATAACCTCACATTTAGCTAAAATGAAGGGGAAATAAATTTCCATTGATAAATTTTTCCAGTGATAAATTAAATTTTTTATTGTTTTTACAAATTTTTATATGAGCTTTTTCTCCCATTCAGAAGGTGTCCATGAGAATATTTATACAAAAATTGGATTAGATATCTCAAAATATCAACAGGCTTGACACCTACATTTTTTTTTTAGCAATTTCATTTTTTTTATCAGTAGTGAATTCTTAAAGGCAAATACAGAAAATCAATTAAAACAATCTCAGGTGATGAAAATGTTTGAATGCTGTGTGTTATTGTTAAAGGGATGAGTTAAAACAAGAAGCCAAACGTTTGAAAAGAGAAATCAGAGAATCAAAGAAACGAGAAGAGGAACGTAAAGTAGCTAAACAGGAGGAGGAGGAGAAGGAAACAAAAGAGGAAGGTATGAGACTAGTCTCATCTTTTTTTCTATCCAGTATCTAAAAAATGATAAAGAAATATATCAATTTTTAATTAGTTTGTTGTCAAGCAATTCTACAAATTAGGGAAAGGGAAATGGAGCAACATATTTCAGTGTAACTAAAAGAGATTTCTGTATTTTCACAAAATGAAATGGAGATGATAATACTAGGAATTATGTGCATTGTACCATCAGGTCTCATCCTGACACATTGCATCCTATTCTACAAAAACTTCAAGATATTTTTATTTTTGTGGGTCTAGATTTAGCAGGTTGTTTTATACTTATATACTGATATACGATGTATGTAGTTTATAATAATAATTAATTAGTAGTAATTTCTGTATAATCCATTACTGTATTACAAGAATGTGTGTAGTCTTAATAACAGATGAAATAGAGGGCATGAAGTTTGAATATGATCATCCAAGTTAGATCATATTTTGTCCAAGGGGCCTCTGTGGCTGACTGGTTACAGTCATGTTAGCCTCTTACTGCAGTGGGTTTGTCACTCAGAGTTTCATATGAGGAAGTCTTCCATTTGGTGTGGTTCTACCCAGGTGAAATTAATGTATTTTGTGGTCTTTGACCAGTTGTAATTAGCTGAAGTTTGATAAATGACTGCGATATAATTGTGGACACAGTTAAGTCCCAAACAACAGTAATAGCATGTGCAAGCTGTTATGTGACTCTCATGGTCTTTAAACAAGAAAGGTTGTATTCATTAACTTAAATATATCTTCTCTTTTTTTTTTATTGTTATATACTCTCAGGACCTTGATTTATAGGTTTTACTTTGTTATAGATTGTGTACATATGTTTGACTCATGAGAGTAGCACTTTTGGTGTCAGTGATAAAATGAGGCCCATATAAGATACAGTGTAGCTCGCATTACTATGCTACAATTGGCGTTCAAGTAAGAAATCATATCGCAATCGACTGCATAATAACTATGAGAAAATGCACCTGTTTATTCAGAACCTCCACCAAGCTCTGATCCACTGGCAGACTTCAAGCGAGAGCGACAGAAGTACAAGGCACTTAGGAAACAGCAAGGAAAGAAAGGGTCTAATAGAGAGGACATAACTCTCTCAATTCTTGACAAGTTTAAATCAAAACTGAATTCAGTACGAACTGTGGGAGGGAGCTACTCAGATGATGAGAAGGAGGAGGAAGAAGAGGAGATAGATTCTACAGACATGTCCTGGTAGGTTGAGATGTATTCTCTAGGGATGAAGATTGTACATAAACTTCCTTTTTCAAGGTGATAAACATTGATTAAGAATGGAGTTAAGATGTAAATATAAAGGATTAAATTGCACATTTTTATGATTATTTGGGGATATGAATCACATTTGGGCTGCTAAATGTGGTGGTTGTGGTGATAAACTTAGGAATATTGGTGAATAAAAGCTTATCATTTTACTGGTATTTGTACTAGGGTAAAATGATACTGTGTGGTGTTAAGCTTTGCATGCAAAATGCTGAAGAATGCCTTATTGAAGGTCAAAAAGGCTTGCTTAATAAAGACCATCTAGTTGTGTAAATCCCCTTTGCTCTTTCTCCATCTGTTAAATAAGTCTGATAGTAAATTCTATCAAATTCAAAATTGACTTTGAATTTAAAATATAGAAAAATTCTGTCAAGGAGAAGTGTAGAGTCCAAAGACTAACAGTACCTGGTCCTATTTTTGAATATCTCCCTTTGTTTTTGTTTTTCTCTTCTTGTCCAGCACATAATTCGAAAAGTATATAAGGCATTGACTTTAAACTTAAAGTATAAACGGATGGCGTCTAAGAGAAGTGCCGTGTTCAGAACTACAACTCTACCTGGTACAAGCCTTTTAATATCTCCTTTGTTGTCTTAATTTTGAATAATTTATCTTTGTTTTATTATATGAAAGTTTGGTCGGTACTGGTTTATCTTGACACTCAGCAAATAAGGGTAGTTCTGAGACAAGTCAGTACTTTAATAGGATGTGATAGTATATCTTTTGTCTGTGTCATTGTTTTGCAGTATCTCTTATGGAAAAAGTACAAAAATGTTTGATGTTGATGGGGCTTTAAATGCATTGAAGATAGTAGTGATTTGTAGTGAGGCTTTTTTGAAAGTCTAGTCATAACTGTGAACAAATCACAAATTCTTAATAAGCAATTCAGCTGTCTCTAAAATCTTTAGGGTGGCGGGTTTTCACTAAGTAGGGTCAGGGTGCCTGAAACATAGATTTTTTTTTGGCCTGAGTGGTTTAAAACAGTCTGAAATATACACATGTATTTCTTTTTGATTTGAATTTTAATTATAATAATTTTAAATGAACACTCATGTTCAGTTTTGTTTTTGATTCTGATTCTGCTGTAAGTATAACCATGTACTGTCAGATTTACATTGTGAGATTCAAGAACTTAAGAAAATGTTTTTATATGTCCTGTATTGCAGGATGAGTCATACGTTACATTTTGAAGATCAGAAGAAGAAAGTGATTGATGCTAATGTAAATGATCTGGATAGATATGAAATACACGATCCCCGTAACCCGCTCACTAAACGTCGACGAGAGATAAGCAAACAGACCATGAAGGAGAAGCGATAGCACAATGTTTCACCAGAGAAGGAGAAATGATAGCACAATGTTTCATCAAAGAAGGAGGAATGATAGCACAATGTATCATCAAAGAAGGAGGAATGATATCACAATGTTTCACCAGAGAAGGAGAAATGATAGCATGATTTTTATCTGCGTCTAAATCACTATTTAGTAACAATGTACTACATACATGGGTTGACAGCGTGAATTTGATACGTTGAATAGCTTGCTTCACCAAGGAGTAAGTGTAACTCATCGAAGGTGTGAATCAGTGGATATGGGTCGAACAAGGAGAACGTGGCTGGATTGTTTGTGAGGCATCAGATTGCAGATTGCTGAAAACACTGTCTCCAGGTTGGCAGCTTTTATGATTCTCATTACATTTACATTGGTTTTACATTGAAAGGTTCATAGGTGATGTCAGACATAGAGAACACTGAAGGTCTGTGGGAATTTCATTCAAAGGAGGTGCAAGTACCTTCATCGCAGAATCCCTTTTTTCATGTGCCATGTGAGTTAGATATTCTGACCAGTTTCCAGGTGAAAATTCTTTGATAGCATTTAGATCTCTGAAATTTGCAGTCAGTTCCAAAATTTCTTGTTCCCAATTTAGAAGTTTTAACAAACAATATATCCAAATGAAGTGGAAAAATAACTAAAAGGTCTGCTCTGGTGTTCCTAGATGAATATGTATTTTGCAGATTTTTCAGGACTCTATCCCAAGTTCTTGAAAATAAAAAACTGTGCTTTACTGGTAGTATTATTTTCATGCTCAAACCTAAAGTATCCATTGGATTTGATAAGGATTTGTGTACTTTGAAATCATTAATTTTTGTGGGACACTAATTTTTGTTGATTTTGTGGAGGGTTTTATCCACGAATATTAATCCCCACGAAAACTTGTCTGTTATATAGACCTCATGTTTTCTAGAACATAGATTCACAAATAAATGTACCCACAAAATTCTCATAGTTCATAATCAACAAAATTTAATATCAACCACAATTTATGATTTTACAGTATGGTATATTTTGAGAACACTGGGTCAGGTTTCTGTGATTGAATATTTACAGGGCTGATGGTATATACAACATTATAACACAATTACCCATGTAACATGGTTCAAACCATGGGTTGCAGAACTTACTTTATATTGTTAAATCAATGTCCAAGATAGTGTGTTGTTTAGGTTTGGACTCTAAATTCAGCATTAGAATTGGTGTGCAGTGTATATAAGTTGTAAGAACTTTTTCCTGAATGAATGTAAAAACAAATGTTTTTAAACATGAAATACTGAGTCTGTTAACAATAAGGATGCTTCAATGAAATTGTCTGAAAAGAATTTTTGACAGGAAAAGTGAAAACGATTATTTCACAATGAGGGATGTGTTTGAATTAACATGGTGATGAATTTTAAGTAAAAATGAACATGTAAGGAATATATGTGTACCTTTCAGTGGGAACAAACTTTTCATGTGTCTGTATTCTGTTTATAATTAACGTAGCATACAATTCCAAGTGAATTGTTTCACTTTAAATTTTATATTGTAATGTTTTTAGATGAAACATATTTTATTGCTTTTTTTGTAGTACAATCATGTAAACTTATATAATAATATATGAAATACAAAAGGGTTAGGCCACAAGTTCTTTTGATTCAGTTAGAGGTCTCACCAGACAGGAAGAAATTAATGTCATTTACTGAAGGATTTTTTTTGCAAGAGGCCAAGTTTTATGGTAATGAAATCATTATAAACATAAAGTTTTACTAGTGTTCAGGCGTTATTTAAGACGGGAAGAATTCAAAATGATCTTGATCTTCTAGCAGACATCCATTTGCTGCCCATCTTTGTATGTGATTGAGTGATTTAATGGTTTATTGTTGCAAGTGCTTTAACAGAATACAGGATTTTCAGTCTCAGACATGACTTGGATTGTCATGATTTGTGTGTTATGTGTAGAATCTAGCTTATTTTTTGAATTAGCATTTTTTAGATACATTTTCTCAAACACAGCTTTCAAATTGTCATTATTTCTATCTTGATTTTAGAGCACCAGTATCCACTTTAAGCTTTTTTTGATAGAACGAAAGACAAGACTTGTATATTTAGATTAGTAATATTTTTGTTTATGTCAGTTATAAAGGAAACACATAAGACTTTAAAACTTATGGTTGCATATTACATTATTTTACTGAATTATAAATTGTATATGAAACTTTCAGGCTATGTAGAATCTGAGCAACAAAATTGTATGAGCAAGCAGAGGAGACTCTTGGTTTGTCTAAACATGTCAATGTGAGATAAAGGGTTAACTTTATTTTCGCCAAGAAACAATTTAAGAGAAAAAACAACTATAAATTATTCAACTGTAAAATAGTTTTATACTTTCCTGACTGGTCAAGAGAAATGGAACAAGTGATGTTGAAAATAGTGAAATTTTATGTATTTGTTAAAAAAACATGTATCAGGTACTAAAAACAACAGAATATGTATTTAATAACTTAAACAGAAGGAAAACTACCTTGTCAGTGTATGCTATGGTTTAAACAGATGCATAATCAGCTTTAATGTGGATTGCATTTGTGGTTATTCTGTTCATAGATCTGTTTTTTTTATACATCACTGTATAATTATGTTAAGAAAAAATATTTATGTTTGGTGCATTTTGGATGTAAGTCTGCAGCATGTGTTTACCAACCAAGTGTGTTCCAACATCTTGTTATAAACATGTGTACATTAAATGTGTAACAGTATATAAGTGACCCTTATTGGTGAGAGATATGTGTAAGCGGTCTGACTGCACATTTGTCTCACCTGGTTACAAATGCAATATGAAATAAACTACAAAAATACACTGAGTGTTTTCTTTCTCACCCAACATGTGTGTATTCTGTGAATTTAATCTTATTTCTTCTATGTCGATTGGAAAACAATCCCTCTTGATGGTTCCTAGGTTGTACCCTTACTTGACACCAGGGAAGGTCTTGAACTGGGTTTCCAAGGTCAGTGAAGAGTCAATGGAAGCCTAGGTGACACATAGGGATCACTTTTCCGTCGTTTGTCTGTCCGTCACACTTTTCCGTCAACAGGTGACACACGTATTCCAAAGAACACTCTTGTATAACTGGTCAATGAAATTTGCAAATTGAGCGAACGTCAGGGAATTTTGAATTTTTTCAGGCTGAAGTCAGAATAGTAAATTAGGTTGTAGATTAATCATCTTTGAGCTTGATATGAAATATTTAACCCTTACCCTGCTGGAACCTTAAGTGTAACCTTTGCCACCAGGAAAGAGCCAGACCAGCCTGCACATCTGTGCAGGCTGGCCTGGCTCTGTACTGTTTGCTGATCAACTACAAGTTTTCAATTTTTATCCCTAAAATTGATAATGGACAGTTCCAAAAAAGGTGCCGGCTAAGTCCATTTGAGAAATTCAGCAGGTTGAGGGTTAAACAGTGTTTGGTCTGTGCGTATCTTGTGACTTCAACTTGCTTTGTGGAAAAGTATATTTAACCTCAGCTTTCCACACAATTATTGTAACTTCCCATGTTTATAAACCTACACTACTTTGAATTTTTAGCTTAATTTGTTTGCTAGTTTCATTTAACACATCAAAATTGACTTTCGCCATGGGAAGTTCCTTTGCATGTTCAACTTTTACAGCCTTTTTTGAACTTTATAGTTATTATACATGGACATGTATTTACTGATTTTGTATAACTTTATGAGCCATAGGCACTTACTAGTGTAGTATTGTTTTCTGTAAGATCAAAAATTAGTTGCCATTAAAAAGTATGAGTTCGGTGTTGAATGACTAAAGTAGTGAATTTAGTCAAGTTAAAAACCGCTATGTCAGCCTTTTAGTCTTAACAGAGAAAGAGGCGTGGTATAGAAAGATGCAAACAAAATAGTTTTAATACTTTGGATATATATTTGGGCATATATTTGCAATTCAGTTTAAGCTATTAAAATCATGAAAAGTTTATAGGCAAGCATTTATATATCATACTCATTTTTTGATAAATAATTTAATTTTGACAAACCTGACGCTTTTGTCAGTAAAAATTCGATAAATTTTGTTTTCTCAATGTTGTTGGAACCCTCTTTAAAACCGCAACTGGGATTCAAACCCACAACCTTTGGGTCCATATTCATGTACGCTACCACTGGACCATGGTACACTTAAAATCAACAATTTATAATTACTGTATATGGAAAAGAATATATTCTTCACAGCCTGAGTTGTCTAGAGATTGTCATTAGATACCGGTAATCTCGAAAACATGGAATATACTCGCACATGCCTTTTCGCAGTTAATTCTGGCGTAACAAACTATACATGTATTCGATCTGTATAACGTGCACACTCATGTTTCTTAAAATATAAAAATCACTTTAATTTTTTGTTAGTTCCATTACGAAACAAGTTCTTATTACTTGATGGCGGGGATTGTGGCGTATGTGGTTATTGTTGTACGGGGAACCGGTTAATCGAATAAAAAAACCCAAAGACTACGTACCCTTCTTCGATCCCAGGTCTGTCAGATAATGTCTGAAAAGTATGAGTCCGTCCCGTAGCGCGGGGAGGGGGGTGGGGGGGTCTTGGGTTTAATCCCCAAGCGACATAGTAAAATCATTTAAAGCGAATCTTCACATGAAGTCTGGTCCTGATTTCGCAATGAGGCCGCACTGCCATTTTTTTTCAGATTGACTTGAATAGTGTTGGTGAGACGTTAAATCCAATCGAATAAGCAAACAAATGCCTTTGACAAGCCTCTTTATTGAGAAGTTTTAAAATATTACGAGAAAATCGAATGTTCAGTTATGAGACAGTTTACCTTTATGGTTATACATTAAGTAATGTTGTGCTTTCGTTTTATATTCGATCTCTTTCCCACCCTCTCTCTGTGTATGATTTAATGATTATTAATTGTTGCAAAGTAACTAACTGACTGAAATAGCCGACCATACACACAGATTTAACGCCGATGCGATCGTTAACTCAACGAATATGAAATAAAGTTTACACACATACATTACGCTAGAGTGCGTATATGTATAAAACAAAGAGCTGTCCGTAAGACAGCGGCCTCGACTATTCTAATGTTTGTCAGTATAGAAAAATATTGCAATAAAAGGCAAAATAAGACTCACTGTTTTATCAAAAAGTAAACAAGGGTTATAAACATGTATTCCAAGTTTAAGGCAATATTTCAAAGGGTTCAGTGAAAAAGTGAGCAAGTGTAAAAGATTCTAAGTCAGAAAAGGGGCATTATTTAGTCAAAATCCATGAAATAGGTATGTACTCTTCCCTACACGTGGAAGGAAGAGGTCATAGTTTCAAAGTAACACATACAAGGGTTCTGTGGAAAACTCAGGTGGTATGAAAAAAATGATCAAGATTTTAAGTTTAAAGGGGCATAAGTTTGTCAAAACCATGACAGAGTAAGCACCTCCTGACCTCCTGACCAAAGGCAGGGTTGATAATCAGACACAAGTATACCAAGTTTCACAGAAAATCATCAAATGGTTCTGTGAAAAAAATGGTCAAAAACTTTAACCGAGATTTTAAGTGGCATAATTTGGTCCAAATACAAGACAGAGTTAAGTCAAAATGTGAAGAGGCTGGGATGGTGGTCATAACAATATTTCAAGTTTCAAAACAATACCTTTTGGGGTTCAGTTAAAAAGTGAGGTGGTACAAAAAACTCAACCAAGATTCTAAGTAAAAAGGGGGTGATGGTCATGTACAAGTATTCCAAGTTTCAAAACAATACCGTAAGGGGTTCAGTGAAAAGGTGAGGTGGCACAAAAAACTTAACCGTTACGGCGACGCTCGGGTGAGTAGAATAGCTCTTCGAATAGTCGAGCTAGTAAGTGAAGCTATGGTCGTCAATCAAAACTCAATTTGTAACGTTTACGATTTTTATCTATAAACACATCGCAAATTGCGTGCATTCTCTTTACTGTGTATGTATGATTCATGGACATTTGGCAAATATTTAAACGGGAAAACTTTTCTTTAAACATTTCAGTAAAATAGGTTTGCATATTTCATTATAATTTTTATACAGATATTTAAAAACGTGTTCATTTGAGATAGCCCAAATAATTTATATATACATATTTTCTTTTTCCGCAGTTGCACTCGTCTTGAGTCGCAGTATCAAAGTATAAGCAGCGTCACATACACGTAGGTTACATCTTGAATCTAGCTGTCTCTACTAGATACGGAGGGAAAATGACTATAGTTTTGAATTTGCTTTCAGCGAAAAGAGTGAAAAGGGTAAATTCTCTCTCTCTCTCTCTCTCTCTCTGAGTACCGGCATTTGTCTTTAACCGATACTTCTTTACACACATACACACCTGTACTACTAAAATTAGAAATTGTCATATTTGTCGTCTACATGAATCAATATAGCAGGGTCTAGTCTAGTCTAGTCTGGTTCCCGACTTACTATAATACTTCAGTAATAAGGGAAAGGTACTCCAGGCCCCGTGTTCACGTGCTCACGGGGCCAGACTAGGGTCTAGTCGTAAATTGTCGTAGTTAGCATATTTGACGTTAAAAAAAATCGCGTAATGTGTGAAAAAGAGAGGAAACCCTTCTTAGGTAGGCAAATCTAAAAATAGGCACTTTAATTTTCCATTAAGAACCTAATCTAAACCTAATGCGAAATGTTCTATATGAATATAGCTGAATTCTGATATTCAAAAGAAGATCATTAAAATGAGAGCTAGTATTTATATTACAGGTAGTACTTTTTTCCAATTTTACTTCTCCGTCGTGGAAATATTCTTGATTTTCTTCGTTGGTCTTCAAACTAAACTGGTGCTCTAATTTAATCCAAATACACAATTTCATTTTGCTCCCTCTTTGTATCAGAATAGTGAATTGAAGAAATTATGCAATTACATCTAATTTTACTTCTCCGTCGTGGAAATATCCGTAATTTTCTCCGTTGGTCTTCAAACTAAACTGGTGCTCTGATTTAATCCAAATGTAATTTCATTTTGCTACCTCTTTGTATGAGAATATTGAATTGAAGAAATTATGCAATTTACACCTAAAGGCCGGCGAAGCGTTACATTCCAGAGTTCAATACATATTTATGCAAATATCTTCAATTATAACAGGTATTTGAAAACAAAACGCCAAAAGCGACCAAGATAATGGAATTTGAAAAGATGTTTTTGAGAAACTTGGACATTGATCGTCCGTTAAATGGCAAAGGGAAGGCAACTTCTTTATACTCACAGAAGACTTACGAGAAACTTGGTTTTGAACTTATATCGGAAGTAATTTATGAAGATTTTAAATATAATAGGGAAATGGTTTTCTAAAGTACTGCAGAACACAAATCGGTAAAAGTATATTGGAGAAGGTTGAATTAAACATGCTGTATCGTCCCTGACGCGTATGACTATCCGGAGGTGAACTCGTCTTTAATGTAAATTATAGCATACACGTAGGAAAATACTCGATCGAAACTCAGCAAATTTTTCATTAGCCATAGTCACACCAGTAAGTAAAGAATCACGATGCGTATGTGTGTTGTTCTATTGTTGTTATTGGACACACTAGATTTAACAAAACACCGCTATGGAACTTATGGTATTTGTAAATAAATAAACTAGTACTTGATAATTACTTCTATTATTACCACAAGGTATTGCCCGCACTATGTCTTTCAGTTAAGGAAGTGTCGACGGGCTCAGTGGTAGAAGGGAAAGCCAAACGACAAGATATTGAGTTATATATATATATTTGGCACATCCACAAAGGGACGAAACTCTTCAGTGGTCTCCGACTATCTAAAAATAGATACATTTTCTGACATAAATAAAAGATCGCATATAATCAAATTAAATATTAGCATGTCTGTATATGAAATATTAAATATATTTACTTTAGTTTGGACAAAGATCACTCAGCAAGAATCACGATGATGATTACATAATACAATCAAACATTGTAGTTGTACACCGGATTGAGTTTCAAATATTAACAATTTAGTTAATTACACCATTTAAGTTACAAAAGGTAATAATAAAAACATATAAGGAATAATAAAGATGATAAATAAATAGTAATTACCTTAAGAGAAACAAAGTATTTCCTTAGTATATTTATATTTCCATTCACGTAACAAAATGGCGTTGTATGTTTAGTATTTGTGTAAGTTTGAATTAGTCCGTCGGTCAATGATTGGTCAGTCAAATCGAGTCCAAAATCAAAGTACTG
The DNA here is from genome assembly GCA_021229015.1 of Solen grandis. Classification (NCBI taxonomy): domain Eukaryota; kingdom Metazoa; phylum Mollusca; class Bivalvia; order Adapedonta; family Solenidae; genus Solen; species Solen grandis. The sequence goes on along the minus strand of CM037793.1, from coordinate 2,905,623 downwards.
AGAGAGCTGAAAATAAAACTACTAACTAACTAAAACAACTACTAAATACATCTACACTAATTTTCAACCCTATGACATATTCCCCCCTTGTGAAAAATGGCGTCCCGACATTCCACAAATATTGCCATAATAAAAGAAAAAGAAACACACACACACAAATGAAATTACAATAACAATAGCTTAGAGACATTTAAACATTTAGAGACATTTAACCATTTGGAAGCCATACAATATGGCATCTAGGTCAAAATATATATTCAAATTATATTTATCATATAAATTTGGTAACCACAAGTGTCTACATATTGACCATAGTAACTTTCAACGAAAGCCAGCAATATAAACCATATACAATATATGACCATAAGCAATTCAATAGTTGAATAAAAGAATCAAAACCTTACAAACAACGACATGGGAATCATTTTAAGACAGTACAGAGAGAGAAAATCCAAATACTTTATTGTGTTCACAAAACGATTACAGCTGATAACACAACAAAATAATGGTCATACAAATTTAAAAGTTAATCAGTGTGATACTACACATCCAAATCTATCGGGCTGTCGCGTATTTCTTTTTGGACGAACACATATCTGCTCTTCTTCCGAAGATATGTCAGAAACGTCTGATTGACATCTGCGCTGCGGAATGATGTAGCGAGGAGTGTCATCAGTCACGGCAGAATCTCCAAGGGGCAAAAGTAAATTTCGGTGTAGTCGTCTAACCTTCTTGGCTCTTGGAGTGTTCATTCGAACATCAAACACAGGCTGATCCAAAAAGGGCTGGCCGACTACTACGTAGGGTTCTTGCTCCCATCTGTCTGCAATCTTTTGCTTTCCCCGTAGTGACACATTCCTTACCAGTACCAGATCTCCTTGCTTGACAGCTGCAGCTCGAGCTTTAGTGTCGAAGGTCTTTTTGTTGGCATTTGCTGTCCGGAGTGCAGTGTCCTGGGCCTTCTTGTACGCTTCGCACAGTCTCTCTCTCAGCCTCCTTACATACTCGTTCTTCGACTTAGTGGCAATGTCATCACCACCCAGACCAAGAAGAGCATCGATGGCTAACCTTGGTTCCCTGCCAAACAAAAGGAAATAAGGGGAGAAACCAGTACTCGGGTGTGGCGTAACATTATAGGCATGGACCAGTGGGGCAACATAGGATTTCCAGTCGGCTTTCTTTCTTCATCAAGGGTACCCAGCATCTTAAGCAGCGTCTGGTTAAATCGCTCAACCATACCATTTCCCATGGCATGGTATGGAGTGGTTCGCGACTTAACCATTCCCACAAGCTGGCATAGTTCCTTGATAAGGGATGATTCGAAGTTAGCTCCTTGATCACTATGGATTCTAGCAGGAAATCCATAGTGAACAATGAACTTCTCGAATAACACCCTAGCTGTAGTCTTAGCAGTTTGATTGGTCGTAGGGAAAGCCTGCGCATATCTGGTAAAATGGTCTGTGACCACCAAGATATGCTCAAAGCCTCCCTTCGACCTCTCCAGACTAAGGAAATCCAAACACAAGATTTCAAGTGGAAAAGAGGAAGTAATGTTGACCAAAGAAGCAGTTGATCCATGAGTCTTCCTGCGAATACATCTTGAGCAACTTGCTACTTTGTTTCGTACGAATGAATCCATGCCGGGAAAGAAGAATCGGGATCTAAACAAAGATATTGTTCTATCCCTTCCCTGATGACCTAAGTCGTCATGGAGCGCCTGGAAAATATCATGCTTCAATTTTTCAGGTAAAAGAAGCTGATAGTTTCGATCAGTGCCAGTAGTGTGACGATACAACACTCCATCCCTCAGAACTAGCTTATCCCATTCTCTCAGGTACTTATCAATACACGTACTTTTGTCCCAGGTCCGCTGAGCGGTTGGCCTAGTGCCATCGTGCATATGTTGAAGTATCTGGGTTAAGGTTGGATCCTGTATCTGCGCGGTCCTCCAATCCTTAGAACTGAGGGCATGTGACGCTAACAAATCATTAGGAACTTCTTCCGGTGAGTCAACTACCTTCAGTGATTCAGGCGCCACTACAGTAAATGCAAGTGGTGCCTGTTCCGAAGAAGCGTTGACAACAGTAGCCATAGCTGCTAAAACTGTTTCAATTTGATCGTTGGGTCTTCGTGATAAACCATCGGCGTCTGCATTCTGCTTCCCTGATCTATAACTGATGGTAAAGTTGTAATTGCTCAAGGCTGCCATCCAACGTTGTCCGGTGGCATCAAGCTTAGCAGTCGTATTGACGTAAGTGAGGGGATTATTATCTGTAAGTACCTCGAATATAGCGCCATACAAGTAGTCATGAAACCTTTCAGTTACTGACCACTTGAGGGCTAAGTACTCGAGTTTATGTGCAGGGTAATTCCTTTCACTTGGCTTCAACGATCTGCTAGCGTACGAAACTACACGCTGTTTACCATCCTGTAGTTGGTAAAGAACAGCTCCCAAACCCTTAGACGAAGCGTCTGTATGGAGTTGGAATGGTAAACTGTAATCTGCATAGGCTAAGATTGGTGGATTTGTAATCTTCTCTTTTAGTGTGTCGAATGCAAGCTGCTGTGGTTCCAACCACTTGAAAGGTACTCGTTTTGATGGTTTCTTCTCTTTCTGATGTTGAGACTTTCCTGCTGGGTGGCCAATTAAAAGGTCGTTTAATGGTCTTGCGATGGAAGCAAATCCTTTTATAAAGCGCCTATAATAACCCACGAATCCTAGGAATTTTCGAACCTCCTTAACTGATTTTGGAACAGGCCAGGTCCTAACAACTTCGGTCTTCCCAGGGTCCGTTTGGATGCCTTCTTCTGATACTAAGTGTCCCAGGTAAGTAGTCTTCTTCTTGAAAAATTCACACTTACTAGGTTTGATCGTAAGGTTATAAGATGATAATCTCTCGAAAACGGTGTTAAGTCTTTCCAAATGAGTTTCTATGTCTTCTGAATATATGATTATGTCATCCAAATAGATGAGGCATTTGGTCAAATTTAGATCTCCCATACATTGTTCCATGAGTCGTTGAAATGTTGCCGGGGCATTGCATAGTCCGAACGGCATCCTGTTGCATTCGTAAAAACCCAACTCACCAACCTGAAATGCTGTTTTCTGTTTATCTTCCTCGTCTAATTCAACTTGCCAGTATCCTGATTTAAGGTCAAGTTTAGAAAAATATTTTGCTCCTGACAATAGATGTAAGGTATTCTCAATGCGAGGTATAGCGTAAGCGTCCTTTATCGTTCTTGAGTTTAACTTCCTAAAATCCAAACAAAATCTTATTGAACCATCCTTCTTTCTAGCGACTACTACGTTTGAAGACCAAGGGCTTTTTGAATCACGAATTGCTCCTATACTTTTCATTTCCTTTAGATGTTCTCGCACTTCATTGTAAACTGTTGGTGGTATGCGTCTATATGGCTCTTTAAATGGTTGGTCATTTGAAAGATTTATCTTGTGTTTAACTGCTGACGTATGTCCTAAATTCCATGATGATTTTGGGAATATCTTATTCCAACCTTTTTTATCTGACTTTCCGTTAAATCTGATGAATCCAAATCAACACCGTATTCCTTCTTGAAATCATTTTCATCTGTTTGTTCTTCTTTTCCAGGTTGACGATTCAAAGACGTCGCTGAATCGGTAAGTATTCCTCTTTCTTCTTCATCTTCAGTATTTTCTGATTCATTATCTATCTGACGGGATTCTTCTAATATGGTAAGTATATGTTGCTGATTCTCGTGTTTCTTTTCATGTTCATTCGAAGCATTAGTCTCATCAAAGTCCATTCCATGGAGTACAGATACTTCCTGCAGTTTACAAAGTCTGTCTTTAGGTCTTATTCTAATTGCTTTGGCTGATATATTGCATAATCTTACAGGTATTCTTGCCGTTTTGCCACCAGTGTTTCCTGATACTACACGAGGACAAACAAAGGCTTTATGAAAATTTTCCTCCTCGACAGCTTCAGTCACAGCACTATCGAAATTACGTTTCTTCCGTATAATCCCAGTTACAGTTCTTGTTTCCATTGGGTGTAGCAAAATATCTCTTGTAGCCTTTACAATTCCTATTTCTGATATTGCCACAAATGCTGCATTCCAAACTTCAGGTAAACTTTTTTCCTCCATAGTGTGCTGTTTAATCTCTCTTATAACATTCGTACCGATGAGTACGGGTATTGTATCATGATATTTTCTGTCCGGAACTACCAAAAACAGTGTAAATACAGGTTTCTCTACAAGATCTGTTTCTAGGGTTGCCTCGATATAACCCAGATAAGGGATATTTGAACCGCTGGCTCCAGTGATGTTAAGTTCAAAATCATCAAGGCTTTTTAATTCAGTTCTATTTTTCATATCCCTATAAAAATTTTCTGAAATGGTACTAATCATAGAACCACTATCTATCAAAGCTTTCGTTGTTTCTCCATTCACTTTTACTTCGGCTTGATTCGAATGGCCAACAAGTCTTTCCAAGAGATCTTCTTTGGGGCTCCTTTCCTCAATTCTGCCCTGCTCTTGCCCCTCGACCAAGGCATCTCCTAGTTTAAATTATTCTTCGTCCCATTGCTATCCTTGTTTTGTGCATTTCCTCTTTCAAGCTCAGGCTGACTTTCTACTGATCTGTGGTAGTAGTTATTAAACTTTCTCCTACTATCCCCTCTTCTGAATCCGTAACCACCTCGATCATTTCTGCTCCCTCGGTATCCATTGTATCCTTGATTCTGATTATTCCATCTCTCATTCCATGAGTTTCCATGTCTCGGTGGTCTTTCAGGCACTGTGCCTATGTCGTATCTTCCTTTACTTGACGAGGACTGCTTCTGAGACAATTCATTTAACTTCAATTCCATTGCCTGCATCTTTTCAGCTAACTCCTTCAAAATCTTCACCTGGTTGCTAATTTCAGTTTGTTGCACATTAACATGTTTTGGCTGTTCAATACCATCTTTTAAAATATTAATTTCTGCTTCCTCTGTCCGGATCTTTCTTTGTAATTCTCCAAAGTCTCTTGCTGTCTCGAAGCAAACTCTCGTCGCATTTTTCAATTCCTCATTGTGTAAATGCCTCCAAAATCTAGTTTTTAACATCTCGTCCTTCTGGCTCAAATGGATTTGACCTTTCTCAATGGCTATTTGGACAAGTCCCTCAAGTCTTACTGCCCATTCCCACGTTGGGCGCCATTGTCGACGGGCTCAGTGGTAGAAGGGAAAGCCAAACGACAAGATATTGAGTTATATATATATATTTGGCACATCCACAAAGGGACGAAACTCTTCAGTGGTCTCCGACTATCTAAAAATAGATACATTTTCTGACACCTGTTGTAACAGGTGGTGAAAAAATCATGGCTCGACCGGGACTCGAACCCAGGGCCTCAGGACTACCGTTCCTGCGCTCTACCACTGAGCTATCGAGACACTCATGTCTTATTGCCTATTGATTTATCACCAAATACCTGTACCCGGCTACATATTCCCCCTCCAAATTTAGAATTCGTCCCGAATTCTTTGAGACAAAGAACATTGTGAAAAGTTCTTGAGGTGCCGAAGCAGTAGCCATATCAAACAGTAGGTTATTTACGTTGGGTGCCAAATGTAACAGGTGGTGAAAAAATCATGGCTCGACCGGGACTCGAACCCAGGGCCTCAGGACTACCGTTCCTGCGCTCTACCACTGAGCTATCGAGACACTCATGTCTTATTGCATATTCAGACACAGTTTCATCTTCTTCTGTTTAGACTGATAAAATTCTGCTACAACAGATTCCCCTGATCTGATGTTCCCATAAACTCCTTCCAATTTCTTAACTATATCCTCAGTCGTTGCTGTGGGGTTAATAGTTAACAGTATTTTCCTCGTTTTACCGGTCAATGAATTCCTGACGGCTGGTCTTAATATATGCTCATCATATAGCCCCGACTGTAACATGCACTCTATCTCCATCTTCCACTCTTCAAAGGTATTTTCTGTGAGCTTCGGAACAGTGGGTTTATACATGCTAGATCCAACTCTTTCTTTTTCTGTAAGCTTTGGAACTGTTGCCTGAATTGGTGTCAAATGTTGATCTGTCACCACATCTAGTCTCAAGTCTTCCGTATCTAAAGAATCTATTTCATCTCTCATCAAAGATAAACTTCGTTCTAATTCACTCTCCTGTGCCTTTAACAACCTTAGTCTCTCTTGTTGCAATCTTGTCTTCTCCTTTTGGGCTTCGGCTTCTTTATTTCTCAATTCTGTTTTTAATACATCCTTCAACATCTTCTTCCTTCTCAATTCCATTTTAAGCTCAGCCTCTTTGTTTTTCATTAAATTTATCCTCTCTTGTAATGCTCTTTCCTCGTCATCATCTTCTTCAAGTACAGATAATTTCTCCTTTAACTTTCGTTTATGTCTCCCACTGTAAGTCCTTCATCTCTATGTGACCCTATTTCATACTCCAACTCATAATGTGAATCGGGTTCCATTCTTTTTCCTATCTTGTCCTTTATTCCATGTGACGTACTGTATTTCCATTCGTCTAAGTCTACATCATATTCCTTTGCTTTCTCCTTCAGCCACGTCATTTCCTGCTCAATTTCATCTATTCCAAGGCTTAATGGAGACTTCCTATGTAACGCATCCTGTATACTACTCTTCCGCCTGTTTGATTTCCCGATTTCACTCGTATGTGTTGATTTGCTTTGGAGTCTATCTTGTTGACTGCTCATCCCTTTTCTTTCCTGAGAGACGCTGAGAGTATCCATTATCTCATCAATTGTCATAAAATATCATCCTTATTCTCCTTTTCCTCAGTAGTCTATCCCTTTGATCCTGTATTTCCTTTAATTTTGAATTCATATCTTTTTCCGCCATTCTCCTTTCCTGTAGTTGCCGCTCCTTTCGTTTTGTTTCCTCCAGCTGCTGCTCTTTATAAAGAATTTCTCTCAATTCTTTCTCTTTTCGCAATTTTGCTCATTTTTTCTCACTCCCTTTCCTTTTCTGCCATTTCTCTGTATCCTACATACAATTTTAATGTATTTTCTGTACAGATAATAAATTATCTACAATCCAGTATCCTTTCGTGTTTTTTTTTTTTTTAATTTCTTTACTGCGACATTATTTTATATCAATAAAGCAATGTACCAGTAATTTTAAATCCAGGCTTGATATATTTAATTCAATGTACCAACACTGAAAAAAGTTTTTGGCTCCCACACGGACCGAACTACCAGCCTTGACTCGACCATGCGTACAATGCTGAACCAACGCTTTAACCAATTGAGCTAATGTGACAACAGGTTATTGCGTGGGTTAATACAGGTAGATATAACAAGTACGCGGACATTTACTTCAAAAAAAAGGATATGTTACGATGTTTAACGAAGTCGTCGGAACGCACGCGAATTCTGATCGGCGTTGTGTTTGAAAGACGGAGAAAACAAACAACAGTTCTTTCAAATACAACTAGCACGCAAACGGTATAGCAAACAGTATATATCCGTAGATATGCAAATAGTTGTTGTTGGCCAGACAACCACTTATTGCTCCCTAAAACATTTAGGCTTATCAACTCTCAAAATCGAAATATCAGTTTTAAAGGTAATTTTGGAAAATTGTGAAAACAATGTCTGAAATCGGAAGATAATTACCAAAAACAAAAGGAAAATAGGTTCATATGCACGTAACTTTAAAATTGATATGCCTACATGTAGTAACGATAAAGAGTACTAAAAGAATCAATAGAGATTTTAACTTATGAAATTGATATAATATTACTGATTTCAGAATCTTAAAAGATAAGTTTAAGATAATAAATAGTAACGGTTGATTGGGGTAATCCTACTTCAACCAAATCACTATATAACTAATCTACATATACACTACTCTGCAATCTACTGATTGAATGTCTACACTGCACTACACAATATATATTATCGTTATCAAAACAATATGCAACAGGGGGTTGTCGTTTTGGTGTCAGTCACGTGCAATTTTCAGTCAGTGTTATGCGATAGTGTGTTGGGGATATTTGTCCTAGATATTGACAGCAACTCAAATACTGACTTGATGAATATTTGAGCAAAAATTAAGAAACCTTCACGAGAAAAAAAAATGTATATATATAAAATATAGGACAAATGTATATCTATACTACTTAAATATATATCAAACAATGCAAATAATAATTCAAATTTATCTTACCGCATCATCGTGAAACGAGAATATGTCCAAACAAATTCACAAACTAGTTTATATTTCTATTTGTCCTGAAAGTTCACTCCAAACATAGAAAGAAAAAAACAGTCACTGCACATCCAACGATGAAAATCCTTGGGAAGTGGTCCGTTCCATGAAGTGATGAGATGAGGTGAGGGCCCTTAGTAGCATAACTGCAGCATAATAAACAAAACCCGGGTAAAACAAGTCCATAGCCAATGGTTGTGAAGACGATCACCACATAACCAGCACGTGCACGAAAAATAATATAAATATTCCTTTGACGTCGAAGTCTAGTAGAAGTTCATTTTACGTTGGGCGCCATTGTCGACGGGCTCAGTGGTAGAAGGGAAAGCCAAACGACAAGATATTGAGTTATATATATATATTTGGCACATCCACAAAGGGACGAAACTCTTCAGTGGTCTCCGACTATCTAAAAATAGATACATTTTCTGACATAAATAAAAGATCGCATATAATCAAATTAAATATTAGCATGTCTGTATATGAAATATTAAATATATTTACTTTAGTTTGGACAAAGATCACTCAGCAAGAATCACGATGATGATTACATAATACAATCAAACATTGTAGTTGTACACCGGATTGAGTTTCAAATATTAACAATTTAGTTAATTACACCATTTAAGTTACAAAAGGTAATAATAAAAACATATAAGGAATAATAAAGATGATAAATAAATAGTAATTACCTTAAGAGAAACAAAGTATTTCCTTAGTATATTTATATTTCCATTCACGTAACAAAATGGCGTTGTATGTTTAGTATTTGTGTAAGTTTGAATTAGTCCGTCGGTCAATGATTGGTCAGTCAAATCGAGTCCAAAATCAAAGTACTGAGAGAGCTGAAAATAAAACTACTAACTAACTAAAACAACTACTAAATACATCTACACTAATTTTCAACCCTATGACATATTCCCCCCTTGTGAAAAATGGCGTCCCGACATTCCACAAATATTGCCATAATAAAAGAAAAAGAAACACACACACACAAATGAAATTACAATAACAATAGCTTAGAGACATTTAAACATTTAGAGACATTTAACCATTTGGAAGCCATACAATATGGCATCTAGGTCAAAATATATATTCAAATTATATTTATCATATAAATTTGGTAACCACAAGTGTCTACATATTGACCATAGTAACTTTCAACGAAAGCCAGCAATATAAACCAATTAATTATAAATAAAAAAAAAACAATAAATTAATTGAATAAAAGAATCAAAACCTTACAAACAACGACATGGGAATCATTTTAAGACAGTACAGAGAGAGAAAATCCAAATACTTTATTGTGTTCACAAAACGATTACAGCTGATAACACAACAAAATAATGGTCATACAAATTTAAAAGTTAATCAGTGTGATACTACACATCCAAATCTATCGGGCTGTCGCGTATTTCTTTTTGGACGAACACATATCTGCTCTTCTTCCGAAGATATGTCAGAAACGTCTGATTGACATCTGCGCTGCGGAATGATGTAGCGAGGAGTGTCATCAGTCACGGCAGAATCTCCAAGGGGCAAAAGTAAATTTCGGTGTAGTCGTCTAACCTTCTTGGCTCTTGGAGTGTTCATTCGAACATCAAACACAGGCTGATCCAAAAAGGGCTGGCCGACTACTACGTAGGGTTCTTGCTCCCATCTGTCTGCAATCTTTTGCTTTCCCCGTAGTGACACATTCCTTACCAGTACCAGATCTCCTTGCTTGACAGCTGCAGCTCGAGCTTTAGTGTCGAAGGTCTTTTTGTTGGCATTTGCTGTCCGGAGTGCAGTGTCCTGGGCCTTCTTGTACGCTTCGCACAGTCTCTCTCTCAGCCTCCTTACATACTCGTTCTTCGACTTAGTGGCAATGTCATCACCACCCAGACCAAGAAGAGCATCGATGGCTAACCTTGGTTCCCTGCCAAACAAAAGGAAATAAGGGGAGAAACCAGTACTCGGGTGTGGCGTAACATTATAGGCATGGACCAGTGGGGCAACATAGGATTTCCAGTCGGCTTTCTCTTCATCAAGGGTACCCAGCATCTTAAGCAGCGTCTGGTTAAATCGCTCAACCATACCATTTCCCATGGCATGGTATGGAGTGGTTCGCGACTTAACCATTCCCACAAGCTGGCATAGTTCCTTGATAAGGGATGATTCGAAGTTAGCTCCTTGATCACTATGGATTCTAGCAGGAAATCCATAGTGAACAATGAACTTCTCGAATAACACCCTAGCTGTAGTCTTAGCAGTTTGATTGGTCGTAGGGAAAGCCTGCGCATATCTGGTAAAATGGTCTGTGACCACCAAGATATGCTCAAAGCCTCCCTTCGACCTCTCCAGACTAAGGAAATCCAAACACAAGATTTCAAGTGGAAAAGAGGAAGTAATGTTGACCAAAGAAGCAGTTGATCCATGAGTCTTCCTGCGAATACATCTTGAGCAACTTGCTACTTTGTTTCGTACGAATGAATCCATGCCGGGAAAGAAGAATCGGGATCTAAACAAAGATATTGTTCTATCCCTTCCCTGATGACCTAAGTCGTCATGGAGCGCCTGGAAAATATCATGCTTCAATTTTTCAGGTAAAAGAAGCTGATAGTTTCGATCAGTGCCAGTAGTGTGACGATACAACACTCCATCCCTCAGAACTAGCTTATCCCATTCTCTCAGGTACTTATCAATACACGTACTTTTGTCCCAGGTCCGCTGAGCGGTTGGCCTAGTGCCATCGTGCATATGTTGAAGTATCTGGGTTAAGGTTGGATCCTGTATCTGCGCGGTCCTCCAATCCTTAGAACTGAGGGCATGTGACGCTAACAAATCATTAGGAACTTCTTCCGGTGAGTCAACTACCTTCAGTGATTCAGGCGCCACTACAGTAAATGCAAGTGGTGCCTGTTCCGAAGAAGCGTTGACAACAGTAGCCATAGCTGCTAAAACTGTTTCAATTTGATCGTTGGGTCTTCGTGATAAACCATCGGCGTCTGCATTCTGCTTCCCTGATCTATAACTGATGGTAAAGTTGTAATTGCTCAAGGCTGCCATCCAACGTTGTCCGGTGGCATCAAGCTTAGCAGTCGTATTGACGTAAGTGAGGGGATTATTATCTGTAAGTACCTCGAATATAGCGCCATACAAGTAGTCATGAAACCTTTCAGTTACTGACCACTTGAGGGCTAAGTACTCGAGTTTATGTGCAGGGTAATTCCTTTCACTTGGCTTCAACGATCTGCTAGCGTACGAAACTACACGCTGTTTACCATCCTGTAGTTGGTAAAGAACAGCTCCCAAACCCTTAGACGAAGCGTCTGTATGGAGTTGGAATGGTAAACTGTAATCTGCATAGGCTAAGATTGGTGGATTTGTAATCTTCTCTTTTAGTGTGTCGAATGCAAGCTGCTGTGGTTCCAACCACTTGAAAGGTACTCGTTTTGATGGTTTCTTCTCTTTCTGATGTTGAGACTTTCCTGCTGGGTGGCCAATTAAAAGGTCGTTTAATGGTCTTGCGATGGAAGCAAATCCTTTTATAAAGCGCCTATAATAACCCACGAATCCTAGGAATTTTCGAACCTCCTTAACTGATTTTGGAACAGGCCAGGTCCTAACAACTTCGGTCTTCCCAGGGTCCGTTTGGATGCCTTCTTCTGATACTAAGTGTCCCAGGTAAGTAGTCTTCTTCTTGAAAAATTCACACTTACTAGGTTTGATCGTAAGGTTATAAGATGATAATCTCTCGAAAACGGTGTTAAGTCTTTCCAAATGAGTTTCTATGTCTTCTGAATATATGATTATGTCATCCAAATAGATGAGGCATTTGGTCAAATTTAGATCTCCCATACATTGTTCCATGAGTCGTTGAAATGTTGCCGGGGCATTGCATAGTCCGAACGGCATCCTGTTGCATTCGTAAAAACCCAACTCACCAACCTGAAATGCTGTTTTCTGTTTATCTTCCTCGTCTAATTCAACTTGCCAGTATCCTGATTTAAGGTCAAGTTTAGAAAAATATTTTGCTCCTGACAATAGATGTAAGGTATTCTCAATGCGAGGTATAGCGTAAGCGTCCTTTATCGTTCTTGAGTTTAACTTCCTAAAATCCAAACAAAATCTTATTGAACCATCCTTCTTTCTAGCGACTACTACGTTTGAAGACCAAGGGCTTTTTGAATCACGAATTGCTCCTATACTTTTCATTTCCTTTAGATGTTCTCGCACTTCATTGTAAACTGTTGGTGGTATGCGTCTATATGGCTCTTTAAATGGTTGGTCATTTGAAAGATTTATCTTGTGTTTAACTGCTGACGTATGTCCTAAATTCCATGATGATTTTGGGAATATCTTATTCCATTTTTTGAATAAGTCATGAACCTTTTTTATCTGACTTTCCGTTAAATCTGATGAATCCAAATCAACACCGTATTCCTTCTTGAAATCATTTTCATCTGTTTGTTCTTCTTTTCCAGGTTGACGATTCAAAGACGTCGCTGAATCGGTAAGTATTCCTCTTTCTTCTTCATCTTCAGTATTTTCTGATTCATTATCTATCTGACGGGATTCTTCTAATATGGTAAGTATATGTTGCTGATTCTCGTGTTTCTTTTCATGTTCATTCGAAGCATTAGTCTCATCAAAGTCCATTCCATGGAGTACAGATACTTCCTGCAGTTTACAAAGTCTGTCTTTAGGTCTTATTCTAATTGCTTTGGCTGATATATTGCATAATCTTACAGGTATTCTTGCCGTTTTGCCACCAGTGTTTCCTGATACTACACGAGGACAAACAAAGGCTTTATGAAAATTTTCCTCCTCGACAGCTTCAGTCACAGCACTATCGAAATTACGTTTCTTCCGTATAATCCCAGTTACAGTTCTTGTTTCCATTGGGTGTAGCAAAATATCTCTTGTAGCCTTTACAATTCCTATTTCTGATATTGCCACAAATGCTGCATTCCAAACTTCAGGTAAACTTTTTTCCTCCATAGTGTGCTGTTTAATCTCTCTTATAACATTCGTACCGATGAGTACGGGTATTGTATCATGATATTTTCTGTCCGGAACTACCAAAAACAGTGTAAATACAGGTTTCTCTACAAGATCTGTTTCTAGGGTTGCCTCGATATAACCCAGATAAGGGATATTTGAACCGCTGGCTCCAGTGATGTTAAGTTCAAAATCATCAAGGCTTTTTAATTCAGTTCTATTTTTCATATCCCTATAAAAATTTTCTGAAATGGTACTAATCATAGAACCACTATCTATCAAAGCTTTCGTTGTTTCTCCATTCACTTTTACTTCGGCTTGATTCGAATGGCCAACAAGTCTTTCCAAGAGATCTTCTTTGGGGCTCCTTTCCTCAATTCTGCCCTGCTCTTGCCCCTCGACCAAGGCATCTCCTAGTTTAAATTATTCTTCGTCCCATTGCTATCCTTGTTTTGTGCATTTCCTCTTTCAAGCTCAGGCTGACTTTCTACTGATCTGTGGTAGTAGTTATTAAACTTTCTCCTACTATCCCCTCTTCTGAATCCGTAACCACCTCGATCATTTCTGCTCCCTCGGTATCCATTGTATCCTTGATTCTGATTATTCCATCTCTCATTCCATGAGTTTCCATGTCTCGGTGGTCTTTCAGGCACTGTGCCTATGTCGTATCTTCCTTTACTTGACGAGGACTGCTTCTGAGACAATTCATTTAACTTCAATTCCATTGCCTGCATCTTTTCAGCTAACTCCTTCAAAATCTTCACCTGGTTGCTAATTTCAGTTTGTTGCACATTAACATGTTTTGGCTGTTCAATACCATCTTTTAAAATATTAATTTCTGCTTCCTCTGTCCGGATCTTTCTTTGTAATTCTCCAAAGTCTCTTGCTGTCTCGAAGCAAACTCTCGTCGCATTTTTCAATTCCTCATTGTGTAAATGCCTCCAAAATCTAGTTTTTAACATCTCGTCCTTCTGGCTCAAATGGATTTGACCTTTCTCAATGGCTATTTGGACAAGTCCCTCAAGTCTTACTGCCCATTCCCACGTTGGGCGCCATTGTCGACGGGCTCAGTGGTAGAAGGGAAAGCCAAACGACAAGATATTGAGTTATATATATATATTTGGCACATCCACAAAGGGACGAAACTCTTCAGTGGTCTCCGACTATCTAAAAATAGATACATTTTCTGACACCTGTTGTAACAGGTGGTGAAAAAATCATGGCTCGACCGGGACTCGAACCCAGGGCCTCAGGACTACCGTTCCTGCGCTCTACCACTGAGCTATCGAGACACTCATGTCTTATTGCCTATTGATTTATCACCAAATACCTGTACCCGGCTACATATTCCCCCTCCAAATTTAGAATTCGTCCCGAATTCTTTGAGACAAAGAACATTGTGAAAAGTTCTTGAGGTGCCGAAGCAGTAGCCATATCAAACAGTAGGTTATTTACGTTGGGTGCCAAATGTAACAGGTGGTGAAAAAATCATGGCTCGACCGGGACTCGAACCCAGGGCCTCAGGACTACCGTTCCTGCGCTCTACCACTGAGCTATCGAGACACTCATGTCTTATTGCATATTCAGACACAGTTTCATCTTTCTTCTGTTTAGACTGATAAAATTCTGCTACAACAGATTCCCCTGATCTGATGTTCCCATAAACTCCTTCCAATTTCTTAACTATATCCTCAGTCGTTGCTGTGGGGTTAATAGTTAACAGTATTTTCCTCGTTTTACCGGTCAATGAATTCCTGACGGCTGGTCTTAATATATGCTCATCATATAGCCCCGACTGTAACATGCACTCTATCTCCATCTTCCACTCTTCAAAGGTATTTTCTGTGAGCTTCGGAACAGTGGGTTTATACATGCTAGATCCAACTCTTTCTTTTTCTGTAAGCTTTGGAACTGTTGCCTGAATTGGTGTCAAATGTTGATCTGTCACCACATCTAGTCTCAAGTCTTCCGTATCTAAAGAATCTATTTCATCTCTCATCAAAGATAAACTTCGTTCTAATTCACTCTCCTGTGCCTTTAACAACCTTAGTCTCTCTTGTTGCAATCTTGTCTTCTCCTTTTGGGCTTCGGCTTCTTTATTTCTCAATTCTGTTTTTAATACATCCTTCAACATCTTCTTCCTTCTCAATTCCATTTTAAGCTCAGCCTCTTTGTTTTTCATTAAATTTATCCTCTCTTGTAATGCTCTTTCCTCGTCATCATCTTCTTCAAGTACAGATAATTTCTCCTTTATTCCATGTGACGTACTGTATTTCCATTCGTCTAAGTCTACATCATATTCCTTTGCTTTCTCCTTCAGCCACGTCATTTCCTGCTCAATTTCATCTATTCCAAGGCTTAATGGAGACTTCCTATGTAACGCATCCTGTATACTACTCTTCCGCCTGTTTGATTTCCCGATTTCACTCGTATGTGTTGATTTGCTTTGGAGTCTATCTTGTTGACTGCTCATCCCTTTTCTTTCCTGAGAGACGCTGAGAGTATCCATTATCTCATCAATTGTCATAAAAGTATCATCCTTATTCTCCTTTTCCTGTCTCCTTAATCTCAGTAGTCTATCCCTTTGATCCTGTATTTCCTTTAATTTTGAATTCATATCTTTTTCCGCCATTCTCCTTTCCTGTAGTTGCCGCTCCTTTCGTTTTGTTTCCTCCAGCTGCTGCTCTTTATAAAGAATTTCTCTCAATTCTTTCTCTTTTCGCAATTTTTCTTCATATTCCCTTTCCTGTTTTCTTTTTTCCTCTAATTCACTTTCTATTTCTTCCATCATTAATCTCTGTCGCCTAATTCTTCTCAACTCCCTTTCCGATATATATTCTGCCATTTCTCTGTATCCTACATACAATTTTAATGTATTTTCTGTACAGATAATAAATTATCTACAATCCAGTATCCTTTCGTGTTTTTTTTTTTTTTAATTTCTTTACTGCGACATTATTTTATATCAATAAAGCAATGTACCAGTAATTTTAAATCCAGGCTTGATATATTTAATTCAATGTACCAACACTGAAAAAAGTTTTTGGCTCCCACACGGACCGAACTACCAGCCTTGACTCGACCATGCGTACAATGCTGAACCAACGCTTTAACCAATTGAGCTAATGTGACAACAGGTTATTGCGTGGGTTAATACAGGTAGATATAACAAGTACGCGGACATTTACTTCAAAAAAAAGGATATGTTACGATGTTTAACGAAGTCGTCGGAACGCACGCGAATTCTGATCGGCGTTGTGTTTGAAAGACGGAGAAAACAAACAACAGTTCTTTCAAATACAACTAGCACGCAAACGGTATAGCAAACAGTATATATCCGTAGATATGCAAATAGTTGTTGTTGGCCAGACAACCACTTATTGCTCCCTAAAACATTTAGGCTTATCAACTCTCAAAATCGAAATATCAGTTTTAAAGGTAATTTTGGAAAATTGTGAAAACAATGTCTGAAATCGGAAGATAATTACCAAAAACAAAAGGAAAATAGGTTCATATGCACGTAACTTTAAAATTGATATGCCTACATGTAGTAACGATAAAGAGTACTAAAAGAATCAATAGAGATTTTAACTTATGAAATTGATATAATATTACTGATTTCAGAATCTTAAAAGATAAGTTTAAGATAATAAATAGTAACGGTTGATTGGGGTAATCCTACTTCAACCAAATCACTATATAACTAATCTACATATACACTACTCTGCAATCTACTGATTGAATGTCTACACTGCACTACACAATATATATTATCGTTATCAAAACAATATGCAACAGGGGGTTGTCGTTTTGGTGTCAGTCACGTGCAATTTTCAGTCAGTGTTATGCGATAGTGTGTTGGGGATATTTGTCCTAGATATTGACAGCAACTCAAATACTGACTTGATGAATATTTGAGCAAAAATTAAGAAACCTTCACGGAGAAAAAAAAATGTATATATATAAAATATAGGACAAATGTATATCTATACTACTTAAATACTATATCAAACAATGCAAATAATAATTCAAGATTTATCTTACCGCATCATCGTGAAACGAGAATATGTCCAAACAACTTCACAAACTAGTTTATATTACTATTTGTCCAGAAAGTTCACTCCAAACATAGAAAAAACAGTCACTGCATGTCCAACGATGAAAATCCTTGGGAAGTGGTCCGTTCCATGAAGTGATGAGATGAGGTGAGGGCCCTTAGTAGCATAACTGCAGCATAATAAACCAAACCCGGGTATAACAAGTCCATAGCCAATGGTTGTGAAGACGATCACCACATAACCAGCACGTGCACGAAAAATAATATAAATATTCCTTTGACGTCGAAGTCTAGTAGAAGTTCATTTTACGTTGGGCGCCATTGTCGACGGGCTCAGTGGTAGAAGGGAAAGCCAAACGACAAGATATTGAGTTATATATATATATTTGGCACATCCACAAAGGGACGAAACTCTTCAGTGGTCTCCGACTATCTAAAAATAGATACATTTTCTGACATAAATAAAAGATCGCATATAATCAAATTAAATATTAGCATGTCTGTATATGAAATATTAAATATATTTACTTTAGTTTGGACAAAGATCACTCAGCAAGAATCACGATGATGATTACATAATACAATCAAACATTGTAGTTGTACACCGGATTGAGTTTCAAATATTAACAATTTAGTTAATTACACCATTTAAGTTACAAAAGGTAATAATAAAAACATATAAGGAATAATAAAGATGATAAATAAATAGTAATTACCTTAAGAGAAACAAAGTATTTCCCTTAGTATATTTATATTTCCATTCACGTAACAAAATGGCGTTGTATGTTTAGTATTTGTGTAAGTTTGAATTAGTCCGTCGGTCAATGATTGGTCAGTCAAATCGAGTCCAAAATCAAAGTACTGAGAGAGCTGAAAATAAAACTACTAACTAACTAAAACAACTACTAAATACATCTACACTAATTTTCAACCCTATGACAGAAGGACAATGTAAACCTGTAAATAACCTCCTAGTAAAGGACTAATTCTAAAAAATGAATTATTTCCATGCAAGTATGTGTAGCTTTTATGTATTTAAACATGAGTTTTGTTGTCAATAAAGGTCTATAACCCCGTGTCTCGATCTTCATTATTGTTGAGGAACATCATGATTGGTTGTAAACAAATTGTCCAATGACGCTACTATATATTTTAAATATCCTATACGTTTTGCGCCATGGACATGAAAGCATGAAGCTCGGGTACCTGCTTACCGTCGGGAACAAGGTTCTGTCGAGATCCTGCCTATATGCTAATATCCATCTTTCTATACCTATATCTTAAATCTAGGCATCGATGGTATGTAACTATATGTATTAATTTGAAACTTATTGAGTGTCTGCATGCGTACACGATACTCAAGTAAGGTAGCATAATTCGAGGTTTGATTTTAAAGTAAAATAACGGCCCCTATTTTTGACTAAGATGTTTTGCATTTGTTTCCGTCTTTACATATATTTATGTATACCAGATAATCAAAGTCTGCCAGGACTGAGTGCAAAATGACCCTTTTGAACTCCTATCAGTATTCTCTGAATAAATTGAAACTTAAAAGAAGAAAGTTGCTGTTGCTATTATCATGACAATTTCGTCAATAAACTACGAGGAAAATAAATAACAAGAATAGAAATAAAAAAGAAATCGGTTTATTTATC
>CM037793.1:2836605-2886605 GCA_021229015.1 Solen grandis | reverse complement strand
AGGCACGAATAGACAGTCCCTCAAAGTGTTTCTTGCACAACTAAACGCAACAAGGAAATATACGGTTACGAGAGAGAAAAAAAAGTGAATGAATGTTAAAGAGGAACACTGTTGACAATAAACTTGAGGATTTTTTTTTACGGTTGTCACTTTACTGCAGCATTTCTATCACTCTGTTTTACATTGAGTATGATCACGAACCGCCTAGACATTCACTGACTGCTCGGTCTTCTCCGTCGGTTCTGAAACAGTAACGGCCCTGTGTCTTTCCTTGCTTTAGGACAAGGTTTCAAGATGTCGCTGGTTTGAACTTCATCATTGGCCATGAGATCGCTCAAGGTTTGCAAACATCCATATCTCCCCTCTGGTATTTACAATGCTGTAATCGTAATGCCGACCATGAAGTTCCTTTTTGGTGGCTGGCAAAACCCCGAGATTGGGCTACGGCTTCTCGACTGTCTTCACCAAGAGGCTCATTGCTGATGGTACAACCGGTCACTATCTCTACCTCCAAGTGTTAACCAGGACAATGTGTAGTCCGACACTGAGGAGCGCGTTTTGAAGTTATCAAAGTAATACATTAAAAGGTATCTCTTCGAAGATTCAAGCTTGTGGTGGACTGTTCCATATGCGTTGGCTAACTCTTACCACAAGACCATAAAGCCTCCTTTTATCGACTTTGCTTCCTTTATGAGTTGCGTTAGTACACTGGTGTGTTAAGTTATCCCAACACCACTCGTGCTCTTCCCTTTTGCACTGTAGTTCGGGTCCTTTTTTCTTGAGTATGAAGTACCCTACGACAAAGTACCGCTCCTTTCCTCCGTACCAGCTTTAATCTATTAAAGCCTCTAACAATTTTTGTGAAATTCATTACAATTCTATTGTGTCAAGGAGCGAGCTGATCCTGCTCTCGTTTTCCTGATGATGTCTTCGAAAGCAGTTTTTGGGTTATTATGGAGACAGAGGACCTGGAGTTTCCCAGTTTTGGGTTTGTTTCTTTTTTGTTTTGTTTTTTTGTTTTTTTATTTTATTTGTTGTTTTTGGGAGTGTTGTTGTTGTTGTTTGTTGTATTTTTTCTTCTTTGTTTTGTTTTTTACCTCTGTTCTCGTCAGATTGAACGTTTTTTAAAACGGTCTTTTGGTCTTCAACCTTCTGTAGTGGACATGTTTTTCGGCATTTCCTCGATTAAAAAATAACACTGTGAAGTACAAGAATATGCTTTTTAAAGTTATATAAGGAAGTCATAAGACGAATCTTTCTTTTAACAATTACGGTAGAAGGCCTTACTTTTTCCATTTGGCAAAATAAAATTCTGACATTTTTTTCAGGGGATTTTTTGGAGGATACTAGCCGAGTAGTATACACAATGGTGGATCTGGCTCACTTTTGTACTGAATGACCTTTTTGGTGTTTTGGGGCCTCCTAAGCGTCACTTTATTTGGCCTCTCAAAGATCTAGTCTAACCCTCTAGCAGAGTCTGTGGTTCTGGCTAACCTTGATATGTAAAGCCACACCATAGAAACGAGCAGGGCCCGCCCCACCCCCCTGGTGGATCCTAAGCCCATGTTTTAACCACCAAGCATATTGACTCACCTGGTCTGTAAAACCGGTTTATTTATTTATTTATTTTTTCTTGAAAAAAAATAATATCTCTTCTCTTTTTTCTAGACATTTTTACAGCTATAAATTACGGAAAAAGAAGGTATGTCTCACTTTATGACACTTTGGACCGCGCAAAAACAGTAGCAAGCCTCGCAGGAAAGTTTAGACCCACAATACATTGCCTAGCGACATGTCAGCTTGGAGCGGATTGCTTTACTTTCCAGGTTTTGTAAAGATGCGGACCGATTTTTTTAACCTTTGGCTCATCCTGAACATTTTTAGCTCGCATCGGATGTCTACTAGTTAGCTTAGGACCTTCAATAGCCTATTTAGTAGCCATAATATCTTCCTTAACGCGTTCCAATCCGTCGAGGATTCCGGACTGCGCCAACCTGGCCGAATCGGCGTCTGTTTGTTCTTTGATGGCCCCGAGGTTCATTATCCCCCCCCACCTCCAAATCTATATTGCCATCCTCTGTCTTCTTTAGATACCGAGACAGATCGTGGGGCGATCGCGAAGCAACGGCCGGCGTAGCGTCCGCAAAGGATACTCCATATCCGCCGAATATGCTCATTTTATTTCAAGCACGACACGCACTGGCAAACCATGGATGTCTATGACAGAGCCCCGCTCGTCTTTAATGGAGAGTGTGAGCTCTGATAGGGTGTCCGCCTGCAGCGCCTTGAACTCGGGGTTCGGAAATACAGAGCATTTGATCTCCCCGTATGACCAGCCGCCGACGGTGACAACAGCTAGTAGATTACTAGGAGCCCCGTCTGAGGAGTTCTCAAAGGTGTTTAGCTGTTCTAGGTGGATGAATAATAGCTTGTTCGGGCTCAAATCTACCGGTCTGTCTCCTTCTACAGAACTCTCCAACCATCCATCTTTAAAACCTAAAGATCGCACATCAAATGGGGATAATAGATTCTTGTGTCGTGTGGTGTCGTAATAGAAGCCTTCCCTGTCTGTTCGTTTACTGTGATGGACGTACCTAATGTTTTAAGTGCCGTAGCGAGAGCGTCGAAGGTCCACAAGCCTGGCTTGACGGCGTCGGCTACCGGCTCGTGGATGTTGTACCACCCTACGGGTCCGTCTCTCTTTCGATTGGTTGGTCGGTCCTTTTGTAATGTCTGTGATCGTCTTAAACACACACATATATATATATATATATATATATATATATATATATATATATATATATATATATATATATATATATATATATATATATATATATACAGTCGAACCCCGGTTACTCCACCCCCTTTCATTCAAATACCCGGCGTCATTCGAAATACTTTGTTGGTCCCGATCACTCTCTTATTTCTATATAAAAATATCCGGGTTATTCAAATTTGTGCCATTCGAATACCTGGCCTCATCCGAAAAGATTTTTTTGCCCGTGCCAATCAATTCGTATGATTTTCGCACCTCCTTATCCGAAGTCACTGACTAGCATTAATTACCGGCGACAGTTTGAAAACAAACAATGGAAAGGTGCGAACGTCAATTAATTACTGAAATGGGTGGAGGAAAATGTAAACGAATGTAAGAAGCAGACCACGGTTACATCGTTTTTCGAGACGATGTTGATGTAACGTTGATACATGTAATTACTTGTGGTTTAGTCAGACATGATGAATGTTCATGTATGCGTATATGCAGAAAAAAAGAATGTTGGTAAACTAAATATTAATTATCCATTGCTGTTTTCAAGACGGCGTTTATATTGGGCACGTGTAGTCGCTTGTGATTTAGTGTGACCTGATAAATGTACATGTAGCTTTGTTATTGACCTATGCATTGATTATCTATGTATCGAAATCGTTTATGTATAATAATATGAAAGTTGTGAGACAAAAATTGATTATTTTTAGTCGTTTTCATTTACATTACTTAAATTTAACATATTTTAAAAAGTGTACATTATACGTCGTTCACTGCATGAAAAAAGTGGGTGGGAGGGGTTTTAGTCTCAACGATCGACGTGATTTGGGTTATTCGATTACACGCCTTACTCGAACTAAAACGCTGATCCCCGGGATTTCGAATAGCCGGGGTTCGACTATATATTTATGTGTGTGTGTGTGTCTGTGTGTCTGTGTGTGTGTGTGATTCAGGCTTTTACGTTCAACTCGGGAGCAATCTATAAGACAGGATCGGTATATCCACGAAAGCTGGGAGCCGAAAACTTCAACAACTTAATGATCTCTGTAGCCCACAACAACGTCTTTTTCACTAAAATGCCTGATATCTGGACGAACTATAGATTGCCCATCGTCAAAAAAGAGGACATAGCTTTAGATTGGACGAGCACCCCTATACAATTTTGGCAGAATCAACTCAACTTTGCCATGTGGTGCGCCACGACGGGTTGTGGAGTTTCGTTTAACGACCACCTGAATGGGGACGAGGCGCATAAAAAAAACCTCCTCCAGTCGGTCTACTTCTTCCACGTTTATTATACCACGAGGAGTATTTTGGATAAAATGTCTGTAGCCCCCCCCCCCCCCCCCCAGGATCCTTCCAGGAAAGCGGTTAACAATACGTTAATAATACCCCCACCCCACCCCCAGGAAGGCACTCATTGAGTTCAGCGAGCAAGTTCCCGGCGTTGATGGCGCTTGGAGCACGTTCATGCTCAATAACTCGAAAGGCTTCATTCAAGCCGGCATGGAGCGCATTAACGACTCGATCCGGACCTATGTAGGGCTCTATTCGGGACCCAGGCGCAGACGGGACGTCGAAGGCTTCGAGGCGCAAAAGCAGTGGAGGACGCGATTAACTCCCCTGTGGAAATACCTTCTTCGATAACACGCTATCAGAACGTACTGCAATACGCCGAGAGTGAGCTCAACATGGTCTTCGGAACGGGTTTATAAATGGCCCTCAAAGACACGACCCTCAGTATTAGTTCTGATATCGTGGGGTACAACAATAAGACCCAGATGGCTACGGCCGACCTCCACGTCGGAGAGGTTGATGTAAACCCCAGTCTCCTCCTCGCGTGCATGAATCAGAAGCTTCCAAGACGGTAAAATTGCAGGGCCATCAACTTCAGATGCACCCATAACATACCAGAAGCCAGTAAGTGGAACCGTCAGCTTGCTGACACGTAGTGACAGTGTCGGTTATGAAGTGGAAAATAAAGCTCAAGTCTTAGTTGGAATTACTGCAGGGTTACTAACCATCTGGTTAGCGTTTAGACATCCAATCGCGGGCCGCAATCAGGAGCAAACCGCCGACGGCTAAGAACAGGGCCCAGGTATTTTCTGCAAACCAACCGACCGCTTTACCAGCAATTGACAACAGCCAGGATATAATGCTACCTATGATACCCGGTAGGGCAGATGCGGCCTTTACAGCCAGTTTCGCTAGTAAACTGCCGAGGTCTTTAAGCTGATTTTTTACCCATTTTCCCACTCCGTCGGATGGGGGCTTTGGTGTGCTAATTGTCATTCCGATTGCGGTGATGATTGCAGCGATGGTGATCCCTTGCTCCCGGAAGAGTCTTAATCCGCTAAGCCAGCGTGGTGTCCTCTTTCAAGATTTTCCGCAAGGTTTCCCGAATTCGGCTGATCTGTGACCTGAGGGCCTCCCGATTGGTTGAAGCCGCCTCGAGCCACGCAGACCGCTCGAGTTCGATCGTTTGGAGTTTTTGTCTGATCTCCTGCTTTATGCCATCGTCATCTGTCTCCCCGAGTTGCCTTTCCTCATTAGCAATTTGTTTATCAAACTCGGAGAGCTTTACCAGGTTGTTCAAAAGATTGCCGCGCATGGTCTGCATTGCTTTATCGAGACCTTTAAGCTCACGGTATGAATACATCAGGCTAGATCTATTTAAGTCCGTCGTATCCAGAGGCGGATCGTTGATGGTCTTTAACAAAGTCTCCTCCACTTCAAACGTATAATTGAAAGGCCAGACGTCGACGCTTCAGCAAGTGACGTCGACGCTTCTACGATCCGTTTATCCGCTTTTCTTGTACTAGCTGTAATCTTAACGGGCAGCTTCCGATTTCAGTCTGAGAAACCGAGTTGATCTCGGACAAGGCCCGTACCGAACCGGCCAGCAATAGTGGTTAATGCTAAGGGTTTTCTAGTTTTCTTATTAATAAGATCATTATTTGGGTGATCCTTCAGGCGAAGCTGCCCCCTCATGTCCACCTTAAACTTAATGTAGTCCCTTCCTGTGGCAGGTTCGGCCAAAGCATTATAGAAATCATCGACGGCGGGGTTTACAGTTCAGTGTCGAGCGAAGATATGGCTGTAGCACCACCAGCAACATCATCATCATATTGAAGGTTCGTATCATCAAAATCCTCAAGCGGTATATCCTCATCCATTTTAGAATCAATGTTATTGTGTAATACAGCATATATATGCAAATAAGTACCAGCTTCAATATGTCGCAATACGGAAGAAAGCTCAATCCGCACCGACGCCTGAGGGAGCCACTGAGGGTCAAGGGCATCCGTCAGACGGTTGTTATCACCAACAACTCATCAACTATCGACCAAAATCAGCAGCTCTTAGTGAGGTTCCCCAACCTCGGCATCAACGACGTCATCGTGCCTGGAACAGCCCGTCTGGCCTTTCAAATTGTGCTGAACCCGACCGCCGCCAACCGAAACGTGCTCAACAACCTGGGTCGGGCGGTAGTCAAGAAAACCACGATTAAGATTTCAGGAAACGAGGTTATGAGCATAGACGACAGCGGCATCTACGTTTGCTATGTCGACCTCTGGAAAACGGAAGAACGAAATAATGCCCAATACCAGGGGATTGATACCTCGGGAGACAGGAATGTCACACGTATAAGGCTTGAAGCCGGAAATAAGGACAAGAGCGTTACTAAGGACGCTGCCATTGCCAAGGCCTATGGTAGCCGATTTTATATCCCTCTAGACTTTGAGCTACTGGAGAGCCATATGCCGTTCTTTCAATCCGCTTTCGGTGATAGGCTAGAATACGAACTCACCTTTAATGACTATAACCGGGTTATCAAGGCGACCGGACACGCTAACTCCAGTTTCACTGTGAAAGATATCGCTCTTGAGTTCGAGATAGCCACTAACCCACATCTGGCACAATAGACTAGAGTGTGTGTAATTAAATGCACATAAAATTTCAACATATTCTACCATTTCAATACCAACGATATTGCGTAAACCATTAGGGGTGATATACATTTCTACCATATTATATTTCAATCTTTTAAAACCTAACCTAACAATAAGAACCCAGATATTTTGATGTCCTCACATGTATGTCGTTCAATATTGCTCATATTTTAACTACATCTTGACTTATTTCATTGTTGATATTGTTACGGTT
Organism: Solen grandis; assembly: GCA_021229015.1. Classification (NCBI taxonomy): domain Eukaryota; kingdom Metazoa; phylum Mollusca; class Bivalvia; order Adapedonta; family Solenidae; genus Solen; species Solen grandis. The sequence continues at coordinate 2,879,668 of CM037793.1, read as the reverse complement.
TTAAATAAGTTAAGTCACTTGGTGCTGTATTATAACAAACCGTTTCTTTAAGTGATATGATAAATTATATTTTATACATTGAATTGTTTTAGGCTTTTTGTAAAATTCAGTCAAATAGATTATTTTCACTGTAATTTACATTAGTCAAAACTTTTTTTAATTTTACGTCGATTGGGAAAGAAGTTTTTACAATTTATTTTAATCTCCCTTGACAGTTCCTGGCTTGGACCAGTATTTGCACCTTGAGGATATGAAGGATCCTTGCCCCAAACGTATACACAAAATGAAAAAAGGCAAAATGAAACAAGGCATTATTGAAGACAGAATCAAAATACAGAATCCAGCCTTGCCGAGATAATGTAACCAGCCAAATTTAAATTAAGATTGATTAAGATTATTTGATAATGTGGATTCTAATTGTCTATAATTTAAATAGCACTACCCAACTGTTGCAAACTAAACCTTGCAACACAAATCGTCCCATGATTACATAACTGCCAAAATAATATCATCTTGACTTATTCATGGCTATTATTACAAAGCTCAAGCCACGTATTACTGTGCATATTTATGTTTTGACGGTGACCTATAATTAAATCAAAGCATTGGTGTAATTACGTATTATGTGTTTTTATTCACATCCTTAAAAATACAATTTTACAAATTCAGGATATAAATCCTTTCTCTGCAATACGAGTATATATGTAGGTTAGATAAATGATGCTGAAACTTAAAACAATCTTCATTAAAAGCATATATTTGTATGAATATTTCATATTGAAATATTTTGAGATCGATTAATCAGTTTGTAGACCATTTCACTTCGTAATGAGATGTAAACCTTCTTAAATAAAAGAGCACATCCCGAACACCTAATCTACATGCTGGAATAAAACTTGACAAATTGATCAATGGGAAATAATCAAAAATAGTTCAAAAGTTTCCACATTCACTGAATGGTCAATTTAATCAGCGAAATATACCGGGTATTGTCGATCCTCTGGTGAAATGGTCTATTACGATACAGCAACTGCCACTGAACAGGGAAAACACACATTTCCTGAAGTATTGAAGGTGTATGCTTGATCAAGTTTAAACCCAAAAAAATCATCCGATTTGGTAAACGACCTCTTGTATAGGGTATAAGAAACAAGCTTATGTATTAAAAAGTATGGCTAACTATGCTTGGATTTGCGCTAGCCCTATATTTCATCCCTTGTATTTTGCTATTTTCAAGCCTTTAACTCTATGGCATTGTAACTATCAGAATGAAATACCTCCATAAAAAGTAGAAATTACGTATGTGTACATATTTATTAGATACAATAACGCTATAATAAGTACACACTTAGAGCCATTTAAAAACCCGACACCATTATAATACCATCTCGTATGATTATTTATCAATGTAATTCGCTCAAAATTTGATGGTAAATGACTGAACACATTTAACATACTTCACCGTAATTTTATCACAATTGATAAACATAAAAAATGTATAACTTGACAAATCAAAACTATCACTGTATAATCTGCATTCGAGTATTCTGTGCAGACGTGTTCACCCTTTTGCAATGTTACCTAGGTTCATCATCAAATTGACCTGTGCGCTGAAACATCTGCAAACGGCTATGGTGGACACATGTCTACTAAAGATTTTTATCTTCTGCACAGCTAATATAGCCAAACAGATTTGTGTAAAGTTCCAAGCTTATTCATTAAACTATATTCGAGAAAACGGAATTTAAAAAGTATCGTCTCTAGGTGGTTATACTTGCCATATCACACAATTTAGGGATATTCCTGAAGGAATCAAAATCATGAGAAAAAATGTCAGCTGAAAAAACAATCTAACGGAGAGATTTTTTATGCACTGATATAAATTAATATACTATTAAAAGAATAAAAATGAAATACACAGCACCTTACTTGATTTGGAGATATTTCATGTTCAGGTATGTTTTGATTTAGATTTACGGATAAATATAGTTCCTTACTCTTAGTAAAGAAGTTGTTGTTCCTAGCTCACAATATGTGACTACTAATCAATCTAAGGACCTGATTATAAATGCATTTAAGTAAATATGAAAGAACCAAAAACGTAGATCTTCAAATAAGAAAGTCATAAATATATTCGAAAATTTCTAACCGTCTAAAGCAAATTGACACCAGTTTGGAGAACAAATATGCCTAATAAAATACATTATGCATGTAGCGATTTTCTAGACTAAGGTAAATAATCAAGAAGTTTACAGGAGATTTCAGGAGAATCTTTTCGTTTGGCATTACATATATGCATACTTTTTAGTTGATTTTAGCTCAACTGAGCACAACGTGCTCATGGTGAGCTATTGTGATCGCTTTTAAATCGTATTTTTGAACAAACTTGGTATTAGTCTATAAAACGATGCCACGCACCAAATATCTAAGCTTTCGGCCTTGTGGTTTCGGAGAAGAAGGGTTTAAAAGATTTCACTTTTAAGATCTATTTTTAAGCTCATGTGACCCAGATATGCAACGGACCAGAACCATTTGAACAACTTTGGTAGAGCTTTATACAAGAAACATCCCAGGAAATTTTCATCAAATTTGGCCAAGTGGTTTAGGAGGAGATATTGTTTAAAGAAAAATGTTGACACCGGACGCACGGAAATGATCAATGTTCGACAATTATCTAAAGCTCAGGTTTTTTTTGATGAACAGACGCCCTGGGACATTTTAGATTAAGTCGTAAAATATAGACAGTTGATATGGAGGAAAGTGTATACTACACCAGATTAACAAGTTTGCTGTTTAATACATGTTCAAATGTTATTCGAGCACTGCTACCCTTCCTGGTTCTTAATGAAAAAAGTCAAACCTATACATCTGTGAATGATTTCGTGAAAAAGAAGAAGAAGGAAATAACGAACAAACAAGTCGGTAATCGAAATTATAACTCACTTTTTCCAACCGGAGGCCATCCAACTGACATAAATTCATGGGACCTGCAGTTACTCTGTTTTATGATTTATGATATATTTCAGCCTAATCAGATGATAAAGCAAGATATTGAATCTCTAAGAGATGTTCGAAATTATTTGTGTCATGTCTCTAGTACTTATATATCAGAAGACAGTTATGAACTGATATTAAGAATGATAAAGGCAATAAACGATAGGTTACTACAGACCATTGGTGATGGGGATCTCACCAAAAATATAGAGAATCAGACAGAGGATATCATCAATGATAGATTAGACATCGCCGGAGCCCTAAATATACTTCAAGGTTGGTTAGAAAGGGATAAAAGTCTTCAAGATGAAAGCTGTAGTTTTACTGCAGGTAAGTAATACTAATTTAGTCCTAATCAGCAGAACATCTAAATAACATACATTTAAGCGCAGCCTATGGATGTTTCAAAATCTGTGTTGGTTAAAATTTTAGAGAAACATAAAATGTATATTATATTGATATACATTAGAAACACTTGCATTATTTCAATACTATGTGGTATGACAATATTTCATTCCCGTTTTTTTATTTTTTTTATTTAATTTATTCTTTCTGATATATTAAAAAAAGAAGGCACACTTAAACTAACAGAATATTCTTTTTTTAATTAATCTGAATTGATGGTTTAGATACCCTTACGTGCTCTACTTTTAAAATGGGCAAAGAACAAAGACTTTTTGAGGGAGGGAGAGAAAAAACTTTCTTTTTCAATAGTTTTGTACTCTTCATTATAAATATTCTTAAATAGTTGCTTTATAAATATAATGAAAAATATGTATAGTTCACTGAGTTCATTAAGTTCTAATTCGAATACCAAATACCGAATTGCAACGTCAGGGTGTTTTTCGGACCTACTCCAGAGTGTCTTTTGTCTTGCGGTTTTATCATACGTATTTTCTGTTAATTTTCTCAGCTCATATCCAAGCTTTAGACACAGTAAAAAATCGAGCCACAGCGGACACAGACATAAACATTCCAGGTTAGTTGTAAGTGTTATTCTAATGAGCCGATGTATTATATTCATACACATTCCGTTATTGTGTGCGTTCATAAGATATGAAGGATTATCAAGTTTTGTTTAGATCTTCTTATGTACGAGCATTATAGAAAATGCATTAGAACTAGTGGTGTTATTTAAATGAAAACTTTCAGATTCAAAGCATAATTATAAATTGTCTAAAGTCTTACTGCCATGTAATTTAGTCAGGCATAAGAAATGCAGATGCTAGGGTGTAAACATTGTTAACGTTTGTATTTTGTGATTCTTCACTTGACTTAACAAAGGGCTTTGTGCGACTGCTAACACTGAATACTTTGTACTTTTCAACAGAACTCTTCTCGCCAACTTGCAAGCACGCTATCTTGTTGTTTGCTTTTTTTATTATTATTATTTAATTGCTTTATTGATATCTTCGTTCAACTGATTGTTATAACAGATATTCAATTTCATCTCTAAAAGTTGTTTTTATTTTGTCCAAATAAGAGTGATCTATATGTGCCATTGGGAAATTGGTTATCAGAGTTATACAGATACTAAAAAAATATGCCACTTCTCATTGTCATGATTTGGTGTTATTCTAACAAAATCGGTATTTCACACTAATTCGTATCTCATATCAAGTGCAGAATGACTAAGTATATAATGATAATGACAAAATTTATTCCGGTATTGGAATTATATCTTTTGAAAATTAACACGCATCGTGGTAATGACAGCATTTTAACAGGGTTACCTTCATAAATCCCGGGCAATATATGTTTTTATATAATAATGATAATAATTAGGTATTACTATAAAATTGCTGTATATACTGATCATATAAACATACTTAACTTAATGGTTTAGGATGGATATCTATGTGAGATTTCCAATCCTTGTTACTTATTAGTAACCATGTGCAAATTAGCGTAGGATGTCGAACAACGTTATCTATTAATTTTCAGAAACAAAGTTGGTCATAAGAATAAGTAACTGTATAAAGGAAAAAGAGGAAGAGATTTGCAGAAAGATTGCAGATGCAATAACTATGACGGTGCAAAATGACGGCCTTCAGTTTCAACCGGATGATGGGGATACAAGGATGAAGGCAATAATTGCGAATACATTAAGAAAGTTTCTTGGCAAAGATCTTGAAATTAAAGGAGCTAGTCTAGGATGTGTAATCATAACTGTAAAGACGAAGTCGATATATAGTCTAATGCAGTTGTGGACAAAATGTGTAAATGGTGAAATTACCAAAACATTCATGACATTACAAGCTCACTTGAGAGAAGCATACAAAAACGAGGTGAACATTGAAGTAATATTACCTGAGATCGAATTCTGGGAGGTCATCAATAAAATTGGTGAGTTTTTTTTTCTTTGATTTTTGCAACTAGTTCTGTATTAAGAGATTACACTCCATAAGTCCGTTGTTTGATCTGTTTGTCAGCATTATACATTTTATCTTGCAATTAATGTTATAGACAAAAATTATCTATTTTATTTCTTAACTTAATTAATGTAATCATATCATTTCAGACGCTTTATTTAGAACACTATGTGAGGGGTTAAATGTTAAATAGATGAAACTACATATGTATTTATTTAGTGTTACATTAATATAGAATAACCAAATTTCGAAATATTACAGGGCTAAGTGATCCGTATTTGTTTAAGATACTAGCCATAGTCACAAAAGCAATATCACTGGCAAATTGCAACAATACATTTTTAAAATTCGCTTGCGAATATCAATTCAACAATTTGCTTGTTTTGTTTTGTGTTAGCCCTGTCTTTTTTATACAGGAAATTACGAAAGACTAGCTGTATTTAATGCATCCATTTAAACTACCTAGAATTTAGGAATAGGTACATTGCATCTCCTCTTTCATTTTGACACATTGAATCAACAGGTCAGGTGTAGTGTAGTTTTCAAAATTATCATTTAAATGCTAGATATATTTCGAAAGTTTCTTTTAAATTTGCCGAACCACAAACAATTAATAATGAAATTTTAGATAGTTTTGTTTCTATTATCACTGCCAAAGTCTTGTTTACAGCTGCTGAGCTAAAAGTGGAATTACGTGAAGGAACAAGGTTAGAACTGCCAGAACATATGTGTGTTGCTAAAGCTTCTGCAAGGTCATGTCTTGAGGGAAAATTGATACAATCATTATCTGTCAACGGGGCGGAGATTGAGATGATTTTGCGTCCTCAATCAGAGATGCAGTTAGAGCATATGAAGTCATTCAGCGCAAGTGGACAATTGAACGAAAGCTTCAGGAAAATGGCAAAAAATATTGGACAACAGTTAAAACAAGAAAACCTGACAATACTCCCTACCTTCAGTGTACTTGAGACCAAAGGTAAATAGAATAAACTAATACTTATTTTAACTGACTTGATAAATGAATAGTGAATCGATGTTTTAAAAGGCAAGACCATGTTTTTGAATACAGCAATCTGTCTAAGATCGAAATTGTATTGAATCAGTCCGTTTGATAAGAATAATGCTAAGTTAGTTAGGCAAACAATTAAATATTCCAATTTGGATGATGTTTTTATCTATACATTCATTTAAAAATGAAACCCCAGATTTAAGATAAAAAAAACAGTATCTTTGCATTCTTAAATCATGGAAATTATGGTTTTTTTTGTTTAGAACAAATGCACAATAGGTCTAATGGAAATACTGATAGCAAAGTGTTGCGTAAGTAGACATCACATTACATATAGTATAGTAGTAATTTAAGATTAATTCAATAGTATATCAAAACCGGTTTCTTAAAACCTGTTTTAACTGCACGACTATTCATACAGAATAAATGCTACTTTAAAAAATGGGTATCATAAAAAGCTTTGAATTATATAATACCGAAAAAATGCACTTTAAAGTATATTTGAAGGAAAGAAAAAAATAAATAAATACGGAAAGGGGGTTTGGTAATCGTCAAGAATTACCGTCCCGGTACAAGTAACGTCATTTTTACTATTGATAAGTCGCATGGCGAAAGCGCTATAGTATATATTTGTTTTTATTATAAAATATGATACTAAAAGCGTGTCATTAAAGTCATATTTAACTTTATATATATATATATATATATATATGCTTTTTTTTTATTTTTTGCATAAATATGATATTTTTGCCATGAATCGTTTTAAAATGTATCTTTTTCTTCTCTTTGCTGCGTTCCTGGGACTAATAGCAGTGAGTTATACTTTTAAGTTCATATGAGATACTTTACTTAAAACTATAAAATATGCTTTCTTATGACACTAGGGACTGGCAATCTTATATTTAAGTATATATTTAAACGTTTAAAGAAAAAAAAAATATTATATTTTATTATTAAAATTTGTTATAACATATCGTAAAATATAGAAACGTATACATACATCACAATTATTTATTTCTGTTTATCTTTTTTTATTTGATATACCAGCTGCAAGAGGGCAGAACAAAACATATAAGGTAAGGTGTTATTGTTAGTTTGTAAAACGTGCTTATATTTAGGACTAGATTTTAGAGTCATCTAACGTGTTGATATGAAAATATCAACATACTAATATTTTTAAGTACCATCCATTAATACATATATTTCCTAAATTATCTCTATATATAATCAAACAATAGATTCATGTGATATATCACCTTTGATTAGAATCAGAATTTTCTAAGGTGTCTGTTTTTTGTTTTGTGGCTCTGAAAATAATTCTAGATGGTCCTTTATCTCTCATCAATGATCACTTATCTCAAAGACAATCTAAATGCAAGTGCATTTTCCTAACACAAAGCCAACAAGCAAGACATTGAATTATCATTGTTATCATATTATCGAGATCGGTAAACTTGGCTTTATAAAACCTATTTGTGAAAAAATCCCAGTACAGCTTTTATTTTGCTTGTTTTGTTTAAACAAAAAGAAACAAAGAAATGTGTTGAGTCATAATATCAAAATCTTTGCATGGAGTACTAGTATCGCCTTATGCACAATAACAAGTACTTGCACATTCACCTTACAACTGTGCACGTCTGGTTTTCGTGACTGGACAATATTTCATCCAGGATATACATTGCAAAACTATAAAAGTAAATCTTATTTTGTGCTAAATTTTTTTATAATTTGTTCAATAAGCTTCAATAATTATGTTGTTTAAATCATTTAAAAGTTTAAGGAATTTCATACCATATGTATTTGCAGCTCGCAATATCTAAATGTGATGATTTGATGTTCTTCATGATCAAGTATAGCTAAGCACAATAAGTGAGTTTATAACATATCAAAAATGTGCTTCACATTTTTCCTGTATTGGGTTCATTCATTCATTTGCAATCAACTTTGTTGCAGTTTGCATACATACCATAGTAAATAGTGTGTACTACATTACATGTTTATAGGCACGTCTGCAGTCTAGCTGACTGGTATTGGCTTGCAGGTTAACATTTTGAAATATATAAAAAAGACGTCTGTCATTCTAGGGATTGAATAGACTGGAGTGTTTGTTGGAGTGTTTGTAAACCAGTGCAAAGGAACAAGGGAACCTTAATGTTAGATCATTTGTATATAGAAATAGGTAACGGTAAGCACGCATCATTCAATAGCTATACAAAGGGAATACCAAAAATGTCTTTTCTCTAACAACAATCCAATTGACATTTATATACTGCAGTGTATTTCCTCTGAGGGGCTCGTTCTGGCTTAATGACAGAAGCCAGAAACAAAACAAAATGAAGGTGGAGGCAACCTTAATATAGAAATTTAACTTATGACAATCCTAGTCTAGTGATACGTAATAATAATGAATAAACCTGTAAACAGCCTTTTCAATAATAACTGATACAAGCTAATATTACTCTTGTCTCTCTCGATAAAACTAAGCTTAAATGAAAATCCCAGTCAAGAGAGAAGTTTATTTATACACAGAGCCCCAAATCATTATAACCTTGACCAGACTCCTTGAGGCATTCAGGGATTGTTAAAACAAGATATATCTTTAAAAATGATTTTCGGCGTATCTAAATAATTGTCAATTGATTAACAGATTAAAACTGTTTTAATGTTAGTAACGTTAGCAAAACTCTTAATAAATACCAAGATTTTTCGGAGGTATTGTGAAGACTGACAAAACTGATTTGATTTACAAACTAATCTACCAACTTAAATATTATGCACATCGTACGTTATTAATCATGAATCGCGTATATCCGATTGATTATTGTTTCTAGATCTGCACAATAAACCGCACAACTCCTCTGCAATAGTTACCCCCCCCCCCCCCCGAAGGCCGAGTCCACTTTTACAAATATGTAAACGCCTGCTTCTTATTTAGTTGTTTTAAATCATATTGCCAAAGCAGCATTCTTAAAATGATCAGGAAGGGTTAAATTTTCATTTCTGTGTTTTTTAATAAAACATAATGAATATTAATTGTTTATGCCACTGTATTATTATAAACATTTTCATCATAAGTATAGATAAATTTCAAAAAAAACGTAAAAAAAAATGTTGTTCAACAGTTCATTATCTAAACCCTTTATGTTTGGTACAGAAACCTGTGTATAGTAGGTAATCGCAAAAGGGTAAAAGGGGAGAAATAAATATAGAAAGGGAAAATTATTGAAAAAGATATTATAAGATTTCTACCCTTTATTTTATACGCTGATATAAGTAATAACTATAGATATTATATAAGATTGTATAGGTTAACATTGTGCTATTATACATGTTCGGGCATTTACTCTTGGAAAGTATGTAATGTTGAAATAGCACATGTAAGGTTCCTATATTTTTATGTTTGTTTTTTAGTTATTTAAATTAATACTAGTGGCCTATAATTTATCTTCTTCTTGTTAAACCCCCATTCTAATGTAAAAATATGATAAAGGTGCAAAAAAGTTTTTAATAATATGAAAAAGACCTGTAATAACAAAGAATAGAAAGTTATGTTTTCACATAAATCTTGTTCTGTTAAATATATCTGAGTGGAATGCAAATCTTGCAATAATATAATTCCTTAAGTTATAATGATTTAGAATATCTTTTAAATTAATCAAAAATAAAAAAGATTTTTGTTGGATATATACAAAACATGTAAACACTATTTTTTTTCTGCGTAACTGGTTGAAATTAAACAATAAATCAATGTAATTAAATACAAATATTTGTTACATTGGAAAATTGAAAATTTTATTAGATTTTTTTTTCTAAAGTTTTTCCATATATTTTTGCAAGTTTGTAAACCTTCAGGTAGCAAACATTATGTTTCACTATCTAGTGCAGAAGTATCAGTAGTATACACAAAAGCGGTCATGGACCACCTCAGAATGGCAAACGGAGCCTTCCTCGTCATTTCTTGTTGTCCTGACCCACCTTATGGTTATCTCTCAGAGAGATGACCATGGGAAGAGCCTGGACCACGACCAGGGCCCGCGGATCTACCGAAAATTTCGGCTAAAATAGCAGTGCCCGCCCCACCCCCCGGTGGGCCCCTCAACCAATGACCCAAGCATATGGACTCTGGCAGAGGGTGCGACCGCCCATCCAGGCTTATATTTAACCTGCATCTAACTCATAATTTGAATTAGAAATTTGTTTATACATAGTTTATACGACAAAATGATAGGACATAGATACTGTGAGTGGCTAGTAGTTGGGTGCACCGAGCAATGCGGGCTGTGGTGTATGAGGTGGTTAAATAGCATCCATATGGCTCAACAGCATCATTAGCCTGATTCTGAACCACACCCTGTCGGGTTTGTAGACGAGGTACAAAATTGGAAACCTATCGGTGTGAGATTGGGTACGGCACGAGCCGAGCACGGTACGTCCTCCTCCGCGCTAAGGCTCAGAGCAAGCAGGTCTTTTCTCTTGTCATCAGTGAGCTCGAGGATCGCGAAAGGACTAAGCGGCTACCCTTTATTTGCCTCTAATAAGCTGCCTATATTTTGTATACTTATATATGTCATTAACCTTTTTTATTTAGAGATTTCTTCTGCACATGGTATATACATCACCATGGCTACTACGAATAAGTTAATCGAAGAGTATATCGAAGAGATACTTGCAGAAATGCCAGATTCAACTCTCCATGATGTGGTAAAACATCTTGGATGAGCCCATTCCTGAGGCTCGACCTTCACCACCACGAACAAAGAGGGCTAGCAAGAGGAAGGCCTTGGAAAAAGAATTCGACCCTATTCCCCATCAAAAATCTTTGAGATCTATACAAGAGTATCAGGATGAGCTCCTGGGTTTGTTAGAACCTGTGAAGCAGGAAAGAAAAGACTGAAAAACTAGTCTTCAGACAGACCCCATGGGTCATTGGTAGTTTCTTTAGGGGTTGGCAAATAGACGTCAGACTCCAGAGCTATTCTTGAGGAAGTGGAACCCATTATCCGTAACAAGTTAGTAAAAGAGATCAGTGCTCTGAATGGTGTAAAATTTCAACTCGGACTCAAGGTTCAGCTTCGGAAGGACAACCCAGACGGCAGTGAAGAGTACACTGACCCCGTGCTGCGCCACAAGCAGGGGGCTATTCTGCAGAAGAGTGAAATGGAGGGGCCCTCATTCAAGCTTTCCCAAGGATCCAAGAAACGCTAGAGAAGTGGACCCAAAGAGGGTCTGGCTGAGTTGTAGACCAGGTACAGAACCTTTGGCTAGACATTGCCAGATATCAACCATTGAGAGAAGGGTCGTCTATCCCACTACTAGCAACGGTAAGGTCTAAGAAAGCCGTTGTCAATGTGAAAAACAGGTATGACCACTGCCTCCGTTTGGCGCTGCGTTCTGCCCTGTTTCCAGCTAGGGATCATGTGGACAGACCTACAAAATACCCCATCCACGACGGCCTGGATTTCACAGGGATTGATGCTCCTACACCAATCTCACAGGTTCAGAAAGTGGAGAAACTGAACAACCTGACGATAAAAATATTTGGGTGGGAGAAGAGTGTCATTGTACACTACCTCAGCAGCCAGCCGCAGGATTTAACGAGAATCAACCTGCTCCTCATCGAGAAGGCTGGCAAGTTCCATTACACCTGGATCAAGGACCTAAATCGCCTCCTACATGATCAGACTAGGTACGAAGGACGCAAACAGTCATCAAAATGGAGATGCCCGAAGAGGGTAAAAATAAGCTAACCTTCCAGAAATATCACAAGCAGCTCCTAGCCCCTTATATCATCTACGCTTACTTTGAGGTTCTCACCATCAGGGTTGAGGGCCCCAGAGCTCGACCCCACAAAGAGCAACACTAAAAAAAACGCAACAGCACGAGGCCTGCAGTTACTGCTACATCGTGGTGCGGTATGATGGGCATACAGAGCCTCAGTTGAATACCGAGGTCCCAATCCGGCAGAACATTTCTTAAAGGCCCTTCAGGAAGAGGAGTGCAAATTCAAGCAAGTGTTGTCTTACCCAAAGGCCATGAGGATGACACTGGAGGACTGACCGGAATCTGCAGCTCTACCTGTCTCTAGGTCTTCGCCTTAAAAAGATTCACCGTGCCCTCAGATTTGAACAGCACCCCTTGATGGAGTCCTACATCAGGATGAACACCGAGCTCCGCAAGAAGGCCAACAGCGACTTTGAGAATGATCTGTACAACCTCGTGAACAACAGCGTCTTTGGGAAAACGATGGAAAACCTGCGCAAGAGGGTAAGTGTCAAACTTGTCCGAGCACATGAGGAGGACAAGCTCCGACGACTCATTGCCAATCTAGCCTTTGCCCGAGCAAACATATTCGACGATAATCTGGCAGCAATCCAGGTCCACAAAAGCTGACTAGAGCTTAACCATCCAGTATATGTGGCAATGAGCATTCTGGACCTGAGTAAGAACCTGATGTACGAGTTCTACTACAACAACATGAAGTATGGCGAACGCTGCCAACTGTTTAAACCAATACAGACAGTCTATTGTTAGAAATCCAGACAGAGGATGTCTACAAGGACATTGCCGAGCATGCGGATCTATATGACACATCTGACTACCCGAAAAACAACCCACTTCACAGCACTGTGAATAAGAAAGTGCTAGGTAAAATGAAAGACGAATATGCGGGATGTCCTATCGCTGAATGTGTCGGTCTGCGTCCCAAGATGTACTCCATAATCGAAGCCACTCGAAAAAAAAAAATCAAGAAGGCCAAAGGTGTAAAAAAGAATGATGTAAAAAAGCAAAATCAGGCAAGAGCAGTACAAAGAGGCTCTCTTCGGAAAAAAAGACATTTCACCACGGCATGGACGTCCTGCGATCGGAGAAGCATCACATCTACGGGCAGCGATATCTTTTACAGTGAAACTGGCGTTAGCGTCTCCGGTCGCCTTGATAACCCGGTTATAGTCATTAAAGGTGAGTTCGTATTTTAGCCTATCATCGAAAGCGGATTGAAATAACGGCATATAACTCTCCAGTAGCTCAAAGTCGAGAGGGATACAAAATTGGCAACTATAGGCCTTAGTAATCGCAGCGTCCTTAGCAACGCCCGCGACCTTATTTCCGGCATCAAGCTTTATACGTATGACATTTCTGTCTCCCGAGGTATCAGTCCCCTACTATTTGGCAATATTTCGTTCTTCTTCCGTTTTCCAGAGGTCGATATAGTAACTGTAGATGTCGCTGTCGTCAATGCTCATAACCTCGTTTGCAGAAATCTTAATCGTAGTTGGCGCAGGTTGTTGACCACGGTGCGGTTTCAGCTCAATTTGAAAGGCCAGACGGGCTGTTCAAGGCACGATGACATCGTTGGCGCCAAGGTTTGGAAACTTCACTAATTGCTGCTGATTTTGGTCGATAGTTGATGGGTTGTTGGTGATAACAATCGTCTTACGGATGACCTTGACCCCCAGGGGCTCCCTTAGGTGCCATGTGGATTAAGCTTTCTTCCGTACTGAGACATAATGAAGCTGGTGCATATACAAATGTATATTCTTTAAGACAAAATAACATTGAGTCTAAAATGGATGAGGATATACCGCTCGAAGATTTTGGGGACAAGGAAGTTGATGATTACGCCGCCGATGACGTCACCGAAACCTCTTTCATTCAAACTCCTACAATCAACTGTTGAATGTCACCGTCAATGATAACTATAATACTTTCGCCGCAGGAAGGGACCCCATTAAGTTTAAGATAGAAAAAAATGGGCAGCTTCGCCAAATTAGCCACCCGGATTTAGATCTTATTAATAAGCGAACTGGAAAACCCTTGGCATTAAGCACAATTGCTGACCGGAGAGACGGTGGGGCCATCATCAGAAAACAACTCGGTTTCTCAGACTGGAGTCGGAAGTGTTCGAAGCTAGCATATGACAAGCGAATAGAGAGTTTGCGGAAGCTTCGACGTCGCTTGAGACGATGTCGCTTGAGGAAGCGGACGCCAGACGGCTTTCAAATGAAGGCTCCATTACGTCTCATGCGGAGGAGACCCTGCTAAAGACCATCCATGATCCGCCTATGGATACGACGGACATAGATAGGTCTGACCTGATTTATTGATACCGTGAGCTTAAAGGCCTAGATAAAGCAATGCAGACCCAGCGCAGCGAGCTTGTGAACAACCTGGCAAATCCGAGCTTGATAAACATAGAAGTTGGGGGAGACCAATGATGAAGAAATGAAGCGAAGAATTCGGGGAAGGCTCCAAATTCTGGAGCTTGAGTGGTCTGCGCGAATCGGGGCGGCTTCAACCAATCGGGAGGTCCTCAAGTCACAAATCAGCCGAATTCGGGAAACCTTTCGGAGAATCTTGAACTGAACGAGGACACAACGCTGGCTGAACGGATTAAGACTCTCTTCCGGGAGCATGGGATCGCCGTGGTTTCAATTATTACAGCAATCGGAATGACAATTGGTTTCATCATTGAAGCATTAACTGGAGGAAGTGGTGAAGCACCACCACCAAAGCCCCCATCCAAGGGAGTTGGAGAATGGGTAAAACAACAGCTTAAAGCCCTCGGCAGTTTACTAGCGAAACTGGCTGGCAAGGCCGCGACTGCCATCCCCGGCATTATAGGCAGCATTGACTCCTGGCTGTTGTCAACAGCTGGTAAAGCGGTCGGTTGGCTTTCAGAAAATAACTGGGTTCTGTTCTTAGCTGTGGAAAATTTGCACGCGACTGGATACTAACGAAGCGCTAGCCAGATGAGGCACGCGCAGCGTCTGATGGTTTACATCCATCTCCCCAACGTGGAGATCGGCCGTAGCCATCTGGATATTATATTTGTACCCTACGATGTCGGAACTAATCTCAGGGCCATGTTTTTTGGGGCCATGTATAAACCCGTTCCGAAGACCATGTTGAGTTCGCTACCGGCGTATTGCAGTACGTTCTGATAGCGCGTTATCGAAGAGAGTATGTCCACAGGGGAGTTAATCACGTCCTCCACATTGGCTAAGAACTGCTTCTGCGCCTGAAAGCCTTTCCCGTCGATCCTAGACTTCGTCTGCGCCTGACCCCCGAGCAGAGCCCACATATCGAGTCGTTAATGCGCTGTATGCTGGCTTGAGTAAAGCCTTTCGAGTTATCGAGCACGAACGTGCTCCAAGGGCCATCTACGCCAGGATCTATGAACTTAATGTGCGCCTTCTTGGCGGGGGTGATGCCAGTCGCATTTGAAAACTCCACAATAGCGGCCCCAGAGACCTCCTGACAAATCGTATGCGCGGGGTCCCAATTTTCGACGTTCCTCCTGACCATGTCTGGACTATCATGCCGGAAATCCGTTTGAGTCCACGCCACATGCCCTCTAGTATGAACGTCGCCAAGGTCGGCACTGTTAGGAAACTCTTTCTGACGCCAGTCTGTCTGGGAATCGACCCCAAATTCCTGGCAAATTCGTTCGAAAGCTCTCCTATCATACCTGTTGTAAACCGGGTTCCAGGAAGGATCCTTAGGGAGGGCTACTTTCATTTCTTCCAAAATACGCCTCGTGGTATAATAAACGTGAAAGAAGTAGACAGACTGGAGGAGGGGGTATTTATGCACCCCATTCAGGTGGTCGTTAAACAAAACTCCACATCCGGCCGTTGCACACCATATGGCAAAGTTGAGTTGATTTTGCCAAAACTGCATTTGGATGCTCGACCAAGCTAATGCTAAGTCCTTTTTTGACTTGGGGCAATCTATAGTTTGTCCATATATCAGCATTTTTGCAAGAAGACGTTGTTGTGAGCAACCGTGATAATCATATATTTGGTGAAGTTTTCGGCTACCAACCTTGGATATACCGATCCTGTCTTATAGATTGCTCCCGAGTTGAAGGTAAAAGCCTGCATCGCAATAAAGCTGAAAAATAATGTTTTACACAAATACCGATATTACAAAAGGGCCGATTTCCCTTCAACAGGCAATCGACAACAGAGACGGACGTCGTGGGATGGTACAACTTCCACGAGCCGGTAGCCAACGCCGTCCAGCAAGACTTATGGACTTAAAACGCTTTCGCTACGGCACTTAAAACGTTAGGTTTGTCCGTCACAGTAAACGAACATACGAGGAAGGCTTCTATTACGATGCCGCGCAACACAAGAATCTAGTATCCCCATGTTATGTACGATCTTCTAGATCTTCCCGAGTTAAAGGCGCTGCAGGCGGGCACCCTATCAGAGCTCTCAGTCTCCATCAAAGACGAGTGGGGCTCTGTCATAGACAAACACGGTTTGCCAGTTAGTATCGTGCTTGAAATAAGATGAGCATATTAGGCAAATATGGAGTATCCTCTGCGGACGCTATGCTTGTCATTGCCGCCCCCCCCCCCCGATCTGTCTCGGTATCTAAAGAAGACAGAGGATGGCCATGCAGACTTGGATGGGGGGCCGGATCATGAACATCAGGCCCATTAAAGAACAAACAGACGCTATTTCGACCAGGTTGGTGCAATCCAGATTCATCGACGTATGGAGAAGCCTTAGAGGAGATGTTATTGCCTACATTGACAGAAAAATCTGTGAAATCCCCAAGCCCTTAATAACTGTCATTGCAGAAGAGCGCGGACCTTTTGGGGCCGGAGAATTTGAATGGTCATTTGGTTCAAACTCGGATGGCGAGAGTCATAGTAAAGTGGGCTACGTAATGATGAAAAGAGGAAGAAACCTCGCCATGTCACTGTCCACAGTCGAACGTGATAAATCATCGAAACATGAGATATCCGTAGGCATTACTATTAATGGTATTTATATAAACGGGATAGCTAAGCCCGAACTCTCTTATTCCGCTGAAAGAAGAACTTTCAACCCGCCGATAGAAGTTAATAAAGGCGATATTACTAATTTTCAGTCAATTAATCATCGACCGAACAATGCTTCCGGAGTGGTTGCATTACTAATTGAACTTGATATGTGACATCGTTTATTACATGAAAGACGCAAGGTTCGGTTGTACATTTTTTTGTACTTGATTTCAGAAAATAGCGGAACCATGAGTATAGTAGGTGGATATGGGGCTAGTCATGTATATGAGACTGTTTCTCAAATCTCATCTCAATATGTAAAAAAACTGCTGATGGGGATATAGACTTGGAGGGGAAGAGGATCGTGAACCTTGGAAATCCCAAAGTAGATACAGACGCTGATTCGGTAGAGTCGGCTAAATCGGAAATCAACAAGCGTTTTTCATAATCTTAATATGGCTCAAAATCGAATAGAAAAAAAAGAATATAGGTTCAAATGATGTTGTAAATAAAATCTACGTTGATGAAAAAATAAGTAAAATTCCTAAACCTCAATCCATAATAACTATCATGGCAGAGGGACGCTTGACGACCGGGGAATTTGAATGGTAATTCGGTTCATACCAGGATGAGAGGGGGAGTCGTAGTAAAGTGGGTTACGTAATGATGAAAAGAGGAAAAATCCTCGCCATGTCATTATCCTTATTAGATTTTAAACCAGAACCGAAACATTGTAATTGAAATAGTTTTATCCGTAACTATTAATGATTTTACAAACGAATATATAAAAAAAGCCCGTATCCTCTTAATCCACTAACAAGACTTTCAACAATCCTGTAAAAGTTCATTAAGGTGATATTATTAATTTTAAGACGATTAATCGTCTTAGCCAAAATCTATACCTTACTTCCGGTGTGGTTCCCCTTCTAATTGAACTAGACATGTGAATACATAAAAATGAAGAACGAAGTAGCTCCATCTCTTTATCCAAACTTAGACGGACATGCTTACAGTCTGCAGGAGATAACCCGCATACAGACTGACTTGACACGTGATGCTGAAAAAAGAGCCAGCCTTTGTAAAAAAATATAAACGCGTTGTTAACGTTGTAGATGGCGTTGACACCGCTTTGGTGACCGACAGTGCGGGGCTTGGTATCGGGGAAGTTGGGCTCTTAGCAACAGTCGTAGCGGTTCCGGTTGCAATAGGACTAGAAGCAGGGTCACTAGGGTGTGCTGGGCTCTGCGTCATTGCAGCGTCGGCTAACTGCAAACTATGACAAGCACCGCCGCATCGAAACAATAGCGAAGCTGAATACCATCTCGGATATTATAAGCAAGGCTTTGGCAGATGGAAATATCTCAGATATAGAATATAATTTGGTTTTAAAAGAAGTCCAAAAATTCGAAGACTTGAAACAAGCGGTCCGTACCAAAAATGTAAAAGATAATATAGACCATCTTAAAAAAAGAATTCTCGAAGAAGGCCGCAGAGAGGCAATGGCAGAACCCATCAAAAAAGTGAATGGATCTTAAGCTCTGAGTGTATTAGAGATTCAGACCCACCTCCTTTATACAGACAATGTGCCCACCAGCAATAGATTTGGCTGAGATCGCCAAAGATATGTCCTTAACTATAGGAATAATACTGGTTATCTATGATTTTAGAAAATAAACTAGTAAATATCGAAAAACAGCTCGCAAAAAAAAATCGGAGGCTGACGAACCTTGCGACCGCCAGGCGTAGCGTGTTTACCGGGACAACACCTTTTTTCGGAAACCTCAATAAAAGCCGAACAAAGCAGTCTAAAGAAAGATAATTAAGATATATCTTAGTTTAATACGTTACGAGAGTTACTTCTCATTGCATCTTACGAGATTGCTACAGCATGACTCATGAACGAGTAGGTGATTACACAACAACAACTTTTTGATTGTATTTGTTAAAAAATCAATAAAATAAACTTAAACAAAGTTAAAAGTTTAACTAAAATAAAAAAATAAAATATTTTTCTATGCATGACTTATTACGTGGTGATTGCGCAACAATTAAGCGAAATGTTATCATTATTAAAAAAAAAACGAATACTTCTTGTCTCTCGAGAGAGACAGACACGGACGATAGATAGAGATCACAAAATGACCAAAGTTCAAGCCTGAATTTCGTTTGTTATCGCACAACGTCATCAAATATGATCATTGTGCAAAAGAACGCAGCTTAACCGGTCAAAAGTAATAGTAATATATAATAGATTTATGTCATTTTCCGTAACTGGAACACGATCAATCTTCAAGATATACAGGTTGTTTCGATACCGAGGAGCAGTGACTTCCTTTCAGCGTCGGCGGTAGCTTTATCCGCCCCTTTTTGTTTGTTGCGAAATTTAATGATCGTGTAATTTGTGTTTCTGTTAGTCGTTGTAAATACTCAGGTAATGGTGATGAAAATATAACATTCTGCTACGTTAAGCATACATTTTAATATAAAGCTTTATTATCAAAAATAAGCAACAAAAATGATTGCGTTCGGAAAACGGCTGCCAATGTTAACATGACAAGAATATGTTTATCTTGCCGAAGATATAGGCTGATCAGCTGGGCAAAAATAAAATAGAGGAAGGGAACAGCATGCCTTTATGTCTTTTTGTGCGTGTGTATGTATGTGTACATCCTCAAACCTCTTTTTGCAGTGCGACATTTGAAACGATCATCAACTTAAGCCACAGTGAAATTATTAGTATTTCACTTTCATTAAATTTTATGCATTTCTAAAAATGGATTGCAATATCTAAGGCACTTTCCCAAACTTCAATGACATTTTTTTTTTGGGGGGGGGGGGCTATAATACGTTCACGACCTGTACTTTAAGTTTGTTTTTCTGTTGACGCGTTTCTGCTATTACTTCCTGTTTCTGTTTTATGATTAGCGATTAGAGTTAGGGCACGTATGCGAGTATCTTTTCATAAAGCTAGCGTCTCTGTACTTTCAGTACATCGAAATACGTAAATGCGCTTTAAAACAAGAAGAATTGTAATTTGGTTTTGCCGTCGACATTAAGAATATTTTAGACCATTAAATCCGTATATGCCTGATGATTGTTAAGATTGTTGTAGGGAATCGACCAATAACTGGCTGATGATATGTTTTATCAACCTTATTATCATTCTGTTATCACCCGGGCCCCGGCGGAATTGTAATATTTATGATTTGTTAAGCAAATAAATCTGACGCTAAAGGTATGGAAACTAAGAAATATTGTACCAATTCAAAAAAGATCACTGAAAATACGCGTTTTCATATTGATTTGCATTAGTAGCTGTGCAATATTGATCAAAATGCATGTTAACATTGTGAAGTACATTGCCAGTGTCACCAGAAGAAGAATTTATATGTCGTTCAATATTGTTCATAAGAAAATGATATCTTATACATCTAATTAGTGGTAGGATTCTATTTTTTCTAAACTTCTATTTTTTCTCTACACTTTAGTTTACATTTTAGTCTAAACGCATCTATTTTACATCGATTTTGAAACAGGTTTTTACAATTTATATCTATCTCCCTCGACGGTATAGGTTTAGACCAGTTCATGCTCTTGGAGAGCCTATAAAAAGATCCTTGCCACCAACGGTGTTCAAACCTCCATTGCACCCAATGGTGTTCGAACCCCTAATCTTTGAATTCGCAATGATGAATGTTTCCACTTACGCCCTTGAGGTTTAGTATTGTCGTCATTGATTAAAAATAATATAAAACTGATATTGAAAGCACATTGTGCGAGAAGGAAGAGGGATTCGAAAGTGAATATGATGTATATATCTGTCCATCTATCAGCCTTTACCTATATCCATTATATTAAACCCTTTCCTCATTTCTTTGCATCCCGTTTTTCTTTCTCCAACTTTATACCTCCTGCTGCTTATTGGATTGTCCCCTTATCCCTGTCTCTACTACCTGTCTGCTTATCCCAATTCAATGTCTTGTTATTTTATGAAATTGTTTTGAAGAAACTTCATTACTTGCACCTTTGTTTAAGTACCTAAGTTTATAAAGTTTATCAAAAAATAATTTCATGTGACATATAAATTCAAAATATCACCTTTGTTTAGAATCAGAACTTTTCTAGGGTGTTTGTGTTATGATTTGTGACTTTGGAAATAATTTTATACCCTTTATCTCTCACTAAATATCTCTTTCCAAAATAAGTGCGAGAGCATGAACAAGATGAATAGGAAAAAAATGCATTTTTGATAATCAAGACTGACTGATTGGTCAACATTCACAATCCAAACTGGCTGAATTATTATAACTTACAAGGGTGTAGTTGCGTTTGATTAAAATGCAGATGCTAGTATGGTGTTTATAATTGAAAAGTATAAAGCTGCAGATCTGCTGGTTATATATCATTATGGAACTTACTGTTACATCTACATTAGAAGAAATGCATATTTTATCAGGACAATTTCTCAAATTAACCCAGGAAGTCTATATAATGACATATCTACTTCATGAAAATCTAAGAGAACGTCCTTCAATTTGTTATTGTTATGTCAAAGTTTATCTATGGATTGTTCGTATATATAAATATGGTGTCAGTGATGGATTAGACTATGACAGCTTTCAAACAGAAATAATCCAATTAGTTATGGTTATTAATTATATGATATTTTTTCTTTCTGTTTATTGTATAATTAGTTCAAACCACGACTAGATTTGGTAAGAAAGAGGTTGATCGTATTTGTTCAAGAATGGTAAATAAATGAATTGGTACCTCCTACCCCTAATATATTTATAATAATCCATCATATAATGCACTGTGCACATGTAAATCTTTCAAGTTATGGATTAATAAGAAAATATAAAACCCGTCGGTTTCCTGAAATTTAAAAGTGAAAACTGAGGATTAACAATAATATATGCTCACATTTATGTATTATACATCTTCATTAAACACATTACAATTACTGTAGCCACAATTACTGTAGCCACAAAGATAAAATGGAGTATAGGTATACATGTATTCTTTGTTATTAATCTAATCGTATTTCATTGTTTCTTTAGTTTACAATTAATATAGCAAGATTTTAATAACATATTTCTTTTCTAATGCGATTTGATCAATGAATTAAAGTATTTAAGGATTGTTGTTGTTTTTTAAAGAAGATACGTTTATATAATTTCTTTTATCAGTATATAATTGACTTTCTTGTAAGGGAGACATACCGGGTATAACAAAATGGTACTGATAATAAATCGTGCTATTTTACTCAACTTCTGCTCTATACGCAGAAACTCTTTATCGTGACTCATATGTTTTTTAATCAATCAATTTAGAATAAGTGTTCTTTTTTGAAAGTGCCTATATAATTACTTCTTATTTGCACCATTTCTGGTTTCTTTCGTCCTAAGGCTTTCTATAATGTTTCCTTTCTGAAAATATGTTTGTTCATATTCCACATCAAATATGGAATATTTTGTATCAGCATTTCGTTCAACTAAATCATATTTAATTTTCTTTTTAAACAATGGTGAACAAACAGATTTAATTCTATTACTAAATGATTCCACTCATGTCCTATTTTGTTCACATTGTCACGATAAATTCATATTGTCATAGATTCCTTCATACTGTTAGGAAATGTTTGCACTTGATCAAGTACTAACTTTTATTTAATTTCATAACTTCTCTCTCTCTCTCTCTCTCTCTCTCTTGTTTCAGTTTTTAACAGAATGAGTTTTTTTACATTTAGCATATAACATTTGTGCATTTCATTAGGACACTGTATTTCATCAGTTACTGTCATTCTCAATCAATTCTCACCAATCAAAACACTCGTCTGATGACTCGAGTCAAGCACAGAATTAATCTGTTCACTCCGTTCCAGTAGTTGGTTTTCGTTATCTTGATTTTGCCTAGCCTAACCTGGTCATTGTAGTGTGACTTTTTTTTTCTGTCACACTAAGGACTGTGGAAATTAATCAAAGGGACTTCGCAGTGAATCCTCTTGCACCATCCTCCAGCGAAAATAGCAATGTGTGTCATCCATGTTCTGCGTCTCACAGGCTCTTAAAGTTTCCTCACGGCATGATTTACAAGGAATAGTGCGCGCACGCAGATCATTGCTGAACAATCTTTGTCTTTGACCAAATCACAATGGCCTGCAAAATGTCGGGGGAAAATCCGTCTAAGATCGACGAACAACTCCCTTGTAGTTTTATTTGTTGTTTGGTTGCCGTTATCCCTACATTCTAAAACTGTATTTTCCAGAATTTATCTACTTATCTCTTTTTAGTTCATAAAGTAGAATAAATGTGCAATTCGTTATCATGCACTCACATGCATCTGTGATCACAAAAATTCTATTTTACTTTTTCTGAATACTATATCAAAACCTCCCTTTCTTCGGCACCATTTTCAATGTATTCGAATCTGTTTCGGATAGTTAGATTTTTAGAAAATAATTCTATCATCTCCTCATCGGAAAATCTCATAATATGATTATTGTTTTGATACAATTGATTTTATTTATTATCAAAGACATTAAAAATCTTAGTATCTATAATTCTATCGAAGGAACAGCTTACATAAAGTCCATTTTGTTTCTCCTAGCGTGTGTGTGAAGACTTCGCAAATTTCGGCGTTTTTGTCGCTGTGTGTGTGTTTTGACATATTTTTTAAATATTATGATCACCCACATATGTATCAGAAACAATCTCCATTTCATATCAATTGATTAATATTTATCACTTAGCTATGGATATTTATCTTTAAAATATGGCCTATTTTGTCGTTGCGTAATGGTCGTAGTAATTACGAACAAATGATGCTATTTTAGTACTAAAACCATTGACTATCATCAGTCAAAATCCCATTTATTCTGTTTCGTTTCTTTTTCAGGTATAGACTAGAAATGGAACGCATCAACTACGACCGAAAACATCGTATTTTGATAGAGGCTGGGATGAGAATATTGCGCCATGTCATAAAAACTGAGTCTCCAAAGTTGAATGACCCAGATCTAGAAACATTCTTGCGGAGACAAAATAGGAAAAATACCAAAACGATAGATATAGATGAAATGGATTTGTCGGGCCTTCATAAAGTGTTTAAACAGATGCAAAAGGAGCTGAGCTTTAAAAGCGAAGTTGTTAAATTTGTATCATTCCTAAAAAAAGAAAGATATGATGTATCTCATAAAAACAAAACTGAAGTAGTCAATAGCGATTATGAAGCATTCTTGTCATCTTTTGAAATTATACTAGATGAAGCTACTGGAAGCCTCGAAAACGAGTTTGTTAAGGATTTGAAAGATTTCGTAGAGGAAATTAAAACATCAAATATAAAGTGCCAGGATGTTGGAACCTCCCCTGATGTACAGAAATTGAAATCATTGCCAAGGGATGAGAGACTAAGTATTACACTTGTTTCAGTTTTTATTCATTTAATTACATCTACTACTAAAAATAAAACAAAATATGAAGTTAAAGCGACGATCAAACTATGAAAGATAATCCCAAATGACATTTATACATGCATGCATATACATTCATGTCTCTCCTGAATTTACTATAAATCAATTAAGTATAAAAATATGGTATAGTTTTTTAACGGTAATTAGTTTATGATAATCGAAATCTACGCCATTAACGCAATTAAGCAGACATGGTTTCATTATAAAAGTTCGTGTAGTACCTACTCTGGGATTCCGTACAAAAGTTATAAGCATTCATTTACAATTTCTCTTCTTCCACCGTGAAATACTGTCAGAAATTGTAGTATGAAATTTCAATTATTTTCCACAGGTTCTCTAGAATATTAACAGTGTGTAACTTCGTGCATTTGACAACAGTATAATTGATTTTATATACTTCGCTACCCGATACTGACCATTTATTTAAACTTTATAGTACTGTATTCCATTTTAGTAAAGTACTCATAATGAAAAGAAATCACAATATGTGTCTAAAAACTGAAAAATAAATGAATGTGTTAGGTATATAGCCATTTTAATCGTTTCAGGAACAATGAAAGAAATAACTGAGAAGATCGAAGATGGTGAAAAAGCAAATGGTATGAATTTATAGACATATACATGTAATATAACTCGTTTGTTTCCAGATCTTCGCCAAGCAAAGAATATTTTATTTGCAGCTAAGGACTAAGAAAACAAATTGAGTAATTTACTGCGAGCAACAAACAATAGATCTGTGCCACGATATAATATTTGATAGGTCTTCAGCTAGAAGATGGATTGAAGGACATGAGCCCTATGCCTTGTTTATGAAATACAAATCTTGGCTTAAAATGTTATTGTTTCAGGTAAGACTAGACAGTGTTTCCTGCACAATCAAAAGTAACAAGGAAATATACGAGAAAGAGAGAGATAAATGAACGTTAAAATGGAAAACTGTTGACAATATACTTAAGAAAATATTTGGAGACAATATTTGGAAATTATTTTAGTTATTACATAAAGACAAGGGTGGATACGGGGGTTTAAATGAACTTAAATTGCAATTCAAGTTCATTCAAAAAAGAGAATGTTATTTTGGAATATTCAATTATGGCTGGTATCGGACCGATTTATCATGAGTAATGGCCCTTGAATTATTAGAAAGATACAGTATGTTTTCAAGTTTACACACTTGAATCTTTATTTATTTAGTAATCTCATTCCAATATTGTTACATTGGCCATAATCAAACCGCCAAATCTGAGGATTGCTGGTCTCGATTTAGAAACAAGGAATTATGGCCATTGTATTATAGAAAAAAGTCATATTTTCACATTGTTTTCACTCAGGCATCTATATTTATGAATCATTACTGATCAGGCATAGTCATAATGTTTATGACGTTGATGTCATTACAGACTGACTTAAAAAACGGCGATTTCCATGTTAACAATATAGGATAATCATAGGCCTCTTGTTTTATTTATCTTACTTGTTATTAAAGGATAGTTAAATCGATGATACAGAGGCAGTGATTACCAAAAGTTGATATGAGTTTCTGCAGGGTTTATAAAAATATAATAGAAACAAAATGATATTTACTTGTGTATCTTTTTTAATTTATAATACGGTGTACAAATATTTTCATTCTCTAAGGGCGCTTGACTCATTTATATGAAATAAAATATATGTACGGGGTATACCTAATTGATAAAAAAAACGAGTAGTTGAAATCAACTTTTTAATATGAGAGAGGTTATGAATGATAATTATAAGCATATTTAAACTGTAACACATTGCTTATCTAGGATTTCTCAACAATAACTTTGGCTAAATTTTGAATCTAAAGGCTAAAATGCTGTCATTTGACTTAGAAAATACAATTAAAGCCTCAGCTTTTATAGAACATATTGTACACTTTCGGAGTGTAAAGGAAATTCTAGAATCGTTAGTGAATAGACTTTAAAATTTAAGTTTGTATTTTGTGATATGTATATTTAGAACATGGACTCCTTCAAGGAAACAAGTACGTGAAATTATTACCCATGTGATTGATTATAATATGTAATAAGATGATTTTGTCATTTTGAATATATTTCATTATTAATGGTCATTTTATAGTTTAATTTTATACTTGACTATCTGTGATCTTATATAAAATTATACGTATTGCTTATAGGGTCGGAGATCTAACACAGGTCCACTAGTTGAAAAGTAAACTGTGTTTCCGCCCCATAATAGTTTTTGTATGTGTGTGTTTTTTTTTTGTTGTTGTTTTTTCAGTTAACGTTAGGTTTGAAATTTCCGATGAAACCAGTAGAGATAAATGGAACAAACTCACGAAGGGAGGGGAATCAAGCGATGCCCTTCAAAATCTTATTAAGCACGTTGAAGAAACAACAGGTGCCAAACATTTGGATACAATAATAAGTTCATTGCTGGTGGAGTTCAGAGTTTCCTCATTAGAAGACTGTTTCAAACTCTTAATTTTACTAACAGAAGGAGATATTGACAAGTACATAAAGGATCTCGAATCCGAAATGTCACAATACAGTGATAAGGGAATAAACATTCACCTTGAAGCTATTCGCGTGGTTTCGAGCCCTAAGAAACTTGGAGCTGGTGGGTATATATACAGTGTATTGTTTGTTGCATGACCATTGCATCCTCTTTGGCTACACTTAAAGCTATTGAATAATGATTCTTACTGTTTTTTCGGGTACTCTATTATAAATTTTGATCATATACTGATATAATTTTCGTAAATATTCCAAATGTATTTTTTTCCTTCAAACTTAAATTGTCTACTCAGAATTTACCCTAATTTTGTGAAATATCATGACTTTTGCCTACCTTAGCATTTGAAATGTATGTATGTTTAAATTTCATTATATGTTTGAATAACTATAATAACTACTGTATAATATACATTTGTGTATGATGTGGTCCATTACTTGCCAAAATAATGCATTACCATTACCATTACTCGATCAATGTAATATATTACCATTACCATTAAAATAAAAAAGAATTAGGATGATTCTTACCATGTGATCAAGGTATGTATGTAAGCATCTGGGACTATTTCAACCTATGATTTCAGTATCAGTCCTGAAAGAAATTGTATTGATTTGCACTGCACAAAATGCAACTCAAAAGCAAAATGCTTGTCTCTGTGTGAGATATCATTCACATCTATTTGTCTTGGTTTGACTTGATCCACATTAAAGCTTCAAAGTTTATGTCATTCAATCTACATCTGTCTGGCCTTAAAGTGTTTCTAGCAATAGAAAACAATCTTTCAAAAGGAGCAGATTTTGCTGGTACAGCCAAATATATTTAAATTCCAAGAAGTATCCGATGGCAGCTCGAAATTAGCCTTCAATGTTTTCATCTTGAACATTCAACAAGAAGTGACAATACATGTACAGAGAATCTTTAAGATTATATGTTGTTAAAGTGGACCAGTGAAATGCAGACTTCAAGTAATTTCTTATTATCACTGACACTTTGCAGTGGAAATTAGATCAGTGCATTTTATATACCCCGAGACACATAGGTAAAGGGATACGCTTTAACCTAGCCGATATGTCATGCTAGTGCAACCTAAAACAGCACCTGAAAAGGCATTGTAATAGCTGTTAAACCGGAAAATTGGTCAACAAATCACCTACTAAATCTGTCAAAAAAATGTGTCTGCTAGCTTTCACTGTCTTCCTCAATGTAGTACTTTAAAAATCTTTTATGGCTTCCTTCATTCTGTGTAACAATTAATCTTAAGTTGTAAACTCTAATAATATTAAATTTATATTCTAATCCATGCATATAAAAGAACTTGAAATTAATAGGAAAGAACATATCAGACATATAGAATATGAAGATTAAGAAACACATTTTTACTAAAAGTAATGGGGAAAAAAAGTAATAGCCCATTACTGCTATTTTTTCACATTAATGCATTGCATTACCATTAAAATTAATGGATTTTCACTTCCATTACCCATTACCTTCCATTACTTGAAAATAAGTAATGCCCATTACCATTATCCATTACCCCATCCCTCGACCGCATCTTTTCACCTTGGTGTCATGTCAATAATTGAGGAGTATCCTTTCATCTGACAGATATATGTATACTTTACACATCGCATTATCGTTAATTCTTGTTTATAATGACATCTGATTAAACTGAAACTGTTGAAAATAATAGAATAATTTCTAAAATGCAATATTTTCTGGTGGTATATTAAAAAAAATATAGAAAATATACACAAGACAAGGGGGTGTTGAAGTTTGTTTGCAAACGGCTTGAAAATACTTATGAAATCTAATTCAAATTAAATATGTATTATTTTTAATATTATTATAACTTTTACTATGACCTATTTTAAAATGTGTCTTTCTTTTTTTTCAGCTGCGTTGCTGGGACAAACAGCTGTAAGTGATACCTTAAAGTTCTTATAAAATACTTCATCAAAACCTATGAGATATATTTTTTCCAAAGATACAACAAACAAAAGAAATTCAAATTTAGTTTCATGTTTATCTATTTAATCTGTAATAATAACTTAACTATCTAATGTTTATCTATTTAATTTGTAATTTCGTAAAAATAAACGTATAAAGTCATTCAAGTGCCTGGAAAACTCTAATTTCGTTTTATCTATTTCATATAAAATATCAGCTACATCGGACCGGAGAAAAACGTATCAGGTAAGTTTAATTTTTACTTTGTTACACGTTTTGGTATCTACGACTAGTTTTTAGAGTCATTTAATCAAATTGTCAAGAGAGTTTAACAAAATCACATTAATAACATTAATAACTTAATTCTAATGTTTTAACTATGTCTTTTCCAATTAGTCATGTATCAGACTTTCATTTTTTTTAAATTTTTTTTTGCTTCATATTCAGCATCAGATCATTTAACGATAAGCGTAGAAATTTGGAAAGTTGTTTGAACAAACTTGGGCAGGCTTCAGATAAAGCAAAGGGAAGAACCGAACTTTGGACAAGACTATCCGTTCCATTTGCAAACATTCAAAGTGAGATCTGTTTGGAACATCAAAATATGAAGAGAGTAAAGATACTCGTCATAGGTAGTATAAATTTTATTTAGATTCAATTGTATTGGAATATACTTAGCCGAACGCAAAAAAATAATATAATTACATAACAAACTGCAATAATTAGAATGTCACAATAAGTAGCAATTTAGATATTATGTTACTTAGACAAACGTTCGATCACTGAAAAACTCAAACTATTATCAATATCGTATCTTTTGACTGTTATTTGTTATATTCGTTTTACTAATTGTGTATTTAATATTAATGGTATGCAGAAAAAATATTTTTTTTTTTTTTGTATTTTCATTCTAGAAGAATGTAGGCGTTGCCATAAGCAGTATTGAATAAAACTCTTACGGAAACTATATTATAATAAGAATCAGTAGAGATCACATAACGGAATGAATACTTTTTATTTTGTTTATTTGATTTTTGATGTGAATACATTGCATGTTGAATTCGTGGCATTTTGTAAGTGACATATATTTTAGAATATTTTTACTCACATGCGTATGCAGTTATAGCCACGTATATGTACACACGATGTTTTGTTGTTGTTGTTGCCGAATGTAATTAAGTTCTCGTTTAAATAAGCGTTTCTTTAAACACCCTGAAACAGTAAAATATGGTACATATTTAGAAAATAACATGTTTATTTTTCGGGTGTTTGTGAACATTTGTCCGCAAACATGGCTTTACCTTTACAAATGATATTAACTGAAAATAAACTTTACCCCGTTAAATGTAAAGAATGCCAGGCAATTCATTTGGCCAAGTATTTTAATTACTTACGTGATATAAGGGATACTGTTTCATTAGATTTCGATCAAGTTATTGTTCTAGTATACTATATACAGTTAAATTCGTGTGAGCAACTGTTACACGAGTTGTTCTAATTTTAAGCATGTATGTCCATTGTGAGTAGTTTCGTTAATATGAAAGGTATTGTACATACTTTATATTTTTCTTAATTTCAATTAATAAACATCGCTAGGTTTTATAGCACTCGTCCCTTATTTACTGTACTGTAAGGGCATCAAGTAAACAAAGGGTTCATAAAGGAACAGCGCGAATATTCCGGTACTTAGCTTATCGGTCCTTGAGTTGGCCTAGAAGCAGACGGTCTTCCTAATTGTAGCACATATTTGTATTCTATTTTCAGGAGAACAAGACAGCGGGGCATACTCCTTCCTAAACTTCATGATTGGGAAAAACATTTTTCCAGTTTTTCCTGCCGCAAAGAATGCAATAATTTTGAGAAAAGGAGTAAATGAGGGATTATCAAGTTTAACTGAATTCCATCAGAGAAAATTGGAGGACACAGGCGATATATTAATCGAATTGCTATACCCATGTGAACTGTTACAGGTAGAAACACGCAAGAAATTTTACTTGCTAAAAGTTTTGAACATTGTTTTCTCTCTTATCAAATTTCTTACATTGACATGAAGTATATACATGTAATTATTATTGAAATTCATTCAGATATAGTGTTCGACTTAACTTTAAAAGACACATTTTTCGTTCATGAGCGATTATTGTATATTTCAGGATGAGATTGAGTGGGTCGTACTCCCTGAATCATGGGAAAATATTGCCACATTTGAAGGAAAACTGAGTGATGCAGATGGTCTTCTTTATATTGTTAATTCTGGAAACACTACTGGACTTGACCAAGAGCAGGTTTTTATGTATTTTATAGCCTTGCTTAGACATTTTCTCTACATTCTGTGATTTTCGTTATTAGAAATGTAAGTTGTGTTATAGCCTTGAATACTTTAAAAATGATAACATAGGCTTTTATATTCCAAAATATGTACAAATAAAGGGTCCGATTTTTAGGTATATGTATTGAAATATTGAAATACTGACCCGACTATATGGTGTGCGGATCTCCGTGATAGCCCTAATGTGTGTGTGTCAACTTAAACGAAGTGGAACAATATCTATTGCAGTTGGGGCAAATATCTGCGTTACAAAGGTGTCCAGTGGCCGTTATTTTGAACAAATGGGATCATGCGGATTACAGTTTTTACGCCGAAGAAACGGAAGCCAGGTCCAGGTAATACACATTTCGGTTTAGACAGAAACTTAAATGTATAGGAGCAAAAGGGTTATTTTTCATCCATGAATGTATTGCAATGTTTGCGATTTCTTGTGCTGACTTTAAGGGCTTCTTGTAACACACACATAGGTAAGTCGGTTAATAATTTTACATTTTTTTCAATATCTTATATCATATCAGCACAACAACTATCCCTTTATTTATAGTACTCATTATAATAGCTCGTATAAAACTTGCTGAAATGAAGGCCAATTGGCACAGGTAATACAAATTTCGGTGTAAAAAGAAAATTAGTATCTAAATTACTAAATGAACGAGCTTAATTTTAATTCCAATTTGGCGCAGTTACGAAACAAAACTATGTATATTAAGTATCAGTTATTAAGTTGCCATTCAGTAGTTGTGATATTTGTACTAAGATATAAATAAAATTGTACAGTTGAACCCATCAAAATTCGATAAATCTAAAAATAGATTCAATTCTGGGGAACACCGTTTGGTAAAGTGTGCTCTTCGTATTGTTCAAAAATACGTCTACTCTTCTGGGGGCGACCCCGAGTAGCATCGCAACCACGTTAAAGGCGTGTTTCAAAGCAACGAAATCAATTTTTATGTCCCCATTTTAACTACATGGGTCCTCTTATTTATATTTGAGAGTTATCCATTTTTTTTCTTTCGAATATATGTTGTGTGGTGCTTATACAAACGCTCGGAAGGGAGACGCTGTTGTCTGGCGTGCGTATAAACCACGATTTTCACGTATTCATATAGCATAAGGTACACTTGAAAAGCTGTGTACAGTAATAAGTAGTGCTCGAGTCCCGGAAGGGTCATTCGGATTTTTATGTGAGGAAGCATTCTAGCTGGCTTGCGGTACGTCGGAGTTTCTATCAGGATGCCAAACTGCATTCGGGGTCTGCCTCCACCTGTAATTAGCTGGACGTCACTTTATGAATGAAATACTGTCACAGCGACGGTATACTCAAAAAAATCAATCAATCATTAATTAATTAGTCAATTATGCATTATATTTCAATGCTGCAACTATTATCCTCCCCTATGAAATTAAAAACAAACACCTTTTAACAAGTGACAGCAATGAGTCCTTTTAATTTTATGTTCTTCATTTTATGTGTTGAAAAGTGGTTTATTTGATCTTATTAGACATATTAAACGCTATTTTATGCCACCAAAGGCTAACAGATGGCCAGTTATCCTAACAACTCTTTTCCGGAATTCTAACAGTACTGAAACTTTAGCACTAATCTCTTTAGTTAACTAAGTACAGCGATGAAAGACGAATTACCATCAGAAAGAATTTGTAAGTCATTCATCACGGAGACAGTGTCAAACCCAATGGGAATCGAGCCCACAACCCTCGGCTTCCAAGGCCGGTTTATTTATGTGAAACTCATGGTCCCTATCCTGTGCTTGGGCACTAGGACATGATATAACTCATATCTATTCAGACGAAACCCAACAGTGAAAAAAAGCGATTAGGCTGGACTTTTTCTCTATATATATATATATATATATATATATATATATTATGAACTAGATGAAAAATGTGACAAAAATGAAAACTGAATATTGCTTTATCTTCTTCCAGCAACAAAGAGGAAATAAAAAGGC
This sequence comes from Solen grandis, assembly GCA_021229015.1. Classification (NCBI taxonomy): domain Eukaryota; kingdom Metazoa; phylum Mollusca; class Bivalvia; order Adapedonta; family Solenidae; genus Solen; species Solen grandis. Next base: position 2,846,297 of record CM037793.1, on the reverse strand, counting down.
AAATTGTAAGCCAGCTTCGCCGGTTCTTTCCAGGTATTAATGAAGGCCGAACACAAAGGTTCAGTGTCATGCAGGTAATATAAATATGATAAAAGTAAAATTGAAAATTATAATAATGTTTGATCTTTTTTGGATGTCGCAAAGCTGTAAACAACAAGTTTTTGAGCCTTCTGAACGGATTGCGGTCTATAAAATCTCATTATGAAAGACCTCGGAAAAACTCTGTCTAATCTGTTGATTGCCTCCCTATACTGCATCTAACAGGAATAAAACAAACACTATTGTGACAAACGTATGCGCTTACCACAGTCGGTTGTAAAAGTTTGTTTATTTGGCATAAATGAGAGTAAAAACATTTCGCTGATGTATGTATTATGTACACAACATTCGTAATATATATTCACGTTAGTGTAATTATCATTTAGCTAATGGGCCTTAAACACAACGAGTTATTGGAAGTGACATAAAATAGAAAAAAAAACTCACATTAAGAGACAGAAAACTCAAAAAGTAGCGTGGAGACCCCCCATTTTTTATCCCATAAATGTTTCTGATGTGATTTTTTATAATCATGCCAAGTTTAAAATAATTATTTTCGCTAGTTTTGATTTTCCTTATTTGTCTTTATAGTAAAAAACTGTAATTGTGAAATACGCCCTTAGCTGTGAGATATGTCTATTATTCATATAAACAGATGTCCTTTTAAGCATACAGCACAACTATATTGTTCATTTTTAATGCTCCATATAGTTACTATTAGGCTCTCATTATCTTAACACAATTAAATCGATGTTTTTATGTAAAAAAAATGTGATGAAAATATAAAAAAGTATTAAGTATATATTATACGTTGTTAAATTTATATCTATGTCAGTATTACTTATGACAAATATTGTTTAAAAATTATGTAATTGTTGTGCTGTAGTATTTAGGTTTATGTACCAAGGTAAATTGATATTTGGTTTAGGTTCTTGCTTTTCTCACTGAACGCCGTGATAAAACTTTATAATGTTTACACATTTATACAACAAAAAAGTACAGCAAAATTGTGATGTCAGTCCCATGATAGTAATTACAATATGTTACAGACAGTTTGCTTTTGAAGATGCAGTATGTTTATGAACATTGTAAAAGAAAATATATTTTAGCTATGAGTATGTAAAAAAAATAACACATGTGTTTCTTCTTCTTAGTGTTGATTCTGTATTATAAATTAAATTGTTTAGCCAAGTTTTTGTCAGTATTTGACACATTTCATAATAATTCATAATTTTGTACTTTTTGTCCTATTTGCGTTTCGGTGACAGGCCGGATATTGGGAATAAAAAATAAAAAAATAGAATTAAAATCATTAAAACTTTACAATTGTAAATGTCTGATAAATTATACTTTCGGTATAAATTTATTATTTTCAATATCATGCATTACAGTCCCAGAGTACTGTCATGTGGTAGAAAATGCAGAACACTTGTTCTTTCGATGCAGATGCTGTTCAAATCAACGACACCAGCTGTTTACTGCTACACTTGTGTTACATCCGTTAAACACGAAACTTATATTTTTGGGGTTTTCCCGACTTTCTCTTCAACAAAACATTTTAATCGTTGAAGCTGTCCACCAATATATTAAGTTAACCAATCGTTTTTAAATCTTGATTCAATACCAATACAGCTTGCGATAGGTCGGTGATTCTACTCAGATGTCTCCGTGCATTCGGGGTCTTCCTTCACCTGTAATTAGCTGGACTTCTCTTTATGACTGAAATTTTGTCGATAACTCAAATGTATAGTCAAGTCAAGTCAATACCAATACGTACCTTACAACTGACCCCCTGTAGTATATTGTATCTTTACTTTCTCCCTCTCTCGATCTTTTCTCGTCTCACAACTTAAGATTCTCATGCCAATATCCCGATTTAATTATTATTTCAATGTCATATGTTTGATACAAGTACATGAGGATATTTTATTCTGTATAATCCATGAATGTAAGAAAGTGTTCAACAACAAAAAATATTTCAGAGCTTTTTCTTTCTTTTTCTCTTACTTTCCTTATATTTTATTTTTCTGTTCGGTCTACCGTCTGAAATAATATTTGTTCACTCATGTATCTTTTCTGCATTAATGTAAGTATTGCCATGTTAATTGCAGAATTTTATTTTTGAAGGGGAGTGCTGTAGTAAGTTTTAGAACTTGTAGACCAACCCTTTTGCTATGTAATTGTGGTAACCTTGATTTGTTGTAAATATATGTTTATAGAGAGCAATAAAATATATTAAAGCAAACCGTCCAAGAACCATATATAAAAGGACCTTCATAGGCTAAATATAATCAATTTTATATACGATACTTTTAAATAAAAATGTAAAGTTTATTTACATTGATTTGAAAAATACATTGTATTGAGTAACAATAATTACCAGAATTTTCAATTGATATTTGGTAAATTTGTCGATCATTGATCATAGTTTTTATTGATTTCTATAACTCTATGCTTACTTAATTTGTACAACATATCAAAAAATTAAATAACCTAATAACAATGAAGTGAAATATTTACATTAAATATGAATTAAAGATTGCGGTAGCATGCCTATCCAGACCCAAGTGGTTGATAAAGTTTGAATAAAATGTGTGTCATGTTTTATAAAATTCTTCAGGCCAGGGGTTATACGGGACGATATGATGGAATGGATGTAGACCAAGAATATAATGCTAAAAAACTGCTTCAAGAACTAATGGAAAACAGTGTAGAAAACAGACTGAACAAGACAGAAAGGTAATAAATTGATTGTTCTTTAATCTAACCGAATATGTAAAATTCAGACACTTTTCCTCCGTTATGGTGCTTATTATTCAAAATAAGAATATAGATAAGTGGCTAACGCACTGACTTTTCTCTTCACTTATCCTAGATATATTTAACTTGGTAAAAATCATTATATTATCAGACTATTCATTTTGTACTTTCATTCATTTGTGATTTTTTTAGAGTAACAGTTCATTGTCCCCGTTCCACTGACTCTGACTTCATTACAATATATGTGCATATAAATTGTTAATTAACTCCAATTGTATTAAATACAGAAAATATATACAAAATATAAAACATGAATGTATTAAAGTTTGAGAATGGCATTATTATAGATGATTTATGTTGCAAGTTATTCACTTGGGGGGGGGGGGGGGTGAAAATACATGTTTCCCTACAAATATATATTAAATACATAAAAGGCTTTAATCAATAGCAAAAGTGTTCTTTTCTCTCAATAAAAGTACATGTAATAAATACAGAAATATATACATACATTTGATTTTTTTTATAAATGGACATGATTACTTCAAAATTGAGCTTACAATAATTATTGTCTATCTTAAACTTTCAGCTTCGGTACATTATTTAGTATTCTTAAAATGTATTTTGCTAATCTAAAGCTTTGTTTAAGACCATATATGGTTGGTATCACATTTTTCATCTTGCTTAAATTAATAAATCTTTTCATTTATAAAAACTCTAAAAAATACTTTGTCTGTTTCTTCAGATCCTAATATCACAAACAAATAGTCAATGTTTATTGATAATTGGTATTATTTTATTTCATAATCAAATATTCTATTATTGTTGTTTTTTTGTTTGTTTGTTTTTTTAATTTTTGCACATTCCTAAAAAAGATGGATCAATGTCTCCCCTTCACTGTCACAAAAAAAAAAAAATTCCTTTTATTTTCATTTTATAACGAAGAAAATTAGTACCTAGTATTCTATATAATTTTCTTGTTTGCATCAACTAAATATAAGTATCATTAGTACATTTGATGGTGTAGGTGTAAATAGCTTCCCAGTTTATATTCAATTTATTTAATTTTTCATTCCATTTACTTTTACTGGTATGTATATCAGTGTTTTTGGCCAATCAATGTAAACATAACTGTTAATTTCAGTACAAGTAATAATAGGATTTATATAAACGTTGTTTCTAGGGTTCTGAAATAGAATAAAAACTTAATATAGCACATTTCAAACTTTAAAAGTACATATAATTTATTTATGTTTCAGTAACCTTATCTAAGCATTCTTTATCAAACAAATAACCACTAACATCTATTAAATTCTTAATTAATCTAATTCCTCGATTATAAAGTTTGGGTAAAATGATATCGTTCTTATTATCAAATAAACAGTCGTTATAAAATAGTGACGTATGTCAAAAGTGATTAATTTCATCAATACAAACTTTTTCATTATAGTACATAAATGATATGATGACATCTATCCAGAATTTATTTGAAATTCTTTTTTCACAGTATAACTTTCCAAATGTTAAACAAATCCTAAATTGGCGTGGGTAGATTAATGCGATTCAGTCACATTCACTTTCAGTCTGATTCACTTGATACTTGGCAAAATATTTATCAGGAGCAGTTGATATGCAAGACACAAATTTCACGTGTGTTTGCGCAAGAATTATGGAGTTATTGCCCCTAAATCAACTTGAAAAGTCTTGTCCGGCAAACTCCTCTTTCAGTTTCTGTCCAATTCATCGATACTTGGCATCCGGAGCAGTTGATGTGCCGGAGCAGTTGATGTGCAAGACTCAAATTTCACGTTCGTTTGCACAAGAATTACTGAGTTATTGCCCCTGATTCGAGTCTAAATATCTTGTGACGCAAACTTCTACATTTCTTAACCGATTCTGTTCAAATTATTTGTGTGCATTCATAATCAGCTGGGAAAGTGCGTGACATAAATTTCATTAAAGTTGTCTCAAGGATGTATTTGCACTGGTCCCATTTTTTAATTATCTCCATTTCTTGTCTGGAACATAACTCAAAATTATACAAGGTATTGACTTAAAGCTTAAAATGTAAACAGATAGCGGCTAGGAAAAGTGCCATATCAAAGAACTGTGACTCTACCTGGTCCAATTTTTTAATTATCTTCCGTTTCTTTTTTGTCCCGAATATAACTCGAATATTATACATGGTATTAACTTGAAACTTGAAATGATGGCAACTAGGAGAAGTGCAGTGTCCAAGAACTGTAACTACACTTTTAAACTACTGTGCAAAACAACCATAACTGACTCTCTATCCACTTTAAATAAAAACTTTACTTACTAATTACTTAGTATCATAACCAATATACTAAGTATACAGGTTCTTATCTATGCTCCACCTGGAGTCTGGCTTCCCCTGTATCAAAGCATTTGCTGGGGTATTAATCACCTTTTGTGAAAGCTCTAGTGTTTGTATTTAAAAAGACAACAGACCTACTTTAAGATAATGAATTTATAATAAAAAAAAAAGTTAAATTCAGCATTTCAATAGTTTGATCATAAGATTAAGAGGGTAAAAATCAAAATTCACAAATGACAAAACAAAATTTCACGCTTACATTTTATAATGAAAATGCAGCTCTATTTTCAAAGATAACTTTGAATTTTCTAGTATGGTATGTAAATACATTGAAAAGAATATGAATAATATTATTTTATTATAAGAAATAATTTTTTAATCTCAGAAATGAGCTAACCGATTTTAGGGTTTTTATGTCAAATTAATGGTTTGGATACATATATTAAGGAATGCGAGATGAAAAGCTGTTTAGACAAATATTTCAATAGTTATGGCCATCCAAAATTCGATACACATAGTAAACACAATAAAAACCCCCCCCCCCCCCCCCCCCCCCCCCACACACACACTTTTTTTTTTTTTTTTTTTTTTTTTTTACTGAGTATACAAGAATTATGTTTAAAATACTATATGGAACAGTGCTGTCAAAAAATAAGGGATTCCGTCTAAAGACCAGAAAACATACATTACCATAGAATATATTGATATTTCGTTGGATAGTCAAATAATTATCATTTTATTGAGTAATAAATTATTTTATGTTTAGATGGATAAATGATCGAGCATCAGAGATGAAAATGTGCATTTAAAAAGTGACTGCCGAGGAAACTGAAGCCGTCAATGAGCTTACAGAAAAGGAGAACGAACTTAACTACATGTCTGACAGGAAAAAACGATTTATTGAAACGGATGTAAGTCAGAAAACCAGGCACACTGCTCAAAATATTGTGGATCATGTAAGGTCACCGTCTGTCAGGAGAGAGATGAACGATTGGAGATACTCCGATTTTCCTTGCAGTGTAATATTTGATTCTAGAGAGACAATAAGACATAAAGTAAACAGAGTTGTAACAAGAAAACTTGGATATATTATAACTCGAGATAAGAAAGAAACACTTGAAAATTACAGAAAAGAAATGATCTCAGTCATACAACATGAAACAGATGAGATTAAAGGATCTCTGAAGAAATCTCATGACGCTGTCATTCATCACATTGCAGGTCTGAATGTATCGTTTAACATCAGAGAAAATGCTTTTACGCACGCATCTTTGTGGGGAAGTCGTCTTGAAGACTTTCTTGAAGTTGAGATTCTGTTAGAATTATTTTATTCTGCAGCCTTCATCGCACTTGGTTTGCTTGCCTTGCCGCTAGCGCTCTTCATCTCGTTCTTTACAGACAGTGTGAGCAGTATTCATGTGCATATATTAAGAAAAGCTTCGAGCAAATTAATTGACGAAATTGACGAAGGTATAATTTCAGAAATTATTGAACAACAACTGAAAGATCTAAGAGACTGCGTAAATGATTTCTTTAATAATATTGTTCCATCTTGCACACGTGAATTATGTCGCGTAAAATCTGGCATCAATTCCTCTATACAAGGAAACCAGGAATTAGAGAGATTGATAACTTTTGAATAATGACTTTAGTGTTGGTTCAAGTTGATTGCTAGGATCATCTAAGATTGTCCATGACTTTGGGATCAGAAAATTATCCGAAATTGAACATTAATCAGTTGCGCTGTGATATACAGCGAGGCTCAATCACTTTATGATCCATACATAAATATAGGGACATTTGAACTTGATATGTATTCATGTAGCGAGTGTAGAATTTTTCTTAACCTTCTACAAATTCTACAAAACCCATAGCTAGATCTCAAAGAAATTTATTAAAACACATGCTGACATAATTAAAGCTGACATAGTTCAGATCATGTCCTGTTTTATGGTATGAAGGTTTGCAACACTGCTGTCAGTGTTAAATCGATGGAAGTAAAAAACTATTATTTGCTAAACAAAACAAATTGTATACATTCTGATAATTCCTTTGACAACGCAGTGCCGGATCCAGAAGTTCTGGTTTGGGAGAGGGGCGCTATATTAAAAAAAATGCAGGCAGAGACAATGCTTTGCCCAAGCCGTGAGAAAGGTGTATTTCTGGTTAGACTGGAGATCAGGGGGGAACTCCCCCGCGATTTTTTTTAATCTAAAGCTGTGAAAATACTGCATTCTTGTGAGTTTGGGGGGGGGGTATGTATCTGCATTTATGTATGGTCGGGGAAGTTTAGAGGGGGGCGCGCTGCGGGTTCGCCCCCACCCCTGAATCCTCCAGTGCAACGGTTCCAGGAATAACCAAGTGCATTTGTCAACTTTGTGTTTTTCGTATATTTTTGTACAGAATTTATCTAAGTTTATTAATTTGTGTTAGATTTGAATTAGTAATTTTGAAAAACTTTTGAATTATAAAGTGCAAACATTTAAAGCAAAGTATTAGATGTTTATACATTTTATATGTTTTGTTTGATATCGCATTTGTTTCATTTATATGCTCGTCATACAACTGAGATATTTTTATATAAAGTCTATTAGGAGGACGGACATATCCAGAAAATATATGATGAATATGGATATATATAAATTCACAGTGATTAAATATAGTGTTTGTTTTATCAAACATTGAGGGATTTTCAATACAATACAACAAACATGTTTTTCACATGCTTATTCATTTTAAATCTATATCTTATAGTGAAATGTTGACTTATGTTTTATGATCCAGATTTGTTGTTTATCATATTAAGATTGAGTAGGCCCTTTGTTAGTTGAGGTTTAACAAACAATACTATAACATTACAGTACCTGGTTAGGTATAGTACCAAGGGATGTGTGTGTGTGTGTGTGTGTGTGTGTGTGTGTGTGTGTTCTTTCATCATTAGTATTACAAATGGTATATTTCATTTTGATGTTTTTTTGTATATAATGTAAATGCCATTTACTTTGATTTGTTTGTCAATCACTAAATGAGGTTATACGTCAAAACAAATGTTTTGTTTCGTAAAAATAAAAACAGTACAAAATGTACTTCTTATTTATTTAGCATTAGATATATGATGTCTTTTTTTATTTTAAGTTAAACACATATGATAGAAATTGGCTATTATTTTAAACTACATAAGATGATTTAGAGACGTTTCTAAAACTAGTATCAATACTTCTCAGCAGTTCCCGTGTTGGACTAGTACTTTTTGCCTAGTGAAATCATTGAAGACCCTTTCATCCCATTATTTCAATCTACAGTCATGTTTAGTAACACTGAACAATGGTCCCGATCGAGTTGCTTGTCTTGATACAAGCATCATGTTTTCTTGTTTCTCAATATTTGTCCAACCATGATTCATCTTTTGTAAGACTTTTATAGAAGCCCTGTGTTCAATACCACTTATCAGTAACAAACGCTAAGTGATGCTTCAATTCTTAACTTAAGTAAAACGCATTCAACCATTCCTGTTTTAAGACGTATTCAGTTGACTAAGAATATATGAATTATAACTATGATAATTTGCAATATTTGTTAAAGAAAAGCATGTAATATAGTAGGGGGATTAGAAAAACAAGAATGATGGAATTCGCCCGTAAATGTTTGAGCATACATTTGTGTTAAATACAGTTAGTGGAATTGGTACCAGGTATTTGTATGTATTGAATTCGAATCATTTTTGATGGATAAGAATAGGCTTTTTTGTATATAGGTCAGTTTGCATGGATGTTTTACACATCTATTCTATTCGATACATGACTTCTAATAATGTTTTGCCCATGTTCGAATATAGACAAGAAGTTATTATTAAAGTACATAATTATTTCTTCAACAATACTAAGCGCTACGTAGCACTTAAGTTTTTAATTTAGGAAGAAACGCATGCACAATTCCTTTTTTACTAAATCTAAGTTGACATAAAAAAAAACTTAATATCTTACAATATTTATTAAGAAAAAAAATGTCTTTGGTATTTTTGTAAGAGGAAAAAAAATGATGAAATTTGCATTTCAGTTTTAAAGTATTACTTTGGTATTACTTAGCGCTAAGTGTTAGTGGAACTGGAACCATGTGTTGATTTCACAAACTATACTTAGCGATAAGTAACATTTAGAGACAAATTTAATAATATTTGTTTTCCTAAACAATAATGTTATGTAAAAAAGCATGCTTAAAATTTTAAGAATTCCTTGGCGAAAAGTTTGGTATTTGACTTCTTTATAACTAAAGGCGTTTTTTACTCGAAAGTCACTCTTTTATTGCTGTTGTTGTTTTGGGTGTTTTTACAATTTATACTTTTTGCTCATATGATGGCCACAAGCGTATCTATAAATCCTTTTTTATTTCTAATCACTTTATATTCACAATTGTTATTTTGAAGTATTTGTCTTATATCAGTGGAGAGAAAACTTTGATGTTTTGATATATAATTGATATATAATATGTTATTAGTGAAATATTCTTTGGACACGTGGACATGTAAATGATGGCTAGTCATAGTTTTATTATGTCATGT
>CM037793.1:2786505-2836505 GCA_021229015.1 Solen grandis | reverse complement strand
GCCCCAGTGCGTTTTAGCTTGGAAAAATATATTTTTCAAAATTTCTAATTAGCAAAGCCTCAAATGATGTTTGATTAACCTCTTAATGTTAACTTAAGCCCACATAATGAAATATTCACCCGGAAGCCTTAGTTGTTCAGACAGGGCAAACTAGTGAGAAAAATGGGCGGAGCTTGTTCTGAAACACGCTGTTCAGTAAAACCACGGATGTCTCGGCGTACATGGGGTGTTTCAGAAGTGAATGGACTTTTGCTATAGACTGGATCAATCTTGAAACACGGTAATAGGGATGTAGGAAGAAAATCTACGAACTTCTGAAAAAAAAAACCCTTGTATGTTAATTTTATGCTGTCATTGTTTTGAGCTAAATATAGAACGAGACAGCCACAATTTGTATTTTTCTAATAGAATCTTTCCTGTAAATTAGGCATTTCTCAAGGTCTTTCAGTGATGAAATTAAAACTGAATTATATATGCTGTAAGTGAGTTCAGATTTAGGTCTAACATTTATAAGATACTGGGACTTTAAGTATCTAATCAATAAGCATTGCTCATTACTGATGATAGTAAGTTGCACGCAAAACATTAACCAAAGTATCATTGACCAAGATGCCAATGCTCAGGTCTGTAGGATGGCTTTCCTTTTTCTTTGAAGAGTCAAGTTAAAAACTATGTACCACTGACACCTTTTCAGCCAGATGTGATTTCTTACAGTCAATCTGATTTTATAATGAACATGATGATTAATACTGTTATATTTGACATAGATCCATTGAGAGCACATTTAACAGTCATGTGTATAAATTTTACTTTCAAATACAATCATCAAAAATATCATGCTAATATTGGTCTATTTTATTCTCTCTTTATTGATCTTTACTATCCTATGCTGCATGTTAAAACCTTGATAGCACCAGAACTATAATGAGGTAACACTGTGCACTGCTTTAAAAATGAATACGTTTTTGTAATAAGACAACCTAAAGATCTCCAATTCTGTGTTACTACAATGTTAAAAGTTGACTATATTTTATAACAATAAACTTTATATAAAATATTTCTATTCTCTATAATGGAACATTTTGAGTTGAGAAAAGACTTGAATTAAAAAAAGATAAGAAACAAGGACCAGAAGCCAGTTTCATGTAACTTTGTACAAAAAAAAAATAACAAGAGGGCCATGATGGCCCTGAATCGCTCACCTGATTATAAATGAGCAACATATGTTGGATTTTTTATATTCACCTACTTTTTGACCCCACATGACCCAAATTTGAACTTGTCCAAGATATTATGGAAACAGACATTCCAACCAAGTTTCTAGAGTGTAAACAAGGTTTTTATAACGATTTTACCTTGTGACCTAATTTTTGACCCCACATGACCCAAATTTAAACATGTCCAAGATTTTATGGAGACAAACATTCTGACCAAGTTTCATGAAGATTGGGCAAAAATGTGGCCTCTAGAGTGTTAACAAGGTTTTTATAAGATTTGACCTCGTGACCTACTTTTTGACCCAACATGACCCAATTTAACTGTCAGATTTATGGAGACAAACATTCTGACCAAGTTTCTTGAAGATTGGCCTAAAAATATGGCCTCTAGAGTGCTAACAAGCCAAATTGTTGACGATGCACAACAGATGACGGACGCCGGTCGAAGGGCCATCACAAAAGCTCACCTAGAGCACGTTGTGCTCAGGTGAGCTAAAAAAAAAAAAAAAAAAATCACTGTTTACAAAAATCCATAGACATAAAATAGTTATATCCTTGTGACTTCACATAAAGTGTTAAGTTTGTATAATGCAATGAAATGGGCCACAGTCCAGTTTGTGTAAATAAGAAATCAGTAGACATAATCATTTTATGGATTACTTTGATCAAATTTGTTCATACAAAGTTACCTGAACTAAGCCCCTGGTCTCTATCCTGTACTACAGTAAGGATACTATGATGAAGAATAGGGCTGGCGTACAGTCTCGTGTATTGCTTTATTGTATTATCTATCAGCCTAGAACCCAGTTCATACAGAATTATATCTTATTTGATGACTGTATTCATTTTGGCAACAAATGTGTATGCCATTTAAACAAACAAAATACTCTCACTTTCTTTTTGTTTGAAAATTAACCTTATCTGGTTTTACCTGTATATTGTATTGTTACATGAATTGCATAGATAACTTGCCACATATTATATGTGTTGAATGTTACAGACCAAGCCGAGTCAGACATAGGGATGGTGAGACTTGATGTGAAGTTTCACCAGGACATTCTGCTTGAAGCCCTGTCCACAGATGGTACACTTGTAAGGCGTGTCGCCGGTGTGCTGCCGGATGTGCGTCTTCAGGTTCCAGTTGTTCGTGAAAGACTTGCCACAGAATGAGCACACGCAGTTCTTGGTGTTGGTGTGGATCTTGTTGTGTCTGTTTAGTCCGTTCAGAGCAGCAAACTTCATGCCACATGTCTTACACTCATATGGACGCTCACCTGTGTGGGACCTGATGTGACGCTTCAAGTACATTAACTTTTTACCTGTGAAGTAACAAGTAATATACTCTTACATTTGAAATAACCAATGTTTTATTTGCATTTCAATTGAAAATTCAAATAAATAAAAAAAAAAAAAATAAAAAATTCTATCCATTGAAAACTTAAAAGAAAAAATATTGAAAAAAAGAGTATTCTTCTGAACACATGTGTCACCTGCTGAAGTGTGATGGAATAAGTGTGACGGGCAGACAGATCTGATATGGACGCATACGGACAGATGAAAAGTTATTCCTATGTGTCACATCTGCTTACAGTAGGTGACACAAAATTGGTTTATCTGAGTACATATATATTATGTATAAATGACACCAAGTACGGTAGACATCTAGATCTTAAACACAGTTCAGTGCCAAAACAGAGATAAAGACTTTACATCTATTTAGAATTTGTTTTTAGATGTTCGGACAGCTTATAATGGGACAATTCTTAAAACATATAATTTACTTTACTAACATACAATTGAGGGACCCTCTTTAACTCCCAAAGCTATCAAGGGTATGACTTATGAAACCAGTATAAAACCAGAAAAGCCTGTAAAAAATCTCCAGGCTGATCATGTTTCATACAGTCAGGAACTTTTTTTTAGCACTTTTAGACCATATTCAAGGGTAGATAACTCAAAATAAATCTTACTTATTAATATCTTATAATATTTCTTATTAATATTTGTGATTTCATTTCAAATCATTATGCAAAATTGAAACCAGTTGATATTATAGAAGTTCTGTTATTCAGTTATGTTTAAAACTGTAAATATATTGCATTTTTTTCTTTTTAAAAAAAGGGGGGAGAAAGTTTAAGGAAAAATGATATATATTTGCATGAGAGATTACAGTATAAAATTTGTCACATAGAATTTCTAAAAAATTTGTACAGAGACAGAGAATAAAGTACTGAACACTGATTTTGAAACCTTATGATTATTTGAGATATCTGCCCCTGAACATGACCTGAAAATGCTTAAATATCACATTCAGGGGCAGATAACTCAAAAAATAAGACGGTGACCCCAAATATTTTTTTCCTAAAAAAGGTTTCTTTTATGATTCTCTATATTCATGCAAAGTTTAAAAAAAATTATATTGAACAGTTTAAATTTTCCTTTTTTGTCTATATAGAAAATGTAGCAAACTGTCCCATACACCCTTTAGTTATTTAACTAAATTGAATCTGAACAATGTTTGACTTACCCAATGAATTGATAGCAAAACCTTTAATCAACCATACAACATTGTAAATATGATTTACATTTTACAATGAGACAATATTTTTTTCATTCATTCTGGCCACCAGTTTCAGAAGAGAGGATTTTAGAAATTCATGGTAGAGAACACACAATGGATGCAGGATGACTACTATAATATACCTCAAGCATGCTGTGCTCTGGAGAGCAAATACAGAGTAAGAATACCATGTTATGAGAACACTTTAGATCCATGTACCACTAACCTGCATAGCCGCAAATGTGACAGATATAGGGTTTATCATCCTGATGAACTTTGGAATGATCCTTGAGAGCCTCCTTTGACCTAAATTTCATCTCACACTTAGGGCAGTTAATCTCCCGTGTGCCAGTGCAGTATACCAAATGTTTACTGAGCACATTATGGTAGAAGAAGGCCTTCCCACATTGATCACACTGAATATTTTTGGGCATCGTGTGTCGCCTAAGGTGAGAGCGCATGGCCATTGGAGAGCTAAGCTTCTTTTTGCACTGTTTACACTGGAGATCATCAGGGTTATTGTGAACACTTAGATGATCCAGCAGATTCTGTTTGGAAGGCAGGATCTGATCACAGACATAACATTTCAAGTTGTCATTCTTCTCACACACTTTCTGATGTTCTGATACTAGTTTTCTTGACTCAAACTTTACACCACAGTATTTGCATTCTTTGCGCAGAATCTTTTCACTTGCAGAAGCATCCGAATGCACTTTTGCTTGATGAAAATGAAGTCCAGCTTCTGATTTGTACTTTTTATCACACACATCACATACATGTTTCTTTTCACTTTTTTTCTTCTCATATCCATCTCCTCTTTCACATTTCACTCTTCTTTTCCTATCACTTCCTCGAATTTTCCCCTTCTTTATCCAAGCCTTACTTTTCTTGTATGTTTGCTTGTAGACTGACTCATACTCATCCATTTCTTCAGCCCCCTCCACATCACTGGTCTCTGTTTTCACGGAGTCTCCACCACTGTTAGTCATCTTCTCTGTTTCATCCTTTTGCTCTAAATCCTCTTCCATAGCAGCTGTAGAAGGATCTCCCCCTTCATCTCCTTCCTCATCTCTCTCTTCATCTGAGCCCACTAGAGGGTGACCATAACTTATCTTCAGCAAAGTTTTCTTAACACTGCTCTCATGTCCATCACTTTTTTCTCCCTTGTCATCCTCATTACCTCCCTGAACCTCAGATTTAATAATGAGGACTCTGTTCTTCAATTTACTTTTATGTTTTCTCCTCTTTGATTTTCTTGAGACCTGATGTTCTTTGGGCACCTGCTCCTCTGTCTTATAACCACTACCCTGTGTATTGAGCATTTCACCTTGACTATTCTCACTGCCTGTGCTATCTGTCTGCATGCCACTGCAGACTGAGTCAAACCTGGGATACCCAGTCCTGGAGTGGTAATCATAGTAGTATGATCCGCCCTCTACGTGTGTTTCCAGATGTCTGTGAAGGCTACATATTGATGGGAATTCCTGACTGCAACCACCACATCTGAAGATCCTTCCACTGACTGCGCACTGTTGTCTACCATCATCCCCATCATCAGCGATTTTTTCACTGCTGCTTGTACATAAACCTGGTGTTGTTCTTTGTGATGATTCATTCTTCTCATCAATTTTCAAGGAATACTCCCCTAAAATGTTTTTCCTGTTACAGTTTTCAATCTGGGTTTCATAGTTACCATGACCAACACCTAGCCCAATTGTTTCTGATGTTCCTTTATCAATCACTGGGGCAAGATACGGCTGAATGCAATGTTTTGATCTGGCACAGCAGTTTTAACTGGACCAGACATGTCTGTGTAATCTGTGGTCTTTGCAACATGCTGCGATATTTCTCCATTACCAAACATGGCTGGTAAAGTTGACTTTGCTGATGTGCCTGGGAATCCAAGAAGATTGTAGCGAAAATCCATTCTTTGTCCAAATGTTGGTGAGGAGAAGTAGCCCAGAGATGGGTGTACCTCATTCATGGTTTGACCATAGGTCTGTCGCAGAGTTGTCTCAGCTGTCTTCTCCTGATCAACAGCAGTATACTGGTTGATATACTGGGAGTCTCCTGGTCTGGGCATGAGGAGCTGGTTGGTCATGTAGTCCTGGGACATTCGCCCACTGTACACAACACCCACACTGCCTGGGTACTCCTCCGGCAGACTGTAATGGCCATCTTTTGCAGACCCATCCTCCATTTCTGTAAAATACAATAAACATTCATCTTTAGCAGAATTACCATTTTAATAATAATAAAAAATCTTCAAAAAAAAAGCCAAATTCTTCCTAAAAAGCAAAAAAAAAAAATCACTATGTGTTTTTCTTGAGCTCAGCATAAACATTTGAACTTCAAAACATGTAAGTAATATCTATATCAAATACCTATTATTCTTCCAAAAGCAGGGTATATTCTTTGGATAGAAAATCAAATTGTGTGCTACAGATTTGTTACAAGATGTAATCTGTACATATTCATTGACAACAATGTTAACGAGACATAATAAATGAGAAAAAAATCTTCCAATTCAGATCATTCATTTGTTTACAAATATAACAAATTTGCATATTCTGCATATCTTCATCAAATTTCCATAGACAGTCTGTTTGTCTCTGTTGCCAATGCAAAATGTAAACAACGAGAGTATTTTAAAATCAAAATACGAAATTGTGTAATTTAATTAAAATTTTCAATGTGTGTTGGTGTTATTTCAGAGCAGATATTTGCACATTATGTACCATTGGTGTTAATCTACAATATGCCAATGTTATTTTATATTTTCTTTTTCATGAAAATTGAATCATTATGAAATACAATGGCTCTTTAAGTAATTCAGGTTTTAGAACATTCTTTAGTCTTCATTCATTTCTAAAGTTCATGAAAGACTTACAATCTGTTTTCATAAATGCTGGTAGAACCGGTGGATGCTCCCCTAACTGCGCTTTGTCACTTGATGGGTAATTTTTATACTATATGAGCTCCGGACAAATACAAGGAAAAAAAGTAACAAAGGGCAACAGCTCGTAAATTATGCAAAACAGAGTTATGGCTCTTGTACACTATACTTCTCTTTATTTAGATCTATCTTCCTACAAACTTTCATGATGATACCTCAGATACCTCTTATATTTTTTGTGTTATGCTCCAGACAAAATTATGATGAACAGACGGACAAAGCGGCAACTATAATGCTCTCCCTTCAGGAAGCATGTGTGCTAATAATATTATTACAGAACAAATATTTTATGCAAATTGTAATGTTACTTTAAGACAATTATAGGTATCATAAAGTGCCATGTATAGTGCACATTTATTTGATTTCTAATTTGTGCACTATATATAATAATTCAGTTCATTTATATTTTTCCCAAACTTTACCACATCCACAAGACAAGACATATCAGCAAAGTCTATGTATAGGATAGAGTATATTAAGACAATTCTACAGACAATAGAAGACCAAAGCGAACGTAGAAGTTTCCCAGCTAAACTTAAACCTATTGCACTAAACCTGGGATGCAATATTCATCTTACGCTATTCTCTGTCAATCAAATGTTTCTCAACTGGGCAGCAGGCGGGAAAATTAGTTGCGAAACATCGAAATGGACAATTGCATTCTGTGCAGACAATTAGCGGTTTTCATGTTACATCAACATCTGTGTGTTCAGTTTTAATCGATTGTAGAGAAATGACTCCCCTTTTCAATATAATGGGGTTTGTAGTTTGTCAATGGAACCGGATTTGGAGGTATAAAATCCTTTCGGGTGCAGTTTCGGCTTTTTTTCGTAATAAAAGGGAACTTTGTGCCTAGAATTGAGGGAGCATGATTGAAATAAAAATAACGGGATAATACGCAAAAAAAAAAAAAATCCAGAAATGAATTGTATTAAATGCTTGAAATGAAGGCAAAATATGTATCAATTCGGAATTGATCCTTTCATATCCCATTCTGGTTTTACCATGATTAGAGATTATTTTTATTAACATCATCAAAATGCCCATTTCAACATAAAAACATACTCTATCAATTTTAATTATAAACTGAAATTTACAAGTTCATGTCAATTTGATAAATATCGTTTTGAAATGGGAGTAGCACAAAACCTATATAAGAATTGAGATTTTTCATATTATATATGGAGCAGCGAGATTTGAAGCCCGACATACATTTGATCAACAAAATTGAAATCAACAACTGTAATATGTAAAAGGCAAAGCCTCAAAGCGAGCGCAGATTATATTGTCTTGACTTGGCATGGGTTTATTACTGCCTCTAGTAGTTTCTTTTCATAGAATGTGCTATTTGATATTTCCTAGAGTATCGAGTTCACCATAAGAAGACAAGACTACAATCCTCACCTTTAAATTAACAATACTCCCTAATGCATCAATATATTCCCTTCCAATGTAATAAGTTGTCAATGGTAATTGAAAGGAAACAAAAAAAAATATTGAAAAAAAAAACCCCAAAAAACACACAAAAAAACAACAACGTCCAAAACCAACAACAGTCAAACTATTTCCAAAATGACGTCTTCAGTTGTCACTACTGAACTCAAAGTAAGTCTGTCACGTGTATGGTGGACATAAAGAGATAACATCTATAAACAAATGTTGTAATGAAGTTATGTGTTCTTCGTAACAGCACATATTGGTGTGTAAGATTTATATAAGATGATCCAAATGAGAACAAGAAACATCATACAATCATCATCAACAAGTGAGGATGAATGGCAGCAAGTTTGAATTAATGTTTACTGTAGAATTGATCAAGATATTTCAACATAAATAATTTAACAAGGAATTTACTTACGTTACTTAGCAAACTGTAGATAGTGTGACGCGATTGGTGTCATTTCCTACAGTTATTTTTTCTTAATATTCAAGCAAACATAAAGAAAGCATCTTGCAGTGGTAATATGCTGGGTCACTGAACCAGGGGTTCGCTAAAGGCGAGATTCGTATCAGTATCTTTCACAAAGTTTGACAGCTAAAATTATGGGAGAAAGAAACAGAATAAACGGATGCGCATGAAAGAAATATGAAAGTTACTTGAGAGGAGAGAGAGGGAGAAAAAGAGAGAGAGAGAGAAGTGTGAAAGACAAGAGGAAAGAAAGAGTAATACCATTAGCCTGGATTTTACTGCCTATGTATGATTGCAATGTAATATCATTTTGGCCATAAAAAAATGCATTTCAGACAATCGGTTGAACAGATCAGAGTGAGTTTTTACATCATCAAAAAGCAATGCCCTGAAGGCGGGGTTTGTTGCACATGCACAGTTGAAACATGTTTCTATTTTGTACTTATGAGATAAAAAATAGACAGTTGCTCTATTGAAATAAATCATGGATAAATTTGAATTTTCAGAGCTTCTGGCCACATATTCAGGGTAACTTCTAAATATGTGTATATATCAAATAATTTCATACTTTAAGAGCGCATATAGACAAAGAAGGAAAATTTAAACTGTTCAATAGAACTTTTTTAAATTGTGCATGATTATAGACAATCATAAAAGAAACATTTTATGGAAAAAAATTGGGAGCCACCGTGCTAGGTTATCTGTCCCTGAGTGTGATATTTTAGCACTTTTAGGCCATATTCAAGGGCAGAGTTTAAATTTTCCTTCTTTGCCTATATAGAAAATGTAGCAAACTGTCAAATACGCCCTTAAATTGATATCAAAAACTCTATTGCATATACTTGCCTCTAAATTGCTGTTTGTTTTTTATCCTATTATTGTAAAATAAATGCTTACGAAATCATTGTTGTCATATTCATATTTGTTGTTTATGTGTGTTATGATTCAACCAGAAGTTCTGTACTGACTACGTAATGATTAACTGACAACATACAAACAAATGACATTTTTACATCATCATACTGTGACCATCCATACATATACAATCAGTTTAACTTTATTGTTGTCATTACATCCTGACCATATTTTTACGAGTTCGATTCATTTTGGGAGAATGTTTGGTTCATAATTGTGTCCTTTAAATACCCTTTGGATTTTTAGAAATTTGCGACAAACTAGAAGATGCAGATATTTTGACTATTACTCTAACTATCAGCTATAATAAGCATCAAGGTAACAATGCAGATACATGTGGACCTCCACATGGATACTAAAATAACTGCTGCATTCCACCTGATTTGCGAAAGGAGTAGAATACATTGTATTTTCACCTATTGTGCAATTGAACATGCAGCAAAACAAAGTGGCATTCTTCTCGTAGTGCAAAATTTAGTTGCACATTATAGAAAGGTAATATTTTTTCCAAGGATTTGAATCTCAATGTTGGGGTGAGCACTATACATGATTATTACTAGTCCAATAAATAAGCCATCGCATATCTTCAACATTCAATAGACTGACTTTTTATTTTCATAGATATAAAAAGTCTTACAGCTTCCTGTATAGGTTTATGTAGCAAAACCCTAAATTAGAATCACTTGTCAATTGACACAATAACTCTCGTATGTAGAAATGAAACATAATAGCTTATTAACTGATCACTTTGCCATTTGTAATATTACCATTACAATATCAAAAAATCATTTTGTAGACGACACATCAAATGATGTTGTCAATTGTCCATCATCTTGCTGTGTAAATCTGTGTTCTGAATTCTTGTCCCCAGTTAACCCGGACTGTACAAATCTTATTTGGAACACTTGGTGTTCATTATAGGTAATGAAGGATATAAAATGAAAAAGGAAAGTGAATTTTTTTATTAAGTATTTCACCTTCTTAATGTCAATACATGACAATTTCCTTAACTAATATGGTAACTTATTATGTCTGCCATAGGTTTAATGTGTTCTCATAGTGAATTGCCATTTTTTACTTATTATGGATGAAGTGTCCCACGTTCGAATTCACGCGGAGATTGCTACATCAATGTATATGGCAAGCCATAAGACAAAGTGTATAAAAAAAATGTCAAAATAGCAAAATCTATACCCTATGTCTTATTTATAGGACTAGATTTTTACATGGATGCACACTTTACATAGCACTTTATTATAACTTCATCTTTGAATGAAATAATTTCAATTTCAAGGTCTTGGTGCTTCACTTAAGTGAAACATACAAATAAAGAAGCGATTGAAATAGTTTTGCACCAAACCATTGACTGTCCCTGCAAAGAAAGACAAGAGCTGTCAGAGGACAGCACGCTCGACTATTCAAAATGCTTGTTGGTAAATCAAATGAAATCTATTTAAATTCTTGCCCTTCATAGTAATAGTAAAAAATGATATACCTTGATAGTCTGATACCCCTTAATATATTTATGATGTCTAAAATCAATCCCATGCCTACTAGTTACTGAGACATAAGCACAATAACACTGTGCATGCAAAACTTTAACCAAGAATCCAAGTTAGAAAAGGGCCATAATTTGCATCAGTCCAGAAGTTATCCTCCTGTTTTCTGATGCCCTTGAAGACACACCTTAACTTTCTAGTCAATTCCACAAGCAATTTCTGAGATATAAGCTGGATAGTAGCTTGAATGCAAAAATTTAACCAAAATTCTAAGTTAAAAGGGGGTCATAATTTTTAATTTATTCCATCAAGTGTTATCTTCCTTTATAGTATGATACCCCTAAACATATTAAAGATGTTTCTTAAATTGCATGCAAAACTTTAACCAAAATTTCTAAGTTAAAAAGGGGCCATAATTCATATTAAATTCAGTCAAGAGTTATCTACCTTAGTTGTCTGATGCCCCTGAACATATTTATAAACTTTCAAGTCAATACCATAAATGGTTATTGAGATATAAGGTTGATAGTAACTTGCACGCAAAACTTTAACCAAAAGCTGCAATGCCAACACCGACACCGACGCCAGGGTGACTACAATAGCTCTCATATTCTTTGAATAGTCGAGCTAAAAACTAATACTGGGAGTGATTTATATTTAACCATAGTCTGGGAATTAACTTTAAGCTTTTTCATTCCAGATTGACAAGTTGCTTATGTTAGTCTTATTCAATATTTTACGTAATTATGATTAGGATTATAGCTGAGGTAAATATAAGCACACTGGGTGAATTTATATATCATCGGAGGTCCTAACTGCGCCCCTGTCCTAACTCCACCACCTTTCTTTTTTTTATTGTTGTCTCGCTAGATTTCATCACACGCGTTTTCGACTGTGAGAATTTTTTTACTATGTGTCTGTAAATAAACTCAGATGATTTTTGTATGAAATTTTCATTCAAACTGATAAATATTGCAAATCTTATCTCGCACCACTCTTTTTATGTGTTTTTTCTTCATACAAAATTATTTCAACACAGAATGGCCCTTTTACACTCAAATATTTAAAAGTATCTCGGAAATTGCATCTGCTGTGTTTACATATTTATAAATGGAAGTCATATCTGCACAATTCGCAACTACTGTCACCTAGGGGGCAGAGTTAGGAACAAACAAAATGATGGCATAATATTTAACGCATTAAATGTTATTTTTGAGTGAATCATTATTTATAAAAGATTTTTTTGGGGGGGGATATCAATGCGACTTTGATAGAATTAATTGGTACGTGAACAGTTTCTATTCTATGTATTTCATTTATGTTGTATTTGCTAATTGAATCTTAGAGGGGTGCAGTTTCATTCGATTACCCATATTACAAACCATACCTATAAAAAGTGTATAATACTTACTTGGAGAGTGAGCTTATCTTCGAAGTCAATGACAAACCATATTATCGAATTCCTAGTACAAGAGGCATGTAAATTTAGATCAGAATGTGACAACACCTTAGCGAATACAAATGGCTTCTTTTGTATCAAGGGAAGTAACTTCTGCACGCCTTGGTATATCTTCATTATATACCTGCCATCACCTGCCAGTAATACCCGAAAGGGGAGTTTGTGCAGTATATATAGATAGATAGATTATTCTTTTCTGTCGATTGGGTATGTTTCTTTTTTAAAAAGAAAGAAGAATGTATATCGAAACAGGATAAAAAAAACCCATATCATATTACTTGTAGCAAAAATAGGCACATAATAGGCACATAATATTGACAAACAAAAATATATCAATTTTACCTTTGAGAGGGATAGACTATTTCATACAGACCGTTTTGATCAATTTGGCACCATTTCAACTTGAAATTATTTTCATTCTTCTCATCTTATTTTTTATATTTCTACGTAAATATTCCCACGAAAAGGACCTGACAGTGGCAAAAAGGTCCTCTATAAAATCACTTATGGTTATAACAATTTGCAGTACGTTTATTTAAACATGTTCACATATAACAAAACAAGAAAATAATACATAAATCACAATCACAACATGTTGTTCATTAATAATAAATCAGGTATATGAATAATATTAGCGTAATTTAACGAAAAAATTCTTCCCATTCCATTGTTGGATTCTGCTTCATTCTGTTAATAAACTTACTTAATACAAATGTGTTTATATTTTTACTCTTATTATAGCTCGGTGTATCTATCTTATAACCTACAACTCTGTATTCTAGTTTATTAATGTATTTAGAAATACCACAGGTGCTATTCACATTTGGCCAAAAGTAATTTGAATAGCTTCATGTAATGAAAAAATGATTATAATCGTCTGCTTCGGAATAACCCTACAAAATAGGCATAATGGAGAATCTATTATATTCCAAGTGAAAAGGTTCAGTTTTGTTGGAATAAGATTATGTAATAACTTGTATTTAAATTGTTTAACTGCGTTTTTGTAGTTGGCTTTGTGCGTTAATAAATATCAAGAATTCCAACTAATTTGCTTGTTGAATATCCTACGTGTCCATTGTTTATGCATATAGGGAGTATTTATCAATGTATACTTTGTATGTTTGTTTGTTTGTCATGTGTTGTATATAGGTTTTATCAGTTTTTTTTAAACAGATCTGGTATTAATATAAGTTTTTGTTGAGTCATTCTTCTGTATGAGTTGAATCCACTTTTTTTGGAATGGCAGAGAAAATAAAATTTATTTCGGATATCCAGTCTCGTTTATGATCAGCTTATCATATATGTGTTTTGTGTCTACGGTTCCTCTATAAGAAAGTAGATCATTAATAAAAATAATGTCTGAATCAATCCAGTGTTTAAAAATAAAACTTGTCCCGTTTTTCTTTATAAATCTATTTCCCCACATGATCTGATTTCTTACAGAGTTATTCCATTCATGTGTAGTAATGCGTATATTATTAAAGTTTATCCAGGTGTTAATTAGATCTACATAAATCGATGCTAGATTTATTCTATTTGTGTTAATGGATTTAAAGACATCAACATTCATGTCAAAAATGAGGAAATCTTTTCCAAACTGGTTTAGGAGATATGTAGGTATTTTTTTCTAATTTACAATGTATCATTTTTTTTTAAATTTTGGATCCATTTCAGTTTCATTACTTTAGAAAAATAATTGAAATGTAGCATTTCTAATCCTCCAATAACAATAATTGAAGCCAATAACTATTGTTCTCTTTAGTTTATCCCTTTTGCCGTCCCATAGAAAATCGAACATAATTGTGTTAATGCATATAGTAATATTTTGGTGTGACAATGTTTTATATTAGGTATAAGAATTTTGGAAGAAATAAACTTTTAAAATTAAGATTTTACCAAAGATTGTTAACTTTCTTTTTTTCCAAGATTTTAAAATATTTGTTTTTTTTTCTTCCCAGTTAAGGATTTCATACCTTTCACGGTTATTTCCAAAATGAACACCTAGTGATTTTTAAACTTCGTTTGTGAATGTAATGCCATGTGTGTTAGATGTATGCTCCACTTTTATTTTCCCAATACACAATCCAGTTGTTTTTGAAATATTAAGTTTAAGACCTGATGAACAATAGATAAGACAACGGGTATAGCATTTTCATTTCTTAGGAAGAGAGTTGTGTCATCTGCAAGTTGTGTTACCTTAAAAATATTATTGTTTAAATTAATTCCTTGAAATAAGTGACTATAACGTAACTGAGTAGACAATGATATCATAAATAGAAGAGCAGAGAGAGGACAGCCTTGCCGAACTCCTCGTGATATGTTAAATGAGTCTGATATACATACGCACATTGGCATTCTTATATAAAGTTTTTATCCACTTAATAAAGATTTCCTTTAAAACATTTTTTATTAAAACATTTATCATGAATGAATGAACTGTATCAAATGCTTTTCTAAAATCTAAAAAGAGTACAATACCTTCATTTTCCATTTTTGACATGTTTATAACATCGATTACATCTTGGATTTGTCTAATATAAAAAAAAAATTTCTTCTTTTTTTGGTTATAACATAGTAGCGTTAATAACATTAAGATTCGCATGCCAAAAGGGGGGGGGGGGGGTCAAAAATGATCTTATATTTCTACGGAAAGTGTTCCATGGAAAGGACCTGTCAGTGGCAATATGTCTGTTATATTGCCATGTATAAATATATACATGTGCATTTAATAAAATATGAGTATGAATAACGTTAATTAAAATAATAAACAACAATTTGCTTCAATGTTAAAATTTATTATAATAGTAATATATATATAACATTCAAACTTATTTCCATAAAGCAGTTATGGGCCGCTAGTCATTAAACATAATGTAGCGGCATAAAACATTAAACAGATGAAAACGCTGTCAGCACTGCACGTCTGAGTTTCATCATTCCGCCTTCCTTTGACCCAGGATGAATCATGTCTCTGTCATAGTGATTTGGGTACTTCAACCGTTTTCCTAAGTCCACATAATCCCGTCCAAGGTACTCCTTTAAAAGCTTGTTGACAGTTCGGCGGACCTTATTAAAGCTGGAACGAATCATGCCTGTACAACTTGGAAACTGTCCTCGCTCAATAATACCGGACACAAACACACGTTCCACTCCACTGACGTGTAATGCCTCTACCATTGTTTTGAGGTCCTCAAAGATATCTCTTGGTTTGGTGACACTATCTATGTTGTTTCCGCCAAGTACAACGAATACGTATCTGAAAGTATATAATACATATTATAATTATACAATTAACATTACATAACAGAACAGACATTTTATTTGGACTTAAGCATACATAAGTTCATCACAAACATTACGGATATAAATATAATAGATTGGATGTATTGATACATGCACTCAGAAAATACACATTCTTTATACTTATTTATAATTTGACTTATAATTACGGAGCTATAGTACGTTACTGAAAAAACACACACAAAACACCGTTCATGTGAGAGTGAACAAACAAAATAACCAAAACAAAGGAAGAAAAAAATGAAATAAATTACAATAAACAAATCAAATATTTAAAGCAACTGATGATATTTTACTATTTTGTCTTACATATGAATAAATATAGCAAATACACATACACACACTTCTATACATATAAAAGTAGCTATGTACTGCTTTTTTATGGAGTAGCCTAAGGTTCTTAAATGACAAATATAGTCATACTAAATCACACACACAGACGGATAAAACATCTACAGATATAAACTTTCATAATCATCGAGAATATTTCCCTATGAAGTTGTTCCCCGACCTCTATTACTGAATGCTTCCAAACAATATAGAGCCAAATTC
Organism: Solen grandis; assembly: GCA_021229015.1. NCBI lineage: Eukaryota > Metazoa > Mollusca > Bivalvia > Adapedonta > Solenidae > Solen > Solen grandis. The sequence continues at coordinate 2,820,138 of CM037793.1, read as the reverse complement.
TTTAACATTCGTTTGATGTAATAGAAGAAATTTTGCCATACTTTGATTAGCTGTATAAAGTCTAGGAATATATAAATTGCGCTACACAATGGACATTTCATTACAAAATGAAATTCATCTTCGATATCATTTACATCCTATCCTGTCTTTCTATATTATTATGTCCACCTAATTCTATGTTTAATCTATGTGATGAAAGGTGCAACTTAGCTAAAATATTTCTATGTTTCGTATTTCTCAATTTATATATATAATCTGACATTTCGTAAATATTATTATTGCTATACATGTATAAAGATAAAGGTGAACAATTTTCCATTCCCACCCTCCAATTTGATATATAGATATCTCGTAACTTTCTCCTAAATAAAAGGTACAAACATACATCATTGAAACCGGACTGATGCAATAAAAAATCTTACCTTTGAGACCCAATTTACTATATTGTCATTTCTAGCCAATATTGGTAATTCAATAATGTCTGAATAACGCATTTTTTTTTTATATTTTTCGTTATGTAATTTAAGAAAATATTTAATTATTCTAATATGCTGCTCTATGTACAGAAGAAATCTTCCTAACTCTATATAAAGACAGAGAATTATTTTTTCTCTTTACATTTAAAATCCATTTACAAACTCTTTTTTGAACTCGCTCTAGTACCTAGTATTTGCCAAAACCGAATATCTCTGACCCTTAATTAAGTAATTAACATAATATAGAGGTGGATTATTTGAATGGAATGTGGGTCATAACGTCATTAGATAAAACAAATATATATGTTTTTATATGTATTTTATAAATTTACCTAGGTCTGTCTGCACATAAACGATCAAATATAGCAGAGAACTTGCGTCTGGTAGACATCCCTGGTACACCATAGAACAAGCATTTATTTTGTCGGATTCTAAGGTCACCATTAGTAAACTGCTGAAGTCTGGAAATATAACTGTCACCAAATATAGCATAAGCCATGGTTGGATTACAATGTTACACATGAAAGATACTTGTTTTATACTGGTATTTTAGCGTTACAGGAATCACTCAATGATGTTTACACAGCAGCTTGGATTGCAAATTGTAATCATTTCATGACATTAATAACAACCACGCTTCCATAGTGATAATGACAGTAACAATAGCGATAAACAACATAAAGAAGAAATTGTGAAATAGTTGATTGGATAATTAAATTATGCAATGACGTTTCTAATACAGTGCAATATGAATAATTAATACGTGTTGACTATTTATCTAAAAGAATGACAAATACATCAATGATGACTGTAATTAAAACGCGGCATCTGTTAATACTCAATACTTCAAAGTTCACACAATGGTATGAAAATAGAACTGATATCGTCCCTGTTTGAGCATGATCATATATTACACAAAATTTAAGGCTGATTATATCGTATCTAAAGTCATATATTACCCAAAATGTATGGCCCATAATATCGTATCTAAAGTCATATATTACCCAAAATGTATGGCCCATAATATCGTATCTAAAGTCATATATTACCAAAAATGTATGGCCGATAATATCGTATCTAGTCATATATAACCAAATATTTGTGGTCGATAATATCGTATCTAAAGTCAAATATTACGAAAAGTTTATGGCCTGTAATATCGTATCTAAAGTCATATATTACCCAAAGTTTATGCGGAAATCACCTTTGAAATGTGACCATTGGTCTGTTTCTTTCCATTCCGACCAACATTTGCTAGTGTTTATGGCAGAGAATGACCGGTGCGAACGCAGAGAGCCTGCCGATATAGCAATTTCCACAGAGAGCCTGTCGATATGGTTATGCACCGTGGTATCTAAAGTCATATATTACCCAAAGTTTATGGCCTATAATATCGTATTTAAAGTCATATATTACCCAAACTTTATGGCCGATAATATCGTTTCAAAAGCCATATATTACCCAAAGTTTATGGCCTATAATATCGTATTTAAAGTCATATATTACCCAAAGTTTATGGCCTATAATATCGTATCTAAAGTCATATATTACCCAAAATTTATGGTCGATAATATCGTTTCTAAAGTCATACATTACCCAAAATTTGTGGTCGATAATATCGTATCTAAAGTATTATATCAATTGCTTACAACATGTTTTTACATTAACTGGTATGAAATATGGACTTCAAAGAGCTTAATAATGGGACAAACGGTAAAAAGTAGTGCTTAATAATAACTGATTACTACTTTAGTTAATTAAACCAATTAATTAATTAACCAAAAATTTAAAAGGTAATTACAATAATAGCCGCAAACAAGATGTAATTAGAAGTAATATTTTTCACACTTTTACAAGTGTCATCAGAGGGAGGGTGAATTGGTTGCAAAACAGAGGGGAATTGTCCCCCTTTTGTAAAAACCCAACGGGAGGGAAAATGTCCGGGGGGGGGGGGGGGGGGGGGGGGGGGGGGGGGGGGGGGGGGGGGGGGGATTGTCCCGGATACCATAATATACAGCGTGAGGATAAAGTTTCTTTATTCAAATTAAAATTATATGGGTCACCACTTTATGTATTGTAACTAAAGAATACTACTCTCTATATATTAACTTAAGTTAACTGGATATCGTGCTTTTTATTTACAAGTTAGTCGGTTAAATTATGTGGATAACAAGCATTTTTTTTCACAAATGTATCTGGAAAAAAGCAAAATATCCATAACCTAAGGGAATATGTGGTTGGCAGCATTGGCACTAACAGACATTTGTCCCTGTTAAGATACTTAAGATAACTTGAACTTTTTCCCTACTTGCCAGATAATGACTGAATATTTAACATTTTTTTCAGAAAAGTGGAATAAAGGACGTTCGTAACCTATTGGGTTTCGCACTGGCTGGTGAAGGTGATTTCAGCATAATTAGAAAAGGACTAAAATCGAAAGATCTAATTTCTTGTAGCAACTGGTTATACAAAACATTTAAATAATTATGTGGTGTAATCTGTTTTACAACTTGTGTTTCCATACTCAAATGTTATTATTGTTGGAAGAAAAAGTGGAAGTACGAAAACGTAAAGCATGTGAATATCGAACAACATAATGACATTTGTCATTATCATTATCATAGATAATTTCAAGAAAAAACGAGAGACTTAGATGGTACATATATTTTTTTTTTCCTTTTCAAATTTTACAAACATGTAAAAACAGCATGAGAAACTGTTCACAATTAAAAACCGTAATCAGGAACCGTACCGGTTCTTGCCGCAAAGGATTAAATCTTTAAATCAAGTTATTTCCTTTCCCCTAATTGGAGATTACTCTATGTTACATCTTCTGTACACAGTATAATACAAACACAGTTTAACAGCTGCTGTAAGTATAAGTTGATAAATTTTCGGTAGCTATGATTTATTCGGCCCAAATACCGGTAATGATAACTTTCATCCATGAAAATAATTTCTAGGGAATGATTGTGAGGTAACATACCGTCTGATTTTATTTTATTCCAAATAATAAACCCATCTAAGACTGTCGATTTGTTTCATTTAACGTCCAATCGACAGTATTTCACTGCAGTAGTACACTGCAGTATCATGCCGTAGACATGTGACATGGTACCACACCCAGTGACATTATTCTGACACTGGGCCCGTAAGCCATGGAAAAACCCTGTATACGAGGTATGTCACGTTCTGGTATCGAACAAGTTTCTTTTCGACCTGGGCACTGAGGTGGGAGAAATATCACGTGATTTTATTTTGAAAGCAATCACACGCAAACACATTAATTTTAATGATTATAGAGAATCATAAAAGAAATGTTTTTATGAAAAAAATATCGGAAGTCACCGTCCTACCTTTTGAGTTATCTGCCCATGAATGTGATATTTTAGGACTTTTAGGCCTATTCAAGGACAGATAACTCAAATAATGGCAAAGAACACCTCATAAGTTTTCAAAATCAATGTTCAGTACTTTATTTCCCTGTCTCTGTATAAAATGTGTAGAAATTCTATGCGACAGATTTTATACTTTAATCATTCATGCAAATATATATCAATTTCTTCAAACTATCTACCTTTTTATTAAAAAAGTGCAATATATTTACAGTGTTAACATAACATTTCATCTATGGATCAATTGGTTTCAAATTTTGCATAGTGACTTGAAATGACATCACAAACATTAATAAAAATAAAATAAAGAAACAGTAAAATTAATTTTTGAGTTATCTGCCCCTGAAAAGCACAGAAGTGCTGAAATATCACATTCTAGGGCAGATAACTCAAACAGTGGGACGATAAACCCCAATTTTTTTTATAAAATGTTTTTTTTTTAAGATTCTCTTTAATCATGCAGAGTTTTAAAAAAAATCTTATTCAACAGTTCAAATTTTCCTTCTTTGTCTATATAGAAAATCTAGCAAACGGGTCACATACTCCTAAATTATGAGTTTTTTTTCCCAGTCTTTGTTTTAATCTTAAACACAAAACTGAGATTTATAAAGTTACCATGGTGCAATTTTGGTTCCAGCCGAAAACAAGCTACCGGGTAGTAAGGTTTTCTCTATAAATTTATTTCAAATCTTCATTATGAATAAATTCGCAATATATGAAATTTGTATTTTTTCTTCTTCGCAGGATCGCATAAATAACCGATTATATAAAGGAAGTACACAAATATACATAATTTCGATATGTATACATATAATATAATATTACGGTACCAACGCCACCGTACTCACTTGAGGTCTGACCATTCAAGACCACCATGTGGTGGATGGCCTCCTCCATCTTGCTCCGGATGGCAGTATCGAGGCTTCCTGACAACTGAAATACAGCACACATGCCCAGTATTGACTTTGATCCTCCACTATAACTGAATCATTCATTATACATACATAATCATATCATTTTAAGTGACAGCTCAAGATGAAAGGGATATGCTTTCTTTTTAAAATTAAGTAAATCTCGATATTCCGATAACTGAAAGGAAATTGTTAGCATTGGAAACCCGAGATTATTTTTTCCTCTTAGTTCATCATTTTCTCAGCCTTTGTCAATACTGCAACCAGGGACGGGCATACAAGGGGCATTTGACAGAAGACCGTTCCACTAACAATTTCTAAGCGCTAAGTAATACTTAAATACTGAAGGCCAAATTTTTGTTATTCGGGTTTTTCTCTAATAAAAATAAAAGTACCTAAATATTTCATTTGTACACAAATATTGTTAGATATTAGGGTTACAAGTCATATATGCTAAGTCATGTACTTGAACATTTCATAAAATAGGAATGGCGGAATATGGTTATACCTAGATAAAGAATTTAAGTATTAGGCTACTTGGCGCTAAAAAATTCGAGCCAGGATTTTAGAATGTCTCTCGAATTATGCATGGTGATCGAATAATTGCTATTCGGGTTATTGCAACTTTATCGTAGTATTTATCGGTACGAGTTTTTTTTTTGTGTAATTTCTTTTTCATCTCGACATAACGTGGATTATATCATGTGTGCAACAAACTGTCAAAGGACATAATTATCCACCAAATAAGGAAAAGTGGAACGACTGTGAAACTTCAAAACTGTGGAACTTCAGTAATATTAAAGGTTTTTACCCCTAAGGTGTCACTTTGAAGACATCCAAAATTAAAAATGTTTCACCGAGAGTTTTCAGGTTTTTATTAGATGTAGGGGAGATAACCTGTATTTAAGTTAACATTGAAGTCCAATGGGAAATATACAATTTCTGTGAATATGAACATCTGAATTTGAATTTCGAGGAAAACTCATGGTGAAGGACGCATTATATGGTTCCGATTCAAATTTCATGAACACGCCTAAACTTTACCGTAAGGAAATGGAGAAAATCACTTTTTTGTAGTTTTTTTAGGGGAAAATAACTCATGACAACAAATTATAAAAGGGAGGTAATAAAAGAACTTCTGTCATGTGTCATAACATGTAAATTTGCCTTTACGATTTCCATGGTTTGACATTTTAAAAGCTTATATTGTGAAGTTATATGCATTTGGGTTGATTTTATATGGGGCATATACCATAACTGAAAGTGAATTACAGGGCATAAACCCTTAATATTTGGTCAGATAACCCTTTATTCATATTACTTTAAGAATCCTGGACTGAATTGTTTCATATAAATCTCTGACATATTCCACGGGAACGTTTTGTCCTTATGGCGCTGATTGGTAATGTTGAGAGCGTTTTTTTTTTTTTTTTTTTTTTTTTTTTTTTTTTTTTTTGTTGTTGTTTGTTGTTGAAGCCAGATATTTTCTATAATGTTCAAATTTGGGGACTGTGTGTTATCATTGTTATTTGTCCCTGCAGAGTTTCACTATACGGGCTCTGTGAAACAGGTGCATTGTGAATGTCATCCATTTATTTCCAACGTGTCGCGCAATAACAGGGCCCGTTTTTCTTCAAAAATTTCATATATTTATGTGAGTCTGTTATTCCATCAACAAGGGGTTAATATCTCAATACAAGCAACTCCAGGCCGTAACACTGACCTGGTGCGTTCAGCTGGGGACTGTTGACTTCCCATCCTTTCTATACACATAAACACGGTTTTTTGGAGCTAATTACTGTCCCGAGATTCACCAGAAAAGATCCATATTCTCAGTGTTCCCTATTTCTCCTCACGACACCAAAAAACCCTCTTTCTTCTGTTAATCTTCATGACTACCTCTTTTCTTCTTCTCATCCCTCCGTTTAATAGCCCAAAGTTGATAACTTTTCTCTGAATCGTCTTGGTAAAAAGCTATGATCCTTCCCTTCATTCATCATGTCAGTCAGGGCTGTCAGCGGTCTTTTTCTGTTTACTTTTTACCAAACGTGAATGTTGATTTTAAATCATCACTATCCGTAAACAATCGTTTCATCCCTCTTCCAAGTATAGGTTAGTGTTTTTTTTAGTAAGCATTAATGAAATTAAATCGTCGGCGATTTAATGGAATTAATGCTTACTAAATAACACTAACCTACTTAGTATTTGAAATTATGTTTTTTCAACTTTATAAACTCAACTGCCATCATGAAATTTGCAACTTGGGCCTATGACCTGGAAATTGAAAATAAAAACTTGAATTAAATTGCGCCTGGCTGTGGATTTTCCTATTTTCTTTATTATTAGTAGCCTATAGGTTAAATTTTTGTATGTAAGTTCTAGATCTGTTTGAAATTTTGCCATTATTTTTTTGACTACCAAAAATCGAGAAAAAAGTGCTTTTCTTTTCAGAATCTAGAACTGATGTTAGTCCATCCATGAACACTGCAGATCAATCCTGTTGTTAAAACAGTAATGCACAACCTGAAAAACGAAAGAAGGCCACTTTTCAACTATCTCTAACGATATCACTGTAGCACCAGACAGCACAAAGCCATCGAAAAGTGAGTTATTATATTCACTATTTGAGCAAAAAATTTAAAACATTCTAAAAATAGATACATTTTGAAGTCTTCTTTATAAATATTTTTATGGCTGGCATAATTCTGTTATGTTTATAAGCCATTCTGGCTTTCAATACAGTACGGAGCATGTGCACGAGACTTGTCCTTTTCATTCTGTTACTTTACAGTGGAGTCTTATGTACCAGAAATTGTTTCATAAAATTATAACATGTACTTAAATTCATTTTTTACAGCGTCTACTAGATTCGGAGACCAGGTACTATACATCAGATAAGAGAAAAAAATGCTGCCGCAGTTCCGAAGAAAACTAGAGCGAAAAATGACTGGTCGGTGAAGGTTTGGGCTGATTGGGCAAGAAACCGAATGCACTGCCAGTTACAGTATTCGAACCTGATTTTTCCTATTCCGGAAGATATTGGTCAATGTGATAGTGCAGTGCTAAAATACTGGGGACAGCGTTTCGTAAATGAAATAAAAAGGCAGGATGGCGCCTGATTAATCCACCAAACACATTGCTTCAAATTGTGATTCAACGGTACTTGCGTACTGAATGTGGTAAACAGCAGATAAACTTGCTAAAAGAGGATTGTGTAGAATTCAGTAGATTTCCGTAGAAGTTTAGATGCAAGAATGAAAGAGTTGTAAGCAGCAAGACTTGGGACTAATAGGTTATCCAGTGACGCAATTACCATGGATACGAAATTTCATTGTGGGAGAGTGGGTGTGTTCAATTTCAGTACTGCCTCCGGTCTTATAACGCGATCTTTTACATACAATGGCAAATTAATTGGCTTTAGAGGGCTTTTCAGAACATCTTAACTGCCAGGTCAACCAGTTTCAAATATTAACCAGATCATGAACAGAAACGTCGCTACATACTTTTCACACCAGGCTTTAGAAAAAACTCACAGGGTGGTCTCAAGGGAACGTAAAACGGTCCAGGGGCCAGTGAAACTTATGAACAGCCAACAGAAAATCAAATGTAAATTTTTATGATAAGTAATCTTGCCCTTATTCCTAAAGTTGGACCTTTGACAGGAAGCCACTGGATTCTTTAGACGAAAATAATAATCCGAAGTTTAGTTCTGCCAAATTTCTCAGTATTGTATTAAGACCAAGATAAGAGGTTCTTCCAAGAAGCTGGTATCGATACAAATGATCGGAAAATTACAAATCATTCAGCCAGAGTCCACTGTGGGACAACCCTTTATAAACAAAAACTTTACAGTCAAGGCTGTTACAAGCCGCAGCAAAACACCGGAGTAATGCAGTGCACACCTACCAGAGAGAGCAATTTCCTATCCTTAACAGTATAAGCAGTGCACTAGAACCCAGTTTGAAAAAATCGGAACCTGAAGTGACTGATGCAAAGTTACAGCCATCTTCTCTTTCTGATGCACCATGAAGATCGATCCTACTGCACACAACGATTCTACGCACCAGTGAAATTTGGCAATTTCCGGAAGGTCCTGCGTCCCGAAATAATACTAGTACTCAGCTGGAGGAGTCGCTTGTGATTCACGTTCCAAAGTGTGTTAAAACCATAGTAATCGTTAAATCCAACGGCAAAAAAGTGGTAATTGAAATTTAAAATCTTAATAAAAGATATTGTTCAGAAAGGTCTGCTATACATGTTAACTTTGTGTTTTGAACATTTTTTTTCTTTTTAGAAAACCTCAAGCATGAGGGTAAAGTTATTTTGAATTGCTAGTAAGTAAATATTTTTCACTAAGGTTTTTGTTTTGTATTTTCTTTTAATATCGATTTCTTTGCGTCCCCAACACAGATCCCTGTTACAACGTTATAAATGCGTGGTATTCGTAAAACACAGCAAGCTCCGCCTCTCGACACAAACTCTCCGCACATGCGCACTGAAAGTACTTTGAAGCTGTTTTAAACTGATCAGCCTGTTTTAATATGACAAGTTTATGCCGATAAATGAATTAAATCGAGACAAAATTTGAAAAATGAATGATCTCATTGGAAAATATAATTTCAAACACTAACCTGTTTTCTACACTTTTAAACTGTTCAAATTTTCTCAAAATATTCCTAGAATTTTATATCAACTCACATTGACTTCTGCCATCTTGGTGATTTTTTACAATTTAGTGTTTGAAATTTTAAAAATATTTTGTCCAATGAGATCATTCCATTTTTCAAATTTTTGTCTCGATTTAATTCATTTAATCGGCATAAACTTGTCACTAAACACTATCCGTTAAATCAGCTGAATCAGTTTAAACCAGCTCAAGCACCTTTCAGTGCGCATTTGCGGCAAGGTGTGTCGAGAGGCGGAGCTTTATGTGTTTAACAATATCACGCATGTGTAACGTGTTTACAGGGATTTTTGATGGGGACGCTTGAAAATTGATATAAAAGAAAAGCACAACAACCATAGTGAACCAGTCCGCTCACAGAGCCGGGCAATAAAACCCTAATTAAACAAGAAACCATAGTGAACAATTAAGCAATCTGATTTATCCAAAATAACAAAAGAACTCTACCCTTCTACTTTGTTTAGTTTGGAAAATATTTATTGCCGTATATAATGATGATACAACATTGAGATTTCAGAAAAAAGCAAAAGGGTCTGACCAAAAGTTCTAAACAACATTAGTATCGGCCATCTCTTTAAAAGTATTTGTATACTTTCAATGTCTACATATGCTTACATAGAATAACAAAATAAAACTAATTACAGACAAAGCAATTAAGTAAATATCTGATTAAATTTAAAAAAAAACAAAAAACAGTACTAGTGTTATAAATGAAACAAAAGATACATTTTACGAGATGAGATGTGTAATGATATGAATGAAGAGATTAAAAAAATTCTAATTGCAAAATATAAATAAATAATGAGAAGAGAAGTAGGCTAACAAATAAAGGTTACTAAAACGGAAAAAAAATAATAATGTCCAATTGCAAAACACAAAATAATATATATATATATATATATATATATATATATATATATGCAGATATATGAACCTTTCTAAACAGTATGATAATATATCTTTCACCACTTTTTTTGCCGAAGAGATCAAAGTCGGGGTCCGTTTTAATGCTCATTTTTTCAGCTTCCCCGAGCGTAGTTCTACGTACTCAGCTAGAGCAACGCATTGACCTTTGACATATCTTGTTACATGTCACGCCGGGAACAGGTGGATAGGATGAGTCTCAAATCTCCGTACTCAGCTAGAGCGACGCATTGACCTTTGACATATCTTGTTACATGTCACGGGGACAGGGGATGGGAGTCCAAAAATCAATACAATTTGTAGTGTTTGAAATTATATTTTGCCCAATGAGATCATTCCATTTTTCAAATTTTTGTCTCCGTTTTTAATTCATTTAATCGGCATAAACTTGTCCTAAACACTATTCCTTTAAATCAGCTGATCAGTTTAAAACCAGTTTCAAGCACCTTCAGTTCGCATGTGCGGCAAGGTGTGTCGGAGGCGGAGCTTTATGTGTTTACCAATATCACGCGTGTGTAAGTGTTACAGGGTTTTTCTGATGGGGACCATGAAAATCGATAAAAAGAAAAGCAAAATATCAATAGTGAACCAGCAATCTGATTTATCCAAAATAACAAAGAACTCTACCCTTCCATTTAGTTTAGTTTGGACATATTTATTGCCGTAGATAATAATGATACAACATTCAAGATTTTAGAAAATAACAAAAGGGTCTGACCAAAAGTTCTAACAACATTAGTAACGGCCCCTCTCCTTGAAAGTATTTGTATAATTTCAATGTCTACATATGCTTACATAGAATAGGCAAAATAAAACTAATCACTAGACCAAAAGCAATTTAAGTAAAATATCTGATTAAATTTTTTGAAAATAACAGCACTATTGTTGTAAATGGAAAAAAAAACACTGAACATTTACGAGATGAGATTTTGTAATATGAACAGAGATTTAAAAAAAAAATTGACTGAAAAATAAAATAAATAATGAGAAGAGATGAAAAGAAGGCTAAAAACAAAGGTTACTAAAACGGAAAAAAATAATAATGTCCAATTGCAAAACACAAAATAACATATATATAGGTGCAAATAAATGAACCTTTCTAAACAGAATAATAATTTATATAAGTCGGGGTCCGGTTTCAGCCTCCCCACTAGGCAGTTGGTCCCTGGCGGGCAAATCTATATTTGGAACATAAGAATCTAATGCGCATGCGTTACGAATATGCCGTACGGAGACCACCGAGATAAAGTTTAATAGTCGCCATTTTTGAAATGGAACCGTTTTTGACTTTGAAAAAACTCGCGCCTGGAAGCAGTGATAAGGTAGGGCATGATGTTGTGCTGAAATCTTGTTTCCAAAATAGACCCTATAGTTAACTAAGTAAACTCTTAAAGCATTGTTTAAATAAGTCAAAAATTGGATGTGCCGACTTCGACAATATGCAGGTTGGTGAATCGTATAGACCATACGACGATTTTTACGGCTTATTTATGAAGCTTACGCAAATATTTGAATTGAATTTAAACATACATAAGACTAAAACTGCTTCAAAGTTGTTGTTTTTTTTTGACATGTTAACATCATTGAATAAAGTAAGTTAAAATGTTGCCGATAATGTCAAATGTATGTACATGCATCAATCTCATCCAAACAGGAGATGGTCTGTGATAGCTGGTATATATAAATATATGATGTAAATCACATAAATATATGATCCCAATTAATATTTTGAATGAATAGAGTAACCTGTAGCATGCCATACTATATTAACAGAATGTCATTAGGTTTTGCTGGGGGTTTCATTTTTGCATAACTTCATAATAGCTTCCCCTCCCCCACTTACTAGAAAATCATGCATTTTTTTTTCTCACTTGATAGGCTAGGAGGGCAGCTTTCCCAGTTCCTTAAAAAATAAATGCTTATTGGGTGTATCATGTTTAACACAATCATGTTATTGGGATTTGGAAATAAAATAAAATATTAACAAAAATTGATGCCTTATACTTTCCTCTAGTTGCCATCATGGTATGATTTTCACCTCCCAAAAGGGCCCGTCATTATTTCCACTAGAAGTGAAGAAAAATATCTATGGTAGCTCCCTGCTTTGCACTCAGTTGAGCCTTTTTTTCCCTTTTACAATAAAGGCCAATATATTCTTTGATTTCCTATTTGCAAAAAGGGTCTTTTTTTCCCCCCAGATATTGTTTAAATAATTTTTTAAAAATACAATGCTGAAATTCCCAATATGTTGACATGTTATTCCACCAAAATCTATTTCTATATCCATGCTATAAGTGATCAATCAACACCTGATTAATGTATGTACAGCAGTTATTAATTAAGCTTCCTATTTCACATGAATGGGGAATCAGAATATATCTAATATCAGCTTTAATAACAACCTATCCTTCAACTTCAGGTACTTCGGCATATAATTTCCCTTTACGCCACAGTGTAACTTTCTGTTCACTTGACTTTCGGTGATCGTAAGCAATGCTAATACTTGTAAAAAGATATGTTCACGCCTTCTGGATTTTCCAAGATGGCTGCCACTTTTTAAAATGGCTGCCATAGAACATGAAAAAAACAAAACAATATATGGCCAAGTGCAAATAAAGTGTGACATTAAGGTCCAAAATTGAACTGCTGTTGAGACTGCTTTTGCTAGTTCTTTTTCATAGTACATATATTGAAAAACGCAGAAAGTATGCTTTTTTTTAAACAGATGCAGCTTTCTTAAAAATATATTGATTTTAGACAGAACTAAGATGGGTTTTTTTACACTTCATAAAGTATGTTAAATTTGAAAACTGTTACGTAAACCATTGGGTTTGACAATATTTTTTCATTATATATTAGGCAAGGGCATGTGACAAACTTTCAAGCTATATTTCATTTAGATTAACACATTCTTGAAAAAATATGGCAATTTGATGCCAGGAAAAGTAACAATACAAAGAAACACACCTTGATTAATTTTTATTCTTAGATTGTAATTGAACATTTACTTAAAATGAATATTTGAAATAAAAACTTTATCAAATTCCTTCAAAATAAAACCAACCTGGCTTTGATACTCAAAGGCATTACTTAGCATCATCCAAACCAAAAATGTAGCGAAATTTCTGTTTAACTGTTCTGGTTGGGACATATTACACTTCTTGTTTTTAAGGCTGAATTGTAAATCGTAACAAGCCTTATGTTGTTTCATTTCACCATTAATTTAAATATGATGTTCAAAGTCTTCAAATACATTGAAATTGTCACAAAACAACACTGATAGTTATGGCACAAGTCTCTTTTAGATCTATGTTAATTGCAGCAATAAGTAAGACACTATTCACAATAAATGTTTGATTCACACATAATAATTCCAGCTCAGATTCTTTACAGTAGTAAGCAAAATCATTTCTAGATCAGAACAACTACTTTGAAATAAGATTTTGATTCTGATTCCAGTTTCACTTTGTAATTTAAAGTACATTAATTACCGTTATGGTTGGGACAATTTATATGCCTAAATATTTAGGCAAAAATATCTTCTTCTCAGAAACCACAAGCCTGGAGTTAAGATGTTTACAAGTGGATCTCTGTTCAAAACCATGGCCCCTGGTGTCCAAATTGACCCAACCTCATGGCTCATTTGATTTTACATACACCTAAATTAGAGCTAAGACTTTCAAAATTTGGATGGCAGGTACAGTTTTTCTGTGGAGCTTAGATGATCTTGCTGTACTCAGGTATATGTAATTCATTAGGACTCATAATAATTGAAATTGAAGGCAATTTTTTTTCAGGTGTGTGATTCAGGGCCATCTTGGCCCTCTTGTTTTTTTTTATTAAAGCAACTATCCATTTTTTTTCCTGCCTCACATCACTGTTTTGGAAGCTAATGAAAAGAAAAATATCTGAACAAATAAGATAGACTAGTTCTGTTTTTTGCGAAAATATCTGTAAGTGCTATTTGTCTTTTTTTCGGATATCAAACAGATGCAAGAGCTTGTAAATAACTTGTTAATGAAATACTTCTATTGCGTATTTATACATTTTTTGTGATATTTGAGTAACCAGCTTTATGCATATACACACTTTATTTGTAATCTTGCTACATGCAATGCTTTTTCTTCCTCAGGTACAAATGATACAGTCTCTGTCCTGTGGTCTTATGAGGTGCAGAAACCATGTACCAATCCTTGTCATTTCGTGGTAAGGTTTTCACAGGTAGATAAAAAAATACCTTTATTTTTTATTTGGGCTACATCTCCTCAACCAATTGAGTTAAAGTTTAAATTGGCCTGAATGTTTTATGCTCCCTGAAGGATGCTGCTTTGTCTGTCTGGTGTCCGTCCATCAGTCTATTCTTTCAAGAGATAATTGAACAATAAGTAAATAAAGCTATTAACTTGAAATTTCACATGTGGGTCGATTTATGAGGGAGAAGCAAAGTGCATAAGCATTATTACTTTTCACATCATTTTTTAGCTCGACTATTCGAAGAATATGAGAGCTATTGTAGTTGCCCTGGCGTCGGCATCGGTTTGGCGTTTTGCAGCTTTTGGTTAAAGTATTGCATGCAAGTAACTGTCAACTTTATATCTCAATTATCCATTTATGGTTTTGACTTGAAAGTTTATAATTATATAAATATGTTCAGTGGCATCAGACAACCAAGGTACATAACAACTTGACTGAAGTTTAATATAAATTTATGTCTCCTACTCTCATACTTATATTTCAGTATCCAGGCATGCAATTGATTTGAAACATCTTTGATATGTTTAGGGGTATCATACTTTCATGGTAGATAACTCTTGATTGAATATGTTATAAATTATTGCACCTTTTTTATCTTCGAAATTTTTTTTATAGTTTTGCATGCAAGGTACTTTCATGCTTATTTCTCAGTATCCAGGCATGCAATTGATTTGAACATCTTTAATATGTTTATGGGTATCATACTTTTATGGTAGATAACTCTTGATAGAATATGTTACAAATTATGGCCCCTTTTTAACTTCGAAACTTTGGTTAAAGTTTTGAATGCAAGGTACTTTCATGCTAATATCTCAGTAACTAGGCATGCAATTGATTTGGAACATCTTAATACGTTTATGGGTATCATACTTTTATGGTAGATAACTCTTGATGGAATATATTACAAATTATGGCCCCTTTTTAACTTCAGAAATTTTGATTTAAAGTTTTGCATGCAAGGTACTTTCATGCTAATATCTCAGTATCCAGGCATGCAATTGATTTGAAACATCTTTAATATGTTAAGAGGTATCATATTTTCATGGTAGATAACTCTTGATGGATATATTTACAAATTATGGCCCCTTTTTAACTTAGAAATTTTGGTTAAAGTTTAGCATGCAAGGTACTTTCATGCTAATAGTATCCAGGCATGGGATTGATTTGAAACATCTTTAATATGTTTATGGGTATCATACTATAAAGGAAGATAACTCTTGATGAAATATATTAAAAATTATGACCCCCTTTTAACTTAGAATTTTGGTTAAATTTTTGCATTCAAGCTAATATCCAGCTAATATCTCAGAAATTGCTTGTGGAATTGACTAGAAAATTAAGGAGTGTCTTCATGAACCATGACTAAGCACTTTTGAAACTTGTCAGATGTTTTTCTCCATGATGTACCCATGATGTTTTGGATGAGTCCAAAACTAGGTCCCTAAAGTATATGTAAATTGTATGCATATTTTCATGGATTCAATCAACTCTCAGTTTCTTCAACATACATTCACAGTGTCTCAGAATGCAACAAACACACATACACTATACTAAAGTGCAGATGAGGAGGCATAACTCATTTCCATGGTTTCTTGTAGACATATTTATGATAAGTAACTTGTAAAATGTAAACGGCTTATTGAAATTTTGCTCTTAAAGTGTATAAAGGAGTATTGCATTGAACTTTGAACTAAAATAATTTAAATAAGTGTGACAGGATTGTTGTAAATGATGAGATATATACTCTTCTTTTTTTTCAGATTGGCCACTGTTTGAAGTACACATGTACCTTTTTAGTTGGGTGGATTGCAGTACTAAGATCTTATTTGCCATGAAGTGCATATTTGGGCGTACAACACATCATACAAATCCAAGTACTTAGGTAAAGTAAACACAAGCTTAATTAGGTTTGCACACATCCTTTCATTCATCTGTCCCATCCGTCTGTCGTTTCATCCTTCCTGCTTTTGTGTCTGCTCCATAACTTGAACATTTATGGGTGGATTTCAATAAAAGTTCACAAAAGTATTGCTCATAACCCAAGGGTGTGTTGCGCGCATCAACCATGTGCACCCTTGAAAGGTCAAGGTCACAGGAGTTGTTAGAAACTGTCTTGGAGTTCAAAGGCTACATACATCTTCTTGTCCACTCTATAACTGCCATATTAATGGATTGATTTTCACAAAGCTTAACAGAAGTGTTTTTACATAACACAAAGGTGTGTCACGCGCATCAACCAAATGCACCTTTGAAAGGTCAAGGTCACAGGAGTTGTTATAAACTGTCTTTGGTGGTACATCTTTGTGTTTGCTCTATAATTTTTATATATATGGATGGATTTTCATAAAACAATAGTGTGCTGTGTGCATCCACTATATGCGTCCTTGAAAGGCCAAGATCACTGGAGTTGTTAGAAATTCTCTTTGGCTACATCTTTGTGTCTGCTATATAACTTATATATCTATGGATGGATTTTCATTTATCTTTACAGAAGTGTTTGTCATAACAGAAAGGTGTGTCGCACACATCATCCATATGTGTATTCACCTTGATGAGCCCTATCCAACAGACCCTTTTACAGGTCAATGGGCCAAAGGTCGAGGTCACCATGACCCAAAACAGCAAATATTTACCTTAGCAATATAATGAACCTGCTTCCATCCATAACCTCCAAACTTCACAGATGTATGCATCTTGCTGAGCCCTACCCACCAGGTGACCTTGACCTTCAAATGACCGTGACCTCCAAGAAATAAGGCCCCCCACAGGGGCACAGTTCATTCAGACGTAGCGCTTGTTAAACTTACAATTTGCAAAAAAACACTTTGCGTGATAACTTCTGTACTTGTTGACATATTTGAATAGTATTTGGTACACATGTTTATCCTAATAAAATGAAAGCCAATTACATTTTGGGTAAATTCTGTTTATTTTTGACAAAGACTCTTTTATCATAAAAAATTGAAGGTTTAATTTGACCTTGGGTAAATTCTGTTTATTTTTGACAAAGTTTTTGGCCCCTTCCTTACTCTGAATTTGCAAAAACACCTTATCCCAAGGATAAGATTTGAAGAAGTTCTATTCTGTATTTGAAACCTTAGTTTCTATGAAACTGGAATATTGGTAAAGTGGTATGTTCCACGAGATGTGTTATCTTCTGACAACTTCTTGTTTTTCTTCTTTTTTTGTTTCAGTGACTATGCAGAATTGATTACAGATGTGAAGGTGTTGCTTTGAATTATTACATACAGGAAGGCCCAGCACCAGAAGTTTCCTGTCGTGTAGCCAAAGATTCTCCATTACACATCTCCATGAACCTATTTATTATAAAAGATACAAAAACAACACAAGGCTTGTTTCGTGCTACATGATGAAGAAAAAAACAACTGACTTGTGTGTTTTTACTCTTTGTTGGAATACATGTAAATTTAAAAAATTCACATTTAATTAAAAGTGAAAGAACCTTACCATTAAGGGGCCATAACTCTAAACTTCGTATGAACAAATTTGATCTTAATTGTGTGTATGTTGTCCTCTAAATTGTCTATCAGTTCCTTCTGTCAACAATAAAAAGTGTTTAAGGTGGTCAATAACAATGCATTGTATGAACTTAAAACTTTTTTGTAAAGAAAATCACTTGAATATTACATTTTTAACATCTGTAAATTTACGCTTACAAGATTTTTCTTTTCTTAATAAAGTGAAGTGAAACAGGACATTAATTTAGTCTATTGTAATATAGTGGGTATGTAAATAAAGTTGTTCTTAAAGTTTAAGTTGGCTTTTCTTCTAATAGTCCCTTCTTTTTTTTTACTTATGAATTTTGAATTAAGACTAGCACATCTGTGAATTGAAGAAAGAAGTTTTTGTCTGACCTCCAGTGTCCGCATTGTCAAAATTATTTGTAAAATTATTTAAATGTTGGCCATAGGTTCATTGCTAATCAATATTCAACCTTTATTATTGGTATGCATGTTCGTCTTGACAAGGCTTATCAATATATTTTATACATTGATTTTGACCTTGAATTGCGTTTACTGTAAGTAATGGAGATCTTACAATCTCTAATTTTGAAGTAGTTACCGTCAGGGTTCTCATATTTCACATTTACCTTGTGACGGGGCCTTCCAACCAATGTCACCTTTTTAGCTCACTAGAGGACAACGTGCTCAAGATGAGCAATTAGGATCACCCTGTGTCGTCGTTGGCACAAATGGTCACCTCATGGCTTTCTCCCATGTTCAGCATACGAAGATAGGGATTTCCCTCATGGAAGATAACTCTATCTTCCATGTCACGTGATCAGCTTTCTTCCATGGTCACCTAATGGCCCTTCATCATGATGGCTTAAATTAAACTGATCCCTGGGGCCTCAGTGGCCAAGAGGGTAAAGTCTCTGACTTTAACACTCACTCAGCCCCTCACCACGTGGGTTTGAATCCTGGCAGGATCATTTGGTTTTCATGTGAGGCAGCCTTCCAGCTGGCTTCCGGTAGATCGGTGGTTCTACCCAGATACCTCCGTGCCATTAGGGTCTTCCTCCACCTGTAATTAACTGAACATCGCTATATGACTGAAATACTGTTGAAGCGACGTTTAACTCAAATAACTCGAACTGATCCCTTGAAATATGAGCCCCCCCCCCCCCCCCCCCCCCCCCCCCCCCCCCCCCCCCCCCCCCCCCCCCCCCCCCCACCACCTAAAGGGATAGGAGTTATCTTTAGGTACTCTTCATAGGTACTCGTCTGAAACTAATATTCAGAATTTAATATTGGATTGCGCTAATAATAATCTCATGGTCCTCTACCATAATTGTTTTTATGCCCCCACCACTTGGGGGGAGGGGGGGGGGGTATAGATTTGCCTTTGTCCGTACGTACTTCCGTCCGGAGCATAACTCAAAACCTATATGAGTTATCAACATGAAACTTCATAGGTAGGTAGAGCTCAATAAAGAGAAGTGTAGTGCACAAGAACCATAACTATTTTGTATAATTTAGGAGTTATTGCCCTTTGTTATTTTTCATACTTAATTGTCCGGAGCATAACTCAAAACCTATAAGAGGTATCAACATGAAACTTCATAGGTAGATATTTTTATGCCTCCACCACTTATTGTGGGGTGGGGGCCTATAGATTTGCCTTTGTCCATCCATACATCAGTCCATCCGTCAGTCAGTACAATCGTCTCGATAGTTTGTCTGGAGCATAACATGAATACTAATGTTGGGATTGAATTCAAAGTTGATATAGGGAGGACAGTCAGGACTGTAACACATTGTCCAAGCATATGTCATCCAAGAAGTTACGGTTTTCATTAATTGCTCACTCGTACATGGGATCAGTAAATTTCAGGATAAACCCTTTATATCAAATTATCAACACATCATATGACTACACAAAAATATCTTGGCATGAAAGTGATTAAACTAAGTGTAGTGGGTGGAATTACAACCAACACCAGCGGTGGTTCGATAGTTTATTTGACGGTTGTAAACCAGAAATGGTATTAAACCAAAAATGGTACTATACCAGAAACCTAAAATATAATTAAAACATTTCGTTAGACGTAGTTTACGGACACATTGTAATAATAAATACGAAGTCAATCGAGGATTTTACAAATCATCGCGAGGAATAAATTACTTGGAAGATACATATTTAAATAACTTTAGTACAAATATAAACTTACCAGGCACGTCTAAATAAAGCTATACTCTAACATAGAAAATGCTCAAAGGTAAGAGCGACATAATGTCTAGCAGAATATATTAGTATCTAACAATCAACTTGCGTCGACGGTGATCGATCGGTGAATGATAAGTAAGAACGGCGGAGGCTTATGAGCGGGACAAAGGGGCAGAGCCAACCAATCAGGGTATTTCCTTAAAATAGAACACTCACTCAACCAGTTTACATAAGGACTCATTCAAGACATGCTCACTCTCTTGGACAATAACAGACATGTACAAACATAGTAAACAAGGACATGAGTACTAGCATGACACTACAATACAGAGGGACAAAACTGCACGTACCTTGCTACACAAGTGCACAAAGATTACTTGTTTTACAAAAGACAAAAAAAAGTCCGTGTACTTATATAAGGTTAAGCGTCAAATGTAACAGGCGTTGAAAATAATAAGGCTCGAATGGGACTCGAACACGGGACCTAAATACCGCGTATACCGTGCATGCATTTTACCATATGAGCTACCAAAAAAGTTTTCATGAATTTTCCTGAACTTGTCTAATGACTTCTTATTCTATATAGAATTATATAAAATTTTTTTGCAAAAATCAGGATTTTCAGTTTTGTTTTTGTTTTTGTCTTTTAATTTTAACTTTTACCCATGACCAGACAACATACAATGATCTTCCGAATTATTGAAGGTTCGGGGAATACGGAGGATTGGTACTGTCCCTAGCTCCATCAGCGACAGCTCGAGGCGCATGTCGGGGCTGTGTGCGCAGGGGAGTTGTTCTTATGAAGCAAAAAGTGACTAATTGGAAGTCCGGGCCTTCTCTTGTCCAACGCGCAGAGACGGGATCAATTCTGTCCATGTTGATTATCTTCCCCGGCCTTCGCCCTGTATCTTCTTGCATGTCCCCTCGCCCCTCGATGAATATACTAGCTGTGTCATTTTAATACGAAATATTGTGAAACTGATTCCCTTGGGTAAGCTTGCCTCATTTTATCAAGTGTCTGAGTTTGTGTCATGCCGAGATTATGGCAGAACATAATAATGGCGCGATTTTCAATTTTCGCCGTGTCCGTCATTTCCGTACGTTTTCACTATACCGCATTATTGTTAACGTATGGTCGTACATTCATGAAAATGACCCCAGAAAGAAAAACAACTGACGTAATTGAAATGAAAATATGTCGTTTCGTGGAATTTTTATCACCAAATTTAAGTTTTATACTGAATTTGAATTGAATATGGTTATATTTTTAGGTTGCGCCGCTTAGCTTGTAACAAACGCTATTACGTATCGCTTTTTAACTTAAAAACGTTCTGAGAATACATCAAAATTAATAAGGATGAAAAATCATTATGATTCTCGTTAACGTTAAACAGATATTTAGAAAGTCCACGTATTTTTGGATAAACCATGGGATAAGGAACTAAAGACTTGTTTTTATTTTGTTTGTTTGTTGTTATTATATTTTCTTTTATCACCATTGTACATAACATTGATGTTTTATTTCAGAAGGCCTCGTGTAAAGAAGTTATACTTACAATGTTTGTAAACTTACTGAGCTACCTTCTATAAATAAAGATTTTATTAATATTATTATGGACGTTAGACACAAAAAACAATTAATCGAAAACCTGAAATAAGTTACTCCTGGATGATGCTTCACGAATGTTTTTTGTTGAATATACATTAAGTATTTGATTATAGCACTATAGTCATCTCGTACATGTATGTCGCTTTTAATTTTTTAACTTATGCTTAAATCTGAAAAAAAAAATCGGAAGAATATCAATCCACGACAGGTCCTTCCGATGCCTCCGAATTGTTCCTTTGTTTCGTATCACGTTGTGCAGTGCAAAGTGTTTGGATTGGTCCTGGGGTTGAGAGAAAATAGTGTGCGTGGTTGAAAGCATGCTGTTATGATTTGGCCGCTATTCCATGTGTCCGTATATCCGCATCCGTATAAAAATTGCTCGAATGAAAATACTTAATCTTTTCCATGTGCACGTGCCCGCACATGTCCGTATCCGTAAAATAGGTAATTTATACAGAAGCGCAAGGTGTTACTATTATTTTGTTAACAATTGCATTCGGATATAATCCTTACCTTTGGACAAAATATTACTTGTTACAATTTATATAGACGTGTCTGGTAGGTGAATTCCCACGTTGAGCTACATTGGCGTGAAGTAATTACATGTATATAAATTCGCTTTATCGGTAAAACACGCATTAAGGTTCCATTTCATATGATCTTATATCAGGAAAAAATCGGGACCGAAAGTTAGGTTCAGATAAAGGGTATGCTTCGGATAACGCATGTTTGGTTAACCGAGATCCGACCTTTTGTTTGAAACACACACAAAAAAGAATACATGTGGCATGATACCACACCAAGTCACATGATCCCGACATTACGCCAGTTAGTCCTGGAACTACCTTATATATGCTGACCTACCAGAATGCTGCTTATGAATCCGATGTTTGTGGCTAAGGGCCACATCTTTGGTGTTCCGTTGTCATTGTGAGTGTTACATGCATTTCCTTATTGTAGTAAACGTACAGGTGTTGTTTAGGACTGAACCAGTTCAAAGCAGACATATGTATATTGTCATATAACTATTATGTTCCCAGTTCTAGTTTACATACATGGCAGTTTCCCATTTTAATATCTTCAAGCAATTTAATAAAAACAAATGTTTCCAAGCCGTGACTGAAGACTGACATTTTTTCAAATAATTATGCAAAAGACCTTAATTATAGTGTTCAAAGGAGTGGGTAATCATTCTTTCCCCATAATCGAAAACAATTGTTAAACAAAATAATAAATATATTGATTTTCCAGATAAACAAATAAATTCACTCTTAATCAATATTTCGGCAAAAGTTTGCCTTTCTCAAGAAAAAAACACGGATTTTTAACAAGTCCTACATAATAGACGTTTGAATAGTCGCCAAATTCTATCAATCAATTGCAATTTTTTATATTAATAACAATTTGGCGACTATTCAAATGTCTGTTATGTAGCACTTGCTAACAATTCATTTTTCCCTTGAGAAAGGCAAACTTTTGCCGAAATATTGAATAATGGTGATTTAATTGCACGTCATTTAAAAATTTCTGTTTTCAATTTACGACTACTGATAGACGGACGGACAACGCCTAAAACAGTTAAAATTGCAGGAATGCCGATAATTTTTTTTAACACCTGGACCAGTAAAAAACAACCGAAACATTTTTACAGAAATTAAAGAATTTTATTAATAATATTAAAAACAATAACAATTCTGCAATTATTCATTTCCATCGAATTCATTCGGTCATCCAATTTTTCTTTTAAATGGGTACTGGAAGTCTTCCACTGAAATGATAAAAAAACAAAGAGGGCCAGGATGGCCCTTCCATGCTCACTTGAATCAAAAGAACTTCTGAATTTGGAAGAAATGATAGAGGAAAAATTCCAGAAATGAACAAACCTTTTGGGGGTTTATAAAGTTCCCTTTCAATGAATATTATGAAACTTATGTCTGTATTAACAAATTAAAATAATAAGGCAAAATAAAACCGATTTTTTTACATCTATTTTTAGAGAAGTTGGCAAGAATTCTTCTTTATGAACATATTTGTTATAGACTACAACAGACACAGAGCAATCATGATTGCTCAATGAGCATTTTCGTGCTCAGACGAGCAAACAAAAATAATGCATATAACGAGACTACCTAGTCCTTCATTCATGTCTCAAGATAAAAAATATGCAGGGCGAAAGCACAAGCGAATATATCGGGTCAGGTTTGAATCCCATCTAGAGTGATATTCTGGTTCAGTCTGTTCAATCCCTAATTTTGTGTGAATACTGGTTCACAGATCCAGTCATCGACATTGATTAAACCAAGCTGTGATAACTTGTTCCAAAATGAATGTAAATTAAGTGATGCTTCATACATGTACTTACACTACCAACCCATGTGAGTTTTACTCTTTTTGATTCTAGAGAAAACTTTGATCACACCATACTTCCCATTAATAATAACAATGAAAAGCGATGCTGGCGGGAATTCAAGAAATGAAGAATGTAGAACTTCAAGAAATGAAGAATGTAGAACGGCAGATGATGTAAGAATTATAGTCTGTAGAACGTTTAAATCTGAGATTTCCAAACAAATGGCCCCAGGGCCATGATTTGAACAATCTTGGTAGAGATCCACTAGACAATGTTTCATGCCAAATATCTTAGCTCTAGGCCATACGGTTTCGGAGAAGATTTTTCTAAGTTTTCCCTATATAAGCCTATGTAAATAAAGTGACCCCCGGGGCGGGGCCAATTTTGACCCCAGGGCCATGATTTGAACAATCTTGGTAGAGATCCACTAGACAATGAGGAAGCCTTCCAGCTGGCTTGCGGTAGGTCGGTGGTTCTACCCAGATGCCTCCATGCATTCGGGGTCTTCCTCCACCTGTAATTAGCTGAACATCGCTATATGACTGAAATACTGTCGAAGCAACGGTAAACTCAAATAGTCAAGTCAAGTCAAACCTTTATTCAAAACATTTGAAGTTAAAAAAGGGCCATATTCTGTATTTAATTCCATCAAGAATAATCTATCTTGATAGTCTATTACTTTGGAATAAAATATGAAAGTTTTATATCAATTCTGTGCCAAGTAATTGAGATTTAACTCATACATAATTTTAATCATATTTAAAAGTAAAAAAGGGGCAGTCATTGAAATAGTTATATCATGAGTTATCTACCTTGTGGAATTTATCCAAATACTTAATAATTATTTAATAAAGATAATTATACTATCAGTAAAAAAATATAATATGTCTTTAGTATGAAAAAAAAAAAATTAATCCTATGGTGAAGCCCAGATCAAACTTAACAAGTAACTGGTGTTGCATGCAACACACGAGTCCGGTACCAGTGAGGTGCATATTTTGCAGTTACTATAGCAACCAGAATTTTGGTCCGACAAAAAAAAAACCCCTCAAAAAACAAAGTGTCATGCAGAATCTCCATACTGCCATCTATTCATATACCAAGTTTCATATTATTATCTTAAACGTTTTTAAAGTTATCACGGAATCCAAATTTCCAAACATTCGGACGGATAGATGGACAGATGTATGGCAAACCTATAGTCCCCTCCAGCATTAACACCGGTAGGGGACTAATAAGTCAAGAAGTATTCATGAGATCAGTAATACCGATTACCTTCTTCTTCAGCCATCTATTGCGTCTGCATTCAAATCTGCTTTTCCCCATGTGTCTCTTCCATGGTTGTCTGCACCGGATACGCACATTCTGTAATAAAATCTTGTAGTGACTGACTTCTCTAACAAATTAAGAAGCAATATTTTTGCAGTGGTGTGTTAAACACTTCCAAGGAATACTGTAATCCTACAAAATAATCTATTTCATTTGAAAGTATTATTTACTTTTATGTTCAATTTGAAAGATTTGCAAATGTTTTTGCACACTGTAACTGAACAATACTTCAAATATTAAACCCGGAACAGAGTAGTATGTCGCATCAATTTTTGTATGCATTATACAACTAAGCAAAATTTTGTGCATCTGATTTGAGTTTGTGGGTTCAATCCCCGGTTGAAACATTACAAAGTCATTAAAAATGGTAATGGTTGCTTGGCGCTTAGCATATATATAGGGTAGTTCCAGGACTGGTTGGCTGGTGTCAGGATAATGTGAGGTCTGGTGTCAGTATATGTGACTGTGTAGTTTCATGCCACATGTCTATGCCTGATACTGCACCGTGGCAGCAATGTATTTGTCTCAAGTATACATAAGTCTCCAAATGACTGAAATACTGTCTGTGGGACGTTAAACTCAACAAACTAACAAGCAAAATAATCAATGCATTTGTCTAACAAAGCAAATTAAAGAAAAAATTAATTGGCACAACAAAGTTTGACAAATCAAAGTTTGCTTTACAGGAAATATGTGACAAATGCCAGAAAAAAATATTCCTATGTGGTCAGCAATAGGTAAACAATTTTTTACTTTGGCCTTTCAGACATTTACCTGCTTCTTTCTAACCTTATCAGGGTTCTTCAGTTTCTCTGGCCTCTCATCTTGTACAGTCATCTCTGAAACACACTTGCAACAAAGAAAATGGAACATGGTGATTAACTGAACCTCAAAATCAAAATTCTTTCAATTTTTACTCATGTATTTTGTGTCTCAGTTACAATGACTTTTCTTGACTTTTATTCAAAATCAATGATAAAGACGCAATTTCATCAACTTAACTACAACTTTGTCAAATTCAAATTGAAAACTGCAAAAAATGTTGCTAAAATTCAAATGAAATGGTGGGTAAAATTTAAATGAAACTGGAACAAATTCCAGGAAAACATTAAAAGAGGTGAGACCACAAAGCTCTAAATATTAGAACTGTTTAGCAGATTTTAACTACTTTTTAATTATCTAAATAACTTAACTACAAATGCTTGCTTAGGATCAAGTATAGCCCATGTTCTGACTGTCCATGATAACACAGGCAGCAAACCATACCTTACAAACGACACATTTCAGGATCCCAATATGTACGGTTCCTGTAAATTATAACTGCAAGAAGTGTTCAAGGAAGAGATTCTAAAAAAAAACTTTCACCAGTGGTAATGTAACCATTCATTATCATGGCAGTGAATTAATTAAAACTCATTTATGCAGGGTGTTTTGGATAATTAAAAGTTGATTTATTTACTTTTTCATACTATAAAATCCAACATTGGTTTTAAATGAAATTGAAAATATATTGGAAATCAAATTGGCACATATGAAACCAGTTTTTGATGCATAGGAACAAATTGCTGAATCTCTTCTGAATCTCTTATGCTGTGACCTTGAAGTTTGTTTTTTATAAATATTTTCTCTATACTGCAATGAACTTAACATGTAATTTCTGGATAGCATAGTGTTTAACACTGATTTTTAACAAATGCAACATGGGTTTGATCCCATGTCAATCCAATTTTATATATGAAAGAGTATTTGGCCGCCGGTTTGGACACATGGATTTTCTTTAGGTTCTCTGTCCACGGTACCACATCAAGGAACAAATAAATGCAACAAGCAATGCCATTAAGAATATTTTCACAAGTGATGTTGCTTTTTGTCCAATCATTGTAAAGTACACTGAACATTTCTGAATTACAATACAAGTCTTAAAAGACACCCACAGATTTTTACTTGCATTTACTGCATAACTCTTTTTTAAAGACATAAAAAAGTACCTCAGTTTGCAAAATATCAGCATATGAAGTGGGGCAATCATTTACTGTATTCTCTGGTTTCATGTCTCCAAGAACTGGCCAGTCCTCCAAAACAAACACAAATGATGAGCAGCTATCATATGTGGCCCTCTCTTGCACACCGAGATCTTGACACAATGGCTTTATAACAAAGTTCAGCTCCCTCTCTATCGAGATGAAGTCTGTCTAAGGTCAGATGGTGAGCAGTTACAATTTAAGTAACATATGATGGACACAAAAGAGAAATAATCTGTAAAAAACCTGTACATACTATAAATATAAAAGAACAAGAGAATGGGGAAATGAATATTACACATCATTACTAAGAATTCTTTAATCTACATGTTCATTGATGTATTTTAATAAGAACAAATTATTTTACAATATAACTCTATGAAGTAAGCTTGAAAATCATATCAGACACCCTTGCTATGCTATTTTACCTGTGTGCAATTCAAGGTCAGTTCACTTTATATACAGACTGTAGTCTATGAAAAGGTCATGCTATGGAAAAAACTGATAAACAACCAAACACACACATATACAGTAGAACTTCTATGTGTCAAACTTTGATGAGTCAAAATTTCTTGATGTGTCGAAATTAAATGAAAGTCCCAACATTTTCCCCTATATATTTTTAAGGAAAAAAATTATGAATCAAACTTTTTTGAGTCAAAGTTTTTCTGAGGTATGTATATAGTAATTTAAATACATTTTACTATAAATAAGTTGAAGCCCTTTGGCTGTTTTCACAACTAAAAACATGGGAATAAAATTTTTCACACCTTTGCTGCGACAAAATTGAAAATTTTACCTTAAGATAGGTGCTTGCATATTTTAGAGGTCTGCTTAGCCTTTTCCTGTGCATGAAGACAATATTTTTAGGTGCCATATCATTGATTTAGACTCCATGATGTGCTGTTTAGTGAAGGACCCCATTACCCAGCCTGGGCATCTGGACATCAAACACAATTATCAACTCTATACTTAGTACCCATTTTATAATTGAATTCACATCTGCAAGGTGTTTGCATAATTTGCTTACAGATAAATTTCTTTTCATGGAAAATATCTTTAAGTTTTGTTTCAAACACACCTGAAAACAGTGGGATATTGGCTTCATATACAGTAATAAATGTATGTATCGTTTACGACAGAAAGTTGATGCTAGTGCTCAAAGACTTTACAGTTGGATCGTTGATAAAGCCCATACGTAAGTCGAAGTCCTGAACTTTATGTTAGTCCCTTCAGTTTCAACTTACCAAAGTTCTAATATATATACAGTAGAACCTCGCCAAACCGAACATCATTAAACCAAATTCCTCGTCATTTTGAAGTTTATATTCGGTCCCGATTTCTTCCCTTCTTATTTTAACTAAAAATAAAATGTTTAATCTGAATTTCGCTATTTCGATTTTTTAGCTATTTTAGAAGTAAAAATCCCGGTCCCGAGGTCGCAATTCATGTACATTTTTCAATTTTTATTTCAAAGTCAAATTTCATAAATTTTCGTGAACTAATTGTCGTCCTTAATATCAATCATATCCAATAAGTAAGTAACCAAGTTTATTTTGCGGAGGCACCTGGAGTGATGGCTCAGGCAAATTTTTCACACCTTTTTTCAAGATTGGGTTGGGCAACGTGTGTCTCACCGGAAATGTTGATTATTGCTAATCGATGTCTGACAGGTTGCATAATATGCACGTGCCAGCAGATAAACCCAGGTGTCAGATCTTTAGTACATGCCATATCATCGCATTCGTCACCGACATGCGATGCTACATGAAGCAGCAGATCGACAATAAAAATATGTATCATTGTTTGTCATGGTAGGAATGATTATTGTTCACCAGAAGCATCTAAGTAGATCATGATATATTTTCATTCCTTTTCATACTTGCAAATAGTATAAATGAACACCTAAAAGGTAGTTTTCACAGCATAACTATTTCCACAATATTCACCAGTAATGAAAACGCAGATATACACGCTCACAAACTGAAATTTCCATCGGATTTTTAATCCGAATAATCGTTATTTCAAAGTTTTCAGCTTGGTCCCAAGGACTTCTATTTAACGAGGTTCTACTGTATATAATTTAAACATATCCAGTTGTGTTCCCTACAAAAGATACAAATATTTTTATTATTTGCACCAAGTGTGGCCCTTACCTAACTAGGCAATGCATATGACAAAGCCTTGGTTCAACTGGAAATTGGTCTGTATATATTAACTCATACCTTAAACAAGAGTGTAACTTTGACTTTCAAGTCAGGGAGCTAGGTTTGACACTCATGCTAAGGGAGATGAAGTTGTAACATCAACATCAGAACATTATTCTGAAATACTGAATAGACCATTTATTGTGGACATTTAAATGAACATAAACCTGCAGTTATTAATGCACAGAGTGATTAGCAGTGGAATAAGTTTCATACCAGAAAAGTACCAAGGAATCTGACATATGGTGTACTCAGACTAATATCCCTCAAGATTCTGTTTCCACTATGGATCCACTCCTACATCATCTTCAACCTCGGTGTTGGAATTGGCGATTTCTTCTTGTTCTGTCTCCTTGGTGGTATCTCGCAAAGAACAATCTCTGTGTCAGGACAAGTTTCGTGGACCATGTCACACACCTCTGTCACATTCCTGAATTTAAATGTTTCTAATATATTTGATTTGCTGTAATGTTATCAATGGTATTTAAAACTGTTCTCTATCCCTGTGACTGAGACAACCATTAATTTGCTCCATTTATGCATGATCATGTCTGAAATCAATAAAAAAAAATATAAAAAAAATTCTAAACGAGTAAACAAGCAATCACATGATATGTTGTTGGAGGCAATTATTTTGCATCAAAGCTTGTGATATGTTCACATTACATAGCTTTCTTATTCAGTCATCAATAAAATGACAGATATTTAGGTTTGTTTGGTTGTTTTAACATCACCGACAGTATTCCAGTCATATGGAGACTTGTGCTTACTTGAGACAGATATAGGTCTGCCAAAATGCAGTATCATGCCGTAGACATGTGGCATGATATCACACCCAGTTACAATATCCTGACATCGGGCCAACTTGTCCTGGAACTACCCTTTATATATAATGAGTGCCAAACAGGGAGCTATCAGTACCATTTTCAACAACTTTGATATGTCACAGCTAGGGATTGAACCCACACCCTCACACTCAAGAGACAGACAAGACATTTAGGTAAATGTTGACAAAAGTGAGCCAAATATACAATCACGCCATGTGGCATGGGACTTGACAGCCTGGTAATAATCCCAAGATATCCAGCTTTACCTCAACTTAAAATACCAATTTGGGCTTGAATTTTTAATCAGAAAGTTTAAACTTTGTAAACATTGGAAAGATATTAATTACATACTTTTAGTCCTTTACAGCAGAAAATTTGGCAGGAAATGAATATCACTTAAAACATACCTGCTAGGTCTTTTCTACCATTTTGGGAAGATGACCTGGGAGTAGGAAATTCAGTGTCTTTGTCCAAATAATTTGGAAAAAATCTATGTTGACTACAATAGAGCTCATGCATCATGCAAAGAAATTGTGATAATAATTTAAAGAACTATCCTACAGTAGGGAGCCATAGATAATCAGGATTTATGTATTAAGAGATGACGTCTTTTCTCTTAAGTAACATATATAGAAAAATATCTATTAAATATCCATTTCAATAAATGTTAGCATGAGCAAAATGCAACATAGAGAGAACAGATTACCAGGCACAGCTATGCTGAATCATGGGCAGGAGACATGTATTGGGGTATTTTTTTTTTTTACAACCTGTAGAATGTGTGGTCTGAAGTCAATACATCATTGGCTCCTAGGAAGAGATACAGCCGTCTGTAGTTGACCTCTGCTAAACACAAATTCAGCTGTTTTCTGAACATCTTCTTGTCGTATGTATATCTTGCTCCTTGGTTTTAAATAACAAACAAAAAAAAGAATGCCATTTCCAACTAAGTGGTATGTTCAAACTTATATTCAAAAACCACAGTAAAAAGCACATTATGAGATCTTTTATTAAAAAATAAATAAAAAAAGGAATAAATTATAGATCTACTTAAGATATATTGACTGAGTAATATCATTTGTTTTTAAATTTTTAACATGAATATTCAAACCCTGATTGGCAGTGCTTTGTCACGAATGGAACGTACACTGTGAATATTGAACTAGATATGTAAATAACACAAGCACAGCTACTTGATATATACTCACCGGAGATTGGCAGACATCTAATGGACACATCAGATTCGTCTAGGACCACGTTGTTGATACGATGGACATTCGAATCGCCAGCCACAAGTACAGGATCCACATCTGAAAACATAAACTTCTCAAACTTTTCGTAATGTTCCATCCTGTACAAATAAAAGGGTTTAATCAATGAACACCGATTCTCAGGCGAGAGAAAAATATTGCAAACGCTTTCAAAGGAATAAAAAAAAAATCAGACGAAATATCGCGAAAACTGGTTAAGGCAGTAAACCTCCGACTCAAGTCTCAATTCCTCTATCGGTCGATACACAAACAGATTATAACAGCTAAAAAATGACGCAAAATAAAACAAATATAAACAGTCAACTCTCTCCCAGATAACCAACAAATAATATGCTTTTTAAATGCTTTTGCTCGCAGAAGATGAATTTTGCACGAGGCAAAGGTCTATATCGCATCATCTCAGACAGACAATGTTCGTGCATACACGGCACTTTCCGGATCCTTCCGTAATATATTCCCATATTTGGTCAATGCCGACGGCGGACCAACAGGCCTCTGCCCAGAGCGTAGCTCTACACAGCTAGAGCAACGCTTGAACCTTTGACATATCATGTTACATGTCACGCCGGGAACAGGTGTCTCAAAAATCATTACACAGCTAGAGCGACGCATTGACCTTTGACATAACATGTTACATGTCACGTGATGTAATTCACGCTGGGAACACGTGGATAAGGCGGAGTCACAAAAATCAATACTATATTTGGAATGTGAGACTGCGTTAAGTTGCAAAACATAATTTCAAACACTAAGTAGGTTAGTGTTATTTAGTAAGCATTAATTCCATTAAATCGGTCGCGCGGCTGCGCCGCGCCAGACCGATTTAATTTCATTAATGCTTACTAAAAAACACTAACCTATACTTAATGCTTACTAAAAAACACTAACCTATACTAAATTTCTAACCTCACTACTGCACTAGGCAGTTGGTCCCTGGCGGGCAAATCTATATTTGGAACATAAGAATCTAATGCGCATGCGTTACGAATATGCCGTACGGAGACCACTGAGATAAAGTTTAACAGTCCCCATTTTTTAAATGGAACCGTTTGTTGACTTTGAAACAACTCGGCGCCTGGAAGCAGTGAGTAAGGTAGGCATGATTTTGTGCTGAAACCTTGGTTCCAAAATAGATCCTATAGTTAACTATGTACACTCTTGAAGCATTGTTAAAGGTAAGTCAAACTTCGACGTGCCGACTTCAACAATATGCATGTTGGTGAATTGTAGACCATACGACGATTTTTAAGGCTTATTTATAAAGCTTACGCAAATATTTGACTTGAATTTAAACATACATAAGACTAATACTGCTTCAAAGTTTTTTTTTGTCATGTTAACATTATTGAATAAAGTAAGTGATAAAAGTTTGTTATGAAAAGTTGCTGATAATGTCATAGGTTTTCGCGGATTTTGTAAAATTCATTTTAACCAAGTATTTTCATATGACAAGAAGACTATTAGCATTTCCAAAAATTGTTTATATTCAATGTTAACCAAGTGAACAGAAAGGTACACTGGTGACGTAAAGGGAAATTATAAGTCTTTTAAATACTTGCAGTTGGTCATGTCAGGGGAAATGCTATCATGTTTGGTTCAGCATCAATCAACAACGGAAAGAAAAGACTTAATATTGATTTGTTAATGTCATACCTATATATCATGTTTGGTTCAGCATCAATCAACA
>CM037793.1:2736405-2786405 GCA_021229015.1 Solen grandis | reverse complement strand
AGCATTATCTCATAGCCAATCTTGATCATAAGTGGAGACAGAGTGTGATCTAAGGCAAGTAGGATTATGGGATGCTTCATGTTGTGTGTGTGTATGCTTTTTTTTCCCCCCAAAAACTTGTAGAATTTGATGTTGTATCTACACAACATCTTTGTGAAACAATGCTTAGATTGTCTCTCAAGAAATGGCAGACAATTAAGCAATAAAGGGCCATCTTGGGCCTCCTGTTATATATATTTATATATATATACAGTACATTAAATAATCATTTTTGTACAGTTTTTATCATAACTAGACATATTTTTCTGTCTTTTCTGCCAGGAGAATACAACTTGGGATCTGGTATCTGACCTGGAGAAGCTGCGGATTCACTTGGGTGTGTCAGACTGGGTCGTGTTTGGAAGCAGCTGGGGCTCCACGCTTGCTCTGGCATATTCCCAGACTCACCCTGACAGGGTGAAGGCCATCATAATGTCTGGGATATTCATGGTCACCAGGTAACACCGAGTGATCAACTTACTGTGTGCTGTCTGGCCTTAACAAACATGGATTCTTTTAATATAACAAGTGCAGGTTCATTACTGTGTTTTGCTTGGGGACCATATCTAAAAATAATGTGGTATTGAATGATATTAGAATGTATAACACTTTTTAACTCATCATACATTTGTAGTTGATAGTATTGTAATAGCTATTAACAAATTACAGATTTGTATTGGATCATATAATAACTATATAGCAACAAAGGAACAATTTACAGATTTGTTATTGGTCATATTTTAACAACACATTTCAGATTTGTATTGAAACATACAACTATATATATTCAGGGTGATATTCATGTTGGGGTCCATGTCTTATTGCATCCCCCAAGTCCCCATTAATTTCAGATACAGAAGTACAGCTCCTATAACTCTGGACAATCTTTGAACATTTCTTTAGTATCACAAATGTAAAGTGGCTGGAAGTATAATTACGGATATGTTTTTGCAGGAGAGAGCTGTCCTGGTTCGACCAATTTGGTGCAAGCATGATCTTCCCAGATTACTGGGAGGACTTTATTAAGCCTATACCAGAGGTACAGACTGACATCCCTGTAACAGTGGTAGACCCTATCAGTCTTGTTATATGTATGTAAAGACCATACAGAAGTCACTTTCTCTGTACCACATTAGTCATTGCCATAAGGCAAGTTCACATCTCATGATTAACAGCATAAACACACATAGGGATTAATAAATACATTTTTATTCCCCCAGATAGAATGGGGCATATTGTTTTTGGTCTGGCTGTCTGTCTGTCTGTTTGTCACAAAACTTTAATCTTGACCATAACACAGAAGTTCTTCCAACTACAACCGCCAAACTTCACAGGGCATGCACCTTGATGAGGTCTACCTGCTAGGTGACCTTGACCTTCAAATGACCCCTCCCCCCCATAGTCTACGTTCCCACCTTGGGGCATGGCATTCATTCGAACATAGTTTTTTTTAAATTATATTTTATTGTTTAAGTATTAAAGCATCATCAATAAATGTGTTTTAAATTGTTCCTTCTCATTCAGGATCAGTATGCTACATTTTGTTTAATTAACCTCAGCTCATATGCATGCTCAATACAACTGTAAGGAAAGAGGGGTAACCAGCATAAATCCACATCCACCATCATATGTGAAACATAAGTTGGTTTAAGCTTGAGGAAGGCAAGTAAGAACAGGAACCATCTGCTTTTCTCTAGATCATGTGATCATTCTGGTGAATTGTTTGGCCAATCTGCAGCTTTTATATTGTCACTTGACCATAATATTTTAGGGATCATGTGAAACCTTTAGTTTCATGACTTCTCATGTCCCATAATACTCATTGTCTCATCATCCACTGTGATGTGGGATCAGGGTTGACCTTGAACATTGTATGTAGATGGCAAGAAGTAAGGCAAGGCACATTTGCATGCTTGCTGTTGTCTTTTATCTTTTAATTGAACTTTTTTGTAGAACTTAAGAATTTAGTGTAAATATTGTTAAACTGAATTTCTAGTTCAAAGATACAGAAAAGTGCACTGGAAAATACTTTTCATGTCTTTATCTTGCGAAACATTTGAAAAAAGGGAGAGAAAATTAGAAAAAAATGCAGTATATATAGCTGGAATTCAGCTACTTTTCCAGTGTGGTGTGTAAGGGGAGATTACTGTATAAAATACTGTTAAAAAGATTCTAACTTTACTGTTACCCTTTTGAGTCATTCAAAGACTAGACTACCAATCAATTATGTTGACAATTTAAGTTTTTTTTATGCCCCCACCAAAAATTGGGGAGGGTGGGGGCATATAGATTTGCCTTTGTTCGTCCGTCCGTACATACGTCCATCCCGAAACTTTGTGACACACATAATTCTCAAAGTATTTGTACTACAGACTGGATACTTCATGGATTTATTATTCCGGACATGAACTTGCACCTTGCACACCTGGGTATTTTTTGTCTAACCCCCGTTGAAGTTGACAGAGTTATGGGCCTTTGTTCTTGAAAATTATTGAATTTTATGCTTGTGACTCACTCTGAAAGTATTTGTACTACAGACTTGAAACTTCATGAATATATTATTCGGGACATCAACTTGTGCACCTGGGTATTTTCATCAAATCGCCGTTGAAGTTGACAGAGTTATGAACCTTTGTTTTTGAAAGATATTTAATTTTATGCTTGTGACGCACGTAACTTAGAAAGTATTTGTACTTCAGACTTGAAACTTCATGGATGCATTATTCAGGACATGAACTTGTGCACCTGGGTATTTTTATGGAACCTTTGTTAAAGTTGACAGAGTTATGGGCCTTTGTTTTTGAAAATATGGAATTTTATGCTTATGAAGCATGTATCTTTGAAAGTATTTGTACAATAGACTTGAAACTTCATGAATATATTTTTCAGGGCATGAATTTGTGCACCTGGATATTTTTATGCTCACTCCCACCAGCAAAAAGTGAGGCATATATATTTTCCGTCGTCTGTCCATCCATCCCAAAACTGTGACACAGGTAACTCCGAAGGTATTTGTGCTACAGACTTTAAACTTCATGGATATATTACTCAGGAAATGACTTGTGCTCCTGGGTGTTGGCCTTGTTTTGGAAAATGCGACAGGTTGGGGCATCTGTGTCCACTTGATACATTTCTTGTTTTGTCTTGTTTTAATAATCTGTTCACAGTTCTCTGGTAGAGTTTTCAAACATGCCCTCAAAGCTCACAGAATAACTGAACTAGTGTGAAAAAAAACATTGCTTGTGAAATAGTATAATCATAACTTACCTTTATGGAAAAAATCAGCTTTTGATGAATGAAAATAAAAGAAAAATCTTTTAAACAAGAGTTATAGATTTTGTTTTTTAAAAAAAAAATGGAAAAAGAAACTAGTTCGACCATAGTTGATCTTGAAAAGAGCCTTGCATTTATTTTAGCATTACGCTCAAAACTATTCTGGATTTGTTTCCCTGCTTGCACTCTATATGCTAAGATACAACAAATGCTAATGTTAGGGACTCATAATAGTAACTAAACACATGTCAGGTTTATGTATCTCTGTAAACATACAACAGGTTGAGAGGGGTAACCTGCTGGGTGCTTACCACCGGCGACTGACGAGTGATGACCCAGAGGTCAGGAAGTTGTTTGCCCGGGCCTGGAATGCCTGGGAGTTGATCACTCTCAAACTGCACGCTGACCCTGCCATTATATCCATGGCTGACCAGAATGAGCTGTGGTCACTTCAACATGCCAGGATTGAATGGTAACACACTATTGTATGTTGGTTTGTGATTTCAGCATCTTGATGATGACTTTGTCTGCTATGCTTTGCAACTGTTCCCAATTTCTTATCAGTGCATTGTATATACTAAAGGGAATTATACTCTATTATAAATTATCATTGCTTAAAATGTACAGAAAGGCTTTCAAAAATAATCCATTTTCAGGGGCAATGGTGTTATGGATATGCACCATATAGGTAACATCAGATTTCTAATTATAACCTCTTGTCAAAGAAGTGTGGGGCCTATAAAGGAAGAATCACATTTGTTGCACCGGCTGCATCCTGCATTATCACATTCCATTCCAGTTTGGCATTACATCAAGAAAAGCGGGACACTGGGCTATTAATCAACCTTAGTGATAGTTCTAGTGGTAGGAGTGGTGGTCAAGAAACTTGTGGAAAGTCTCATAGTTCTCATTATGAATGATATGATTAATTGGCACATATATAAAATGCTTCATTAATTACAAAACCAAAGTGCAAATGCACAAAAAAGTTTTAAAGGTAATTCTGTGTTGTTATAGCAACACATTGTCGCAAATGCTGTACACTTGAAAAATGATACTTTCTCTGAAGTAGTATGGAAAAAAAATTTCAAAGTCTTTTTTTCTTTGTCTAATTTACTGGTAATGTTCCATTAATGTTTTAGCACAGAACATGCACAAAATCAACAGATATGATAGAGTATTGCAGTCTGCCAAAAAAGTTAAAAAAAATCATATTACTCTGATATTTAGTAAAGCAGTAAGTTAAATGTTAATTTGGGGGGAGATATAGCAGAGTGGGAAGTGCCAGAATGCTGCAGATTGACTATTGTAAATATCTAAACCACAGAAATGTAATTAATGACTTGAGGGCGTCATGGTCAAGAGGTAGTGTACATGAATATGGATCCAGAAGTCGTGGTAAGATTGACATCCTCAGGTGTAGAGTACTGGTCCAATCCTGGAACTATTGAGAGGGATTAGTAAAAGTTGTCAGAACTTATTCCCAAATTGACCTAAAAAGAAATATGTTTAAACCAACAATAATATCTGAATGAAAGCTTGTATACTAGGACACATAGCATAGACATTTCTTTTTAGAAGATAAATATGGATATTTGCTTTGATAAATACTAAAAAAGACATGCAATCCTTAGTACTGTTACAGGGTTATGGTTTATTAAGTTGTCAGGACTGTCATCACACTGCTGTCAGGTCTTTATTCTCGTTCCCATGGAGACACGTATTAGAGCTTAAAATGACTTAAATGAACTTTTTTACTGTCCCTTGTAACATAATAATTATACATGGTATGACTGCTAGCAGGAAAAAATATTGCTTTTTAGCTCACCTGAGCAAAGCTCAGGGTGAGCTATTGTGATCCTGTGAGTGTCCGTTGTCCGTATGTGCGTCGTGCGGCATCAACAATTTTAGTGTTTAGACTCTATCACCTTTATTTCTTTAGCAATCATCTCCATACTTTAAAACCATATTTATGGCAATAATGTCTCGATTGAGTTTGATTATGACTGAGATAGGACAATTAGGTCAGGAGTTATGCCCCTTTTATTAATTAAAAAATGCCAGATTCTTGTTGTTTACACTCTAGCATCTTCATCTTTTGAGCAATCATCTTCAAACTTAATGGCAATGCTTATGACTATAATGTCTCGATTGAGTTGATTATGGCTGAGATGGGTCAATTAGGTCAGGAGTTATGCCCCTTTTAATATTAAAAAAATGCCAGATTTCACGTTGTTTACACTCTAGCATCTTCATCTTTTGAGCAATCATCTTCAAACTTTATGGCAATGCTTATGACCATAATGTCTGCATTGAATTTGAATATGGCTGAGATCGGTCAATTAGGTTAGGAGTTATGCCCCTTTTAATATTAAAAAATGCCAGATTTCACTTTGTTTACACTCTAGCATCTTCATCTTTTGAGCAATCATCTTCAAACTTTATGACAATGTTTATGACCATAATGTCTCAATTGAGTTCGATTATGGCTGAGATCGGTCTATTAGGTCAGGAGTTATGCCCCTTTTAATATTAAAAAAATGCCAGATTTCACTTTGTTTACACTCTAGCATCCTCATTTTTTTAGCAATCATCTTCAAACTTTATGACAATGTTTATAACCATAATGTCTCAATTGAGTTCAATTATGGCTGAGATCAGTCAATTAGGTCAGGAGTTAAGCCCCTTTTAATATTAAAAAAATGCCAGATTTCACATTGTTTTCACTCTAGCATCTTCATCTTTTGAGCTTACATCTTTAAACTTTATGGCAATGATTATGACCATAATGTCTTGATTGAGTTCGATTATAGCTGAGATCGGTCTATTAGGTCAGGAGTAAAGCCCCTTTTAATATAAAAAAATGCCAGATTTCACTTTGTTTACACTCTAGCATCTTATTTCTTAAGCAATCATCCTTCTCAGGTGAGCGGTCAAGGGCCATCTTGGCCCTCTTGTTTCCATTACTATGAAAGTTAACATAGCTAATGCTCGATTTTATGTTCATATACAGTGTTTTCCATATTTTAAACTAATTACGTGTTGAGTATATGATGTGTGATAAACAAACCTGAGCTGATTCTTAAATCAGGACTTTGCTATGATTGCTATGAGTATATTGTCACAAATGTTTCATAGCACAGAAGTAGTGGAGGTGTACTATACCTCTACTGCTGTGAACTGGTGTTGTGTGTTGTAGTCATTACTTTATCCATGGTGGGTTTTTTGAGACGGAGGGACAGTTGCTGGCCAACGTGGACCGGATCCGGCATATCCCGACGACCATCATACAAGGCCGCTATGACATTCCCTGTCCCATGGAGACTGCCTGGAAACTGAATAAGGTCTGTGTTTAAAAGTCTGGCATATAGATTTACCCTTATCTGTCTTTTCCATCCTTCTGTCAGACAAAAAAAAACCCTTACCTATCTATCTTTCTGTCATTCAAAAAATCTGTTTCCAGAACTATATGAGCCTGAGTTATTTACCTTTACTCGACTGTTCACCAGTATGAGTAGTAAGTTGTGCACTTGTAGTTTCATCCTTTAATTCATTAATAGAATTATGGTTTCTGACTTAGTTAAAATGTCACAATATATGCATTTACACATGTTTCTGTTT
This sequence comes from Solen grandis, assembly GCA_021229015.1. Classification (NCBI taxonomy): domain Eukaryota; kingdom Metazoa; phylum Mollusca; class Bivalvia; order Adapedonta; family Solenidae; genus Solen; species Solen grandis. Next base: position 2,779,472 of record CM037793.1, on the reverse strand, counting down.
ATTTTATGCAGATAAATTGGTATAATAATAATAATCATCTGGTTTATTTAATATGAAATGATATATATCAGGGAATATAGCTTGTATGTCTTTTCATGAAAAATCATGTAAGATCAGTTGATGTGAATTAGGAGACTCCCACTGATACAATCCTGCCTTTTCAATGGGTTAAACATAGGAACCTGTTAGCACGTCTGTAAGGGTAACGTTAAGCCTCAGTCTCATTAAAGCCTGTGACAAGTTACAACCCTGAAGAGACTACCTGCAGCTGCTAGTCAGTGATCTTTAAAGTTAAAGAAACACACAACTAGTCACATACAATCAGTACAGATCAAGTGAATGTGAATAAACTTGCAAGAAAGTTTTTTTAGCATGCTTAAAAATTGCCTGTGACTAAACTGGTGCTACAGGTCTCCAAGTCTTTAAGTTATTGTGTGACTATTGTCTGACAGTCTTTCCTAACTTTTAGCAGGTGCTGGTGATAATTAGATAAGATTCTCAGACTGGGTAATGATCACAAGTTCTCATACAATTGTCTCCCCACAAGTTATATGATTATCAATAACTTGCTGCAACCTTCGATAAGATCACCAGTGACGGATAAAAATTAAGAAAGATAGTGGTACAGTGGTTGCGTGATAGTTAATGATTTCTTTATGCTGACAGGAGACTGGTAGCAACCAGTTGTTTTGTTGCAGGCGGTTCATACGAAGGTTGGCAGTGCGACATATTTGGGGAAGTTAGTCACAGACAATTGTAAGGTTAACTTTTCAGTTCACAGGTGATCATTTGCAGTCACAAGCTCTTAAGTGACTTAGGTTTTAGACTTGTGATCAGCTGAATTTATTTGCCATAAATTAGATGATAGGTTATTGTTTTCTCTATCATGCTCAGTGGGGGCCAAATAGGAATCTGGTGTGTCATGTCCCGTCACATTGTGTCTGAAACTATACTTACATGAATGAAAGGTTCTGTTCCGAGTATTAATGCATTAAGTGGTAGTTTTAGTTTTTAATTTTTTCTAAAATATGACCATTATACAGTCAAACTTTGGTGACTTGAACAGGCTGGGGGAATGGCAATTTAATTTAGTTATTGTTGGTTCCATATTAAATTAAATTTTTACTTGATGATATATATTTTATTATTTTTATCCTACATTGGCGAAATAATGTTACATGTATCATTAAATAAAATAATTCTTTTATTCTTTAAATATCATATAAATCCATTAAATGACAGCTGACAAAATCAATTATCAAAGCACAAACCTCAGTGATGAAATTCATTTCATACACATACATGTACACATACATCGGCTTATGTGCAAGTCGAAACATTTTCTGTTTATTATGTTTATTTTTTCTTTTGCAGAAAATTAAATTAAAAAAATCTATTGTGAATAATCCACAAATATAGCACCATCAGATAACATAAATATCAGCTCAAATGAATCAAGTAACATTTAACAAAATAATTAATCAAAATAAACTATAATAATGCTTATTCCAATCTGACAATTTGTGAAAACAAGAGGGCCATCATGGCCCTGAATCGCTCACCTGATTATAAATGAGCAATATATGTTGGATTTTTCATAATGACCTACTTTTTGACCCCACATGACCAAATCAACTTGTCAAGATTTTATGAAACAACATTCACCAAGTTTCATGAAGATATGGCCAAAAAATGTGGCCTCTAGAGCGTTAACAAGGTTTTTCTAAGATTTGACCTTGTGACCTACTTTTTGACCCCACATGACCCAAAAGTCGAACTTGTACAAGATTTTATGGAAACAAACATTCTGACCAAGTTTCATGAAGATTGGGCCAAAAATGTGGCCTCTAGAGCGTTAACAAGGTTTTTTAATCCCTCGCCGCGAAGTGGGAGGGGGTTTATAGGAATCGCCTTCGTCTGTCTGTCCGTCCATAACGTTTTTGTGTCCACTCCATATCTCCTATACCGCTTGAAGGATTTTCGTGAAACTTGCCTCAAATGTAAACTTAGTCGAGACGATGTGCATAACACAGGTGGCAGCCATGTAGGCTCAAGGTCAAGGTCACACTAGAAGGTTATGTGTTTGAACCTTCAAATTCAATTTACAATTTTGTGTCCACTCCATAACTCCTATACTCCTCGAAGGATTTTAATGAAACTTGCCTCAATTATAAACCAAATTGAGACAATGTGCAGAACACAGGTGACAGTCATGTTGGATCAAGTTCAAGGTTACATTTGATGGTCCAGTGTTCATTCCTGGATATTTTTGTTTCCATGCTATATTTTCTGAACAACGGAAAGTTTTTCATAAGTCAACTATATCAAAATGTTGGAAGAAGCAGGGCAATTTCCATCAGAGGAAAAACATGTCTCGTCTGTCAGCGGCGGGGGATATAGCTGTCCTTTGGACTATCTTGTCTAAGACTTGACCTTGTGACCTACTTTTTGACCCAGCATGTCCCAAATGTGAACTTGTCAAAGATTTTATGGAAACAAACATTTTGACCATGTTTCATGAAGATTGGGCCAAAAATGTGACCTCTAGAGTGTTAACAAGGTTTTTCTAAGACTTGCCCTCGTGACCTACTTTTTAACCCCACATGTCCCAAATTTGAACTTGTCCAAGATTTTATGGAAACAAACATTTTGACCATGTTTCATGAAGATTGGGCCAAAAATGTGGCCTCTGGAGCGTAATCAAGGTTTTACTAAGATTTGACCTCATGGCCTACTTTTTGACCCATCATGACTCAAAGTCGAACTTGTCCACGATTTTATGGAGAAAAAACATACTGACCAAGTTTCATGAAGATTGGGCCAAAAATGTGGCCTCTAGAGCGTTAACAAGGTTTTTCTAAGATTTGACCTTGTGACCTACTTTTTGACCCCACATGACCCAAAAGTCGAACTTGTCCATGATTTTATGGAGACAAACATACTGACCAAGTTTCATGAAGATTGGGCTAAAAATGTGGCCTCTAGAGTGTTAACAAGCCAAATTGTTGACTATGCACATTGCACGACAGACGCCGGACAAAGGGTGATCACAAAAGCTCATCTTGAACATGCTGCATAGCAGGTTGCAATTAAATCACCAGCAAACATCACATGTAGGGTGTTAATTAGTTCGACCGATAGGTTTGAAATACATAGCACTTTTAATCTGAGGCTGGAAATTTAGTTGGGAGAGTTCCAACCATCAGTGTTCGACTCATCCAAGGTTGAAAAATAAAGAACAGTTTTGCTGGGATCATGAAATGTGTTCACGTAAAGTATGGTGTTCAAGTTTTCTGTGTTCGAGTCACCGAAGTTCGACTGTAAATAGCTGTTTGTGTATTCTATTTGGCTTAGATGATATGACAATTCAGTTTCTTTCTTTTGCTGTTTTCTTCTTGTTTTCACAATATTTCTTAATATAAAAGTGGAAAGAATTCCAAAGCAAATATAACTACTTAAAGTCATTGACATGGGATCAAAATGAGATCATCAAGTCAGATCTTAAAAAAACCTTATGAACACTGCATATGCAACATCTTTGTCCCAAATATACTGGGGTATTGAAAATTTTCCAGAATGTATGTCTACATTGAACCTTTGATGAGCTTGACACTGGGTCATGCAGGATCCAAATGTAAGTCATGAGGGCAAATCTTACATAAAACTTTTGAACACTGAGCCAAACTTAATGGAACTTGATCAGAATGTTTGTCTACATTCAATCTCAGAAGAGTCAGAATGTAGGCCACCAGGGCAAAACTTAGAAAAACCTTATGAACACTCATTATATCACATTTTCACACCTGCTTTATCAAAAATGAACGATGCCTTTCACATCAAACTTACTCAGGTGAGGAACACGGGGAATATGGCCTTCTTGTTATATAAAACATGCACAATAAGAAATCTTATCCGAAAAAGAAAACGTTTTGTAAAACCCTTGTACAGTGAATATTTACAGTTCCCTAATTGATTGACACCTATCAAATTTCAAAATGTTTTAAAGTTTTTGTTATTCTTCCCAAATTAGTATAGCATGGTCATTTTCTGAAAGTGCTGAACAAATTTTGAATTTTGCTGTTTCACATTAAACCTTTCTTGCATATCTGCAGGTGTTCCCGGAGGCAGAATTCCACATTGTGCCTGATGCAGGGCATGCCAAGAGGGAGCCAGGCATTCAGGCCCTATTACTTGCAGCGTGTGAGAAATACAAGCACCTGTAAAATTAACCCTTGTTCTCATGTGATCTGTAGAGAAGTGCTTGACATGACCAGTATAAAACCAGACACCGTGAGATTGTGCAAGTTGTGTATTCTTAAAAGCCCTTAGCAAAGAGGTAACCCTTGAAAAAAATTGTTTTGACTGAAAAATTGTTTCCGGTCTCTGATATGGTGTAAAATGATTGATTTAGATGATTCACACTCACAGAGGCGGAGTGAGGAAGCAGGGGTGGGGTGGCCATCGGCCATCATGGCTGGTCACAAAGCCTTTCAATCTTTGTTAGATCTAATGAAAATTTACAGTGTTGGTGTTAAATAAAAAGCAACTTAAAAGGTAAGCAATAAAATTCCCTCTTTTTCAATATTTCGGCAAAAATATGCTATCAATAGCAATAATCTTGAGAAGGACATTTTTTGCCGAAATATTGAAAAGAGTGAATTTAATTGTTTACTGTATTATTTCCATCTGGAAAACCAATATATTTATTGAACTTAAGAAGTTATTCACAAGGTAAAGGAATTTATCATGTTATCTTATATAATTGATAGGGTATTAACACACACATGTTATTAAAAATCTTCCTTTTCCAAACATAAATATGATGTGCTATTGAAGTTTCTGTGTTTTATTCTGAGCCAAATTATTGAGAGTAGGGTCAGAAAAGATAAAGCTGAAATATTCGTTATGAAACATTGTCATATTTTCACTGAAAGGGAAAAGTAACTTTAGATGTGTGAAACTCTTGTAAATCTAAGAGGATCTTTTTATGACAATGGACCAAATTGGGTTAGCTTGTTATCAGAGATTGTTTTATTTTTGTTCTCCCTGAAGAATGAGCATATAGTCACCACTTTGTTCATCCTTGTCTGATTAATTAACTTAACAATTGAACAGTCAAATATTGATAGAATACAGTAAATTGATCATAGACAGAACAACATTACTTAACCCTTTCCCTCATAGAGGAAACCATGAAAAGACCTATGCGAACAACATAAAACCAGATCAGCCTGCGAGTAACTCGCAGGCTGATCAGGTTTTATGCCGTTCGCTGCTCCTCAGTGGTCTGGAAATGAGGACTTTATAATTAAATTTGGTAAGGTTTAACTGTGGTTTTCTGCAGATCAGGCTTTATGTAGTACCTATTGAGTGCATCAAAATGAGTCTATATGAGGGAAAGGGTTAAGATGGTTAAAACTGTATATTATTAATGATATGAAAATAGCAATTATTTCTAATGATTTATTGAAATGATGATGATAATGATTTAGAAAATGACAATGATGGTGATGATGACATTTTGCATGTAATTTAGTAGGTTGGTCTTAGAATCAAGCTATGCTTATTGATTATTGACAAGCATTAGAATAGCCAAGCCCGCTGTCTTACGGACAGCTCTTTTGTTTTTACAAATATTTTTATTCAAGGCATACTTCTTATATATTTTGCTATCTTTCCATTTGTATCTCACTGATAATATTTTTTCTGCAGGTTTTAATAGCACATAGTGGTCTAATCATTATAAACAACGAATCTGTGTATATGTTTTATGCTCTTCTGCATGTTTCTGTGGTATTAACATATATGAATGTTGTTATAAAAGTCCTGAGTATAGTAATTAATAAAAGTACATTCATGTTTTCTTAATTATTGTCCATAGAATGAATTGAAAACCTTTGGAGGTATCAACTTAAGACTTTATAGATGAATATATCCATTAAGGAGAGGTACAATGTACAAGAATCACAACTCTGCCTTTTTATTTTCAGTTGTGTTGCTCTTTGCTGAGCTCTTAAGCAATAAACATGTGGAATCATGCAGCTTTTTCTTTTTTCAAAGCTTTTGTTCTTTGTTGATTTTTATTGTTATTTCTGTGAACATAACTAAAAAATCTTTTGGGTATCAACTTAATTCATGGATCTTAAGGAGAGGTGCAATGCACAAGAACCATAACTCAGATTTATTACTCCTTTTTGCTATTCATTGTTCTTTTCCCCACTCCAAAGACCTTTAAAGATATCAAATTCAAATTTTATACATAGAAAGAAAATAATATATGGAAGAAGTACATTGCACAATAACCATACTTCTATTTTTTTGCTATTTTCAGAGTTAGTTTTGTACTTTTTTTGTCAGGTTTATTAACCAGCCAGAATATCTCGGACACCTAAGAGTTACCACCCTTGAGTGAGGGAAAATTGCAAAATTAACAGTGGCTGCTCTCTAACATTAACAGACATGAACCAATCTTTAGTAAACTTTTTCACAATGTGTATGGGCAAAACATCTCGGCCAAGTTTAGTGACAAGCCAGATGTGTCTCAGACACCTAAGAGTTACCACCCTTGGATGATGAAACATTTCAAGATAAGCTTGAACTGATCTTTACCAAACTTGGTTACAATGTGTATTGGCAAATATTTCCACCAATATCAATAAACAGCCAGAATATCTGGGATACTCCAGAGTAATGACAATTGAATTGATAAAATTGCAGGAAGGTTGTATTATGCCATAGCCAGTACTCTTGTTTACAAACTGCCTAAACAATCCTCATTTCAATATACCTTTGTGATGGTTTTCTTGGAGTGTCATAAGTTGCATTTCCCTGTAATATGTACAAACCATATACTTCTTCCTTACCTCATATAGACGGATTTCGATTCTTTGGTAAACAATCGGACAGTTCCATCAAGGAGCCGTCTTATCAGTGTCTCCTCTGCTTGCACATACAATATTGTAGCTCATCTTCTACTAAGTCTGTAAAAGCAAAGAAAACAATGTTTCATATACACTTGCGTAGCTTCCTTTAGGTACAGTAGACCTGTGCCTACACAGATTTTCCCTATGAGGAAAAATATAAGCATGCTGAAATTTGAAGGGAGAAACTGTAATAGCGGATATCTATATATTCACATTCTACTATATTGTGTCGAAAATTGTGTGTACCGAAAACACTGAGCAAAATAAAAATAAAACATGTGGTACGAGGATAACCTGCCGACCTACTCTTTCATAGTTCATGTTTGATGTATAATGAAAATATCAAGCTTATGTATATGAGCGCTTAAATTTATTAATGCGAAAGACACAAAATAGCTGATCCAGACTTTGAAACTGGTGTGAATACAAATGAATCAGCGGCTCATTTTGGAAAGCTTGTCAGATGTACATGTCTATTCTAAATCATAGCGGACATTTGCGACCCCAAACAGCTGGCTTGATCATACAATTTTCTAGGTGACTGAAATTGCCTTGATTGGGTCAATGCTTGTGGTAAGTAGTGGAAATCCCCATTGTGAGCCAATTAATGCCCTGGTACCGATTAGTATAAATTTTAAGTCATATTTATTTTGCATATTATAGTAAAATTAATAAACGAGGATCAAACCAAATTCAATGTTATATACACTTGAAATGCGACCAAAAAATCTAACATTTATTATATGATTTTATGGACGGCTTTAGTGCTCTCTCTATCTTACAGTTTATAAGGTAAACATAAATATATGTATTTAAGTAGAAAGGAACCTTTTTTAAAACAACAAATGTGTCCGTGTTAATAAATTTAATAGAATATAACCAAGTTATCTTTCTTGTTGGAGCCCAAAAATATATGTAATACTGTATTGTGCAAAGAAAAGAATAACCTCAATCACTTTCATATTTAAGGTGTTTTTTTTTTTTTTCAATTTATTTTTTTATTTTTAATGAGAGTTAATATAGCAAGAAGTCCCCAGCTGTACTAAAACTCGCAACCTAGCTTTGCAGCCATTGCCATAAAATTTGTATTAATAGCAATATAAATCATTCAGAAAACAATATTTTCACGATATTGGTTTAGAGGGCTTGAGTTCGGACCCCGGCTACCATTTATGGTTTTTGTATGTGAGAAATCTTTACGGAGGATTAAGTCTAGTACTGGTCCTTCTCAAGAACGATGGTTAGGTTAACTGTCCGCCTGGGTCTAGAATCTTGTCAAAACAGAAGAAAATAAGGTGCATTGAAGTTGATTCCAGGGACAAAAAGCATAAAAAAACGCTTATGTAAAACTTTCGCCCCAAGCAATAGAACTAAGCCCAAGGCTTATTTTTTAATATATAAATCATATATCTAAATATAAGAAAGCTACCATATTTCCCCCAGATACCCCTCAGAATGCATCTCCGTCATCCTAGAATCATTTTTAGCTCACCTAAGCACAAAGTGCTCAAGGTGAGCTTTTGTGATCGCCCTTCGTCTGGCGTCCGTCGTCGTGCGTCGTCCGTCGTCAACAATTTGCTTTAAACGACATCTCCTCTGAAACCGCTGGACAGAATTTAATGAAACTTGTCAGAAATGTTCCTTGGGTGAGGCTCTACAAAAGTTGCTAAAATAAAGTTGATCCATGAAGAACTCTGGTTGCCATGGCTACAAAAAGAAAAATAATTTTAAAACTTTAAAAATCATCTCCTTCAAAACTACTGTCCAGATTTCAAAATAATTTGGTACAGATGTTCCTTGGGTCAACCTCTACCAAAGTTGCTATAATTATTCCGATCCGTAAAAAAACATGGCCGCCAGGGGCGGGGCTTATTTGCCTCATATGTATATAGAGAAACCTTTAAACAACATCTCCTCTGAAACCACTTGACAGAATTTGATTAAACTTGGCAGGGATGATCCTTGAGTCAACCTTCACAAAAGTTGCTAAAATAAACTTGATCCATATAGAACTCTTGTTGCCATGGCAACAAAAAGAAGAAAAAAATGAAAACTTTAAAAATCATCTTCTTCAAAACTACTGGCCAGATTTTAAAATAAATTGGTACAGAAGTTCCTTGGGTCAACCTCTATCAAAGTTGCTAAAATTATTCCGATCCGTAAAAAAACATGGCCGCCAGGGGCGGGGCTTATTTGCCTCATATGTATATAGAGAAACCTTTAAACAACATCTCCTCTGAAACCACTGAACAAAATTTGATTAAACTTGGCAGGGATGATCCTTGGGTCAACCTTCACAAAAGTTGCTAAAATAAACTTGATCCATGTAGAACTCTGGTTGCCATGGCAACAAAAAAAAAATAAATGAAAACTTTAAAAATCATCTTCTTCAAAACTACTGGCCAGATTTTAAAATAAATTGGTACAGATGTTCCTTGGGTCAACCTCTATCAAAGTTGCTAAAATTATTCCGATCCGTAAAAAAACATGGCCGCCAGGGGCGGGGCTTATTTGCCTAATATGTATATAGAGAAACCTTTAAACAACATCTCCTCTGAAACCACTGAACATAATTTAATTAAACTTGGCAGGGATGATCCTTGGGTCAACCTTCACAAAAGTTGCTAAAATAAACTTGATCCATGTAGAACTCTGGTTGCCATGGCAACAAAAAAAAAAATAAAATGAAAAATTTGAAAATCATCTTCTTCAAAACTACTGGTCAGATTTTAAAATGAATTGGTACAGATGTTCCTTGGGTCAACCTCTATCAAAGTTGCTAAAATTATTCCGATCCGTAAAAAAACATGGCCGCCAGGGGCGGGGCTTATTTGCCTAATATGTATATAGAGAAACCTTTAAACAACATCTCCTCTGAAACCACTACACAGAATTTGATTAAACTTGGCAGGGATGATCCTTGGGTCAACTTTCACAAAAGTTGCTAAAATAAACTTTATCCATGTAGAACTCTGGTTGCCATGGCAACAAGAAAAAAATGAAAACTTTAAAAATCATCTTCTTCAAAACTACTGGTCAGATTTTAAAATAAATTGGTACAGATGTTCCTTGGGTCAACCTCTACCAAAGTTGCTAAAAAAAAAATCCGATCCGTAAAAAACAAGGCCGCCAGGGGCGGGGCTTATTTGCCTCATATGTATATAGGGAAAACTTTAATCAACATCTCCTCTGAAACCACTGGACAGAATTTGATTAAACTTGGCAGGGATGATCCTTGGGTCAACCTTCACAAAAGTTGCTAAAATAAACTTGATCCATATAGAACTCTGGTTGCCATGGCAACAACAAAAAAAAAATGAAAACTTTAAAAATCATCTTCTTCAAAACTACTGGCCAGATTTTAAAATAAATTGGAACAGATGTTCCTTGGGTCAACCTATTTATCTCAGGTGAGCGATTTAGGGCCATCATGGGCCTCTTGTTTGTCCTTGGGAGCATGCCCGTCCAAGCCTTAGACTTCAATATATAAATCATATATCTAACTTTAAAAAAGCTACCATATTTCCCTTAGATACCCCTCATAATGCATCTCCTAGAATCATTTTTTCCTAGGGAGCATGCCCGCCCAAGGCTTAGATTTCAATACATAAATCATATATCTATGACACTCCTAGCACTGACATCACAATCATGTCTTTAGCATCCCCACCCCGTCCCCCGCAGTTGAAAAATTCTGGATCCGGGCCTGGCAGAAGTAGTTCAAGTTCATGCAATATTCATACATACGTTATATCTTACCAATATTGTTATAGTTATCCTTAATGTATGCGCCATGGTTCTATGGTAACAAACATGACTGTTTATTCGATGGTTGTTTGCTTATTAGGAAAAAACCTAGCAATTTTACTTACAGATAATTTCCCCATGCAAATGCATTCATGCACAAAACTTTATTTTCTTTTTTTGTAATTTATGCATCGATATGACGATGCTCAAGAGCGTAGAGATTTAAAATCTACATTTTTATTGTAGGGAGTTCGTCAATAGGACGTCCATGGGGACTCGTAACATTGTTTAAATAATAAATTAATTTATATTATTTTAGACATTTCCGGTATTAGAACGGTTAAAGTGTTTATCGAAAGCTTGGAATCTGGTTAAAGATCTATAGGCCATTTCACCAGAGGATCGGCAAATTCCAGGTATTAATTGCTGATTTAAATTGACCAATTAGTAAGTGGGGAAAATCTCAAATGTATGTTTATTTCCTATTGAACAATGTGTGGATTTATACACCAGCATGTAAATTTGGTGTTCGGAAGTGAAATGGTCTATTAAACATTTAATTTTTTTTTTGTCTGGTGCAATTTAACACACAAAAATCTCGTTCAGCACAGCTCATTTATCAATCACTCGTGCAGCTAAGCACATACAATTGCACTATCGTGAAGCCGAATAATAGAAAAAAAGACGTGGCAGCCCCGTGTGAGGAAGAAAATAAAAAGATCATAACCATAGCTGCTTAAATACAATTATTCTTTGTTGTAATTCATCCCCGGGTCCTTATGAGTGGAAAACATGCATTTCAATGCCTTAGTGTAGGTCTATGAATGAGTGAACATCCATGTATGATGTAAAGTCAGTAGTAAACTTGTTTAAAGTAATTATTGCTTGAAAATCCACAAAAAGAATGGTAATGTACCATTAAAAGAGTTAGACAGACCTAAAAGCAACCACAATATACCTTACAGCCTTGCAAATATCATAACCTACCCCCACCACCACGAGACACCGTATCTGCATATTCAGCTAAGCCGAAGCTACGTCCCACGTCCTTAATTTACATGTGTCATATTCAGTAAATTAATATGAAACATGCCTTGAATATTCATGAGGTAAATGGGTAATTACTCGGGCACTATGAACTTGAGTTGACTTTGCTGCGGATGCCTGGTTATAAATCTCGGCGTCTTCCCTCTCAGTGGGAAGGAGTTCATGTTACGTCGAAATCTATATACCTCTTATATTTCATAGATCTTTACTTCTGTATCGAGTATGATAGATTGATAGTTATGCATGGGCGACGCACCTTAATAAAAAACTGTATCATTTTAATGTTTTATTGTATACAAGACCTCCGGTCCATATACATAATACATTCAACACAGTTGATAAGAGTAAGGTATATTTCAAAATACAATCGGCAGTAATATAGATCTAATATTAAAGGATAAATAATATTTAATCCCCATTTACTTTTCTTTTATATTGAGCTCACCAGAGCACAACGTGTTCAAGGTGAGCTATTGGGGTCACCCGATGTCCGTTGCTGCCCGTCGTCAACAATATACTTAAAAAACTTCTCTGAAACTGCTTGGTAGAAATTAATTAAACTTGGCATCAATCATGCTTGGGTGAACCTCGACAAATTTGCTAAAAAAAATAAAACTGATCCATACTGAACTTGGTTGCCATAGCAACCAACGCCCTTTTTATTAAAATAAATTCAAAAATCATCTCCTCTGAACCCTATGGTCAGAGTTCAATATTCTTTGGCACAAATGGTCACCTCGTGGTAATCTATACCATAATTGCTGAAATGAACTTGATCCCTTGAAAAATAAGGCCCAATGAGGTTTGGTATTTTCCTTATATACTCTTTATTATGAAAAACAAGAGCGCCGCTGAGTCGGGACAATATTTGACCGAAGGTAAATTGATATGAGGGTATCATAAAACAAATTATTGTTTTTAATATGGGAAATCTTTGTTAAACATATAGAAAAAAAAAAGTTTTGATCTCAAAAATAGCTTATTCTAAGTCATAGAAGTTAAATTTACTTATCATTTAACTCTATTATAAATCAGTGGTTTATAACCAAAACCGAACTTGGTTTGTATTTTGAAATTATAATTATTACTTAAATACAATACAATAATTAAATAAACGAAGTCTTTCAAAAGTAATTGCACGGAAACAGTCATTGCACATAAATTGTGTCTATCAAAGGCGCTTTACACATGAAATCAAAACAAATTATATGCTTGCATACTCAACATGAATGCAATACATTTTTAAAAATAATTGCGCGGAAACGGTCATTTCACATAAATTTGCTCATACAGGTCGCAAATATTATATTTTACACTTTAAATCAATATAAATTAAACGTCCGTCGAATGACGGGACATATTATGGTATGTCACTGTTCGTCTGTCCGTAGACATTTCATTTCCGCGTAATATTTTTTTTTCAAACTAAAAGCTATTGTCACGTCAATTCAACCCTCATATAGACCAGTAAAGGCATGTGTAAAAACAAATATGTTTGACTGTCAAATCGGTTTAAATCAGGAGTGATGTCTTTACTACGTTTATGCCCCCTGTGTAGATGTCCTCTATTGGCTTTGGGGTCACTTGGTCAAAGGTCAAGGTCACAGTGACCTCGATGGGAGTGTGAGGTGTAGGGGGGCATATGTGTCATTCCGACAACTTTTGTCATTAATAGACTTTTTTGAAAACCAGGAATGTTCGCAAATTTCGGTTATTTCAAGAAATAATAATTTTCCCTTATGTTTGTAGATGATATAGCTTGCATATCTGATACAATTTCAGGGCTGCATTCACCATTACATTTTCAACACGACAAGGATTATTAACCGAATGTAATATTTAGCCCTTTAAAGTGGGTAACAATTAACTTTCAGAAAATGGAAAATGCAGTTATGCAAATAGCGGGCTTGATGTAGCTGGTAGGATTATATACTCAAGGGAAAAAGAAACGCAAGGTAACTAGAATCTGTAGTAGCCAGACTCGAGTTTTTACCTCCTAACCTTACAATAAACCTCATATGATAGACCCCATCTCATTCTTGAGCATTTATTTTGTTTGAAAAAAAAATCTTCATCAAAATAATTTAAACTGCAACACCGTCGAATACTTTCTATTTAAAATGACGCAAAAGTTACCCTGCGTTTCTTTTTCCTTTGAGTATACTTTCTCACAAAATATCAATCTTCAAAATGGCAAGATCGGATATATATATATATAAATTTGCTTAATATGTCACTAAGTGCGATACCCTTATAGTTATTTTAGTTGGAATGTACCCCCTTCTTGTTTATTGGTGTAATGATCAAACAGACTTAATCAAACAAATGAGGCACAGATTACAATAAAACCTTAATGGCATACACTTAGTGTTGTGGTAGAAGAAAACCTCTACTAGCTTTATTAGTTTTCACTTTCTTTGCACTGATCAGTATTTCTTCGTCTGGAATTCGGCTATTTAATAGTTGAAGTTCAATATAATCTAAGTTAACATTTGCATTATTATTATCAAGATTATATGCATTCTCAGCATCTTCACCGGATGAAATAGAACAATAAGGATTTTGCATTCTTGGGGTTTTTCTTATTACTGTATTTTGCTTTCTGATTTTTACATACATTCTTATATTTAGGTTCTAAGTAATGATTTAGATATGAATCTCCTTTCTACCATGTTTTATCTTATACATTAATTTCTTCTGTTTATTTTAAGTCGTGGATCAAATCTTTTATCATATTAAAAAAATGGATTTCCTTTATTACATTATAAATTAGGCAACGTTTCTTCACAACAAAAAGTACAAAACTTGTTATCAATAATCTTCGTCTCAAAATAATGTAATGGTTGGTAAAAATTTATATGTATGTACAATTCCCTTTTTGTAACCATTGTGTATATTTATCTCTTGTACATTAAAAATATAACTAAATATCATTTTCCAAGTTATATCACAATTTTCTTCTTTTTTTTTTTTAACTATTTGAAGTGTCCATATTTATAAATAGATTAAAATGTATTTGCGTTCTTTCTGGTTAAATGTAGATCACGTAGCTAATTTACACAAAAGTTATAAAAAGTTGAGGTATATTTTTTTTCACCAAATTAGTCTTACTTATGTACCTTTTCACCACATTGTTTAAATCATAATATTATGAATAATCTAAAGCTACATCCACAATGTCTCCATTATTAGTCATAATATGATTCACAAACCTATTTTTTCCCAAATAAATCTGACAATATATATACAAACTTTGAATAAATCTATAAGTTTTATTAGTAAAACTTATGACAATTTAAATCATCAAAATTAAAGTTTTCAACATATACTACATATAACATTTACAAATAATGTTCAATAATAATATAACATTCAATCATTTATTAAATCATTTCATATCTGTACATGTACTAATCACACAGCTCTCTATATATTTCTATCTTGATCCTACGTCATTATAATCTTTCATGTAAACCTTTTTATTGTTTTTCCATCCCATTCAACTTTATTGTTTTTCCATCCCATACAACTTTATTGTTTTTCCATCCCATACAACTTTATTGTTTTTCCATCCCATTCAACTTTATTGTTTTTCCATCCCATACAACTTTATTGTTTTTCCATCCCATACAACTTTATTGTTTTTCCATCCCATACAACTTTATTGTTTTTCCATCCCATACAACTTTATTGTTTTTCCATCCCATACAACTTTATTGTTTTTCCATCCCATTACAACTTTATTGTTTTTCCATCCCATACAACTTTATTGTTTTTCCATCCCATACAACTTTATTGTTTTTCCATCCCATTCAACTTTATTGTTTTTCCATCCCATACAACTTTATTGTTTTTCCATCCCATACAACTTTATTGTTTTTCCATCCCATACAACTTTATTGTTTTTCCATCCCATACAACTTTATTGTTTTCTATCCCATACAACTTTATTGTTTTTCTATCCCATACAACTTTATTGTTTTTCCATCCCATACAACTTTATTGTTTTTCCATCCCATACAACTTTATTGTTTTCCATCCCATACAACTTTATTGTTTTTCCATCCCATACAACTTTGCTGACCTCGTATCAATAAGTTTTTTTTTAAATAAATGGTTCAGAGCAAAGACCTGAACCCAAAGATAAGCAACTCATATAAGCGTGTGAAGGAAGTCTCGTATACCCTCGGCGCCGCCGCGATATAGTGAGAAAAAATCGGTGTGCTTGTACTGAAGTAACTACTGCATGGAGTTGTGTTCCGGAGCCAGTCGAAAGCCTACGATGTTCATCTACAGCATAAGGTGCACGTGAAGAACATGGTAAACTTCAGCTCCATACGGTGGATACATTTAGTAAAAGAATGTCTGTTTAAATCCGAGAGTAATCAATATAAGGTCTTAATGATTGATTAAGGACTGAAAGGGAAATATTTCAGGACGGAAATAGTTCAATTAATGAAAAAAAAAAAGATAATCTTTGCTAATTTCGGTAAATATTGCCTTTATAAAGAAAAAGTGGAAAATAATGCTCCAGCGTTTATGTTTGAAATTCCGCAATATTTTCAAATGTATTTTTCCTCTTAATAAAGGCAATAACTTTTGTAGGGAGTTACTTTACTTGTTTACTAGTATTTAAATGGTTAGAGCGTTCGCCATGGAATCGAAAAGTCGTGGGTTCGATCCTCGGCCGCGACATACCAAAGTCTTAAAAAATTGAGATCCCTTGCTTGACACTCATCATATAAGGGTATTTCCAGGAATGAGTTTACCCGGTGTCACAATAATGTGACTAGGTGTCAACAGCGTGATACAGTGTGACAACACTGCATCTGTCTCAAGCAGACATAGTTTCGAAATGACTTAAATACCGTCGGTTGGTCGTTAGACCCAACAATCAAACAAACTAGCATATATATAGTTTTATATGATTATTTTCCATAAAAACGTGCTCTACTCTACGTCAATAAAAAATATCGCATAGTCGGGACAATCCCCGCAACGTTAGTACATGTATAATCTTAATACAAAATTTGGCAGTATTGTGGATTATTTTGTTGTCATTATTAGCTGTTTATGTATATTGGCTATATGTATTAAAGACAAAATAATAAAATATCATCAACTGTTTATATTATATTTGATTTGTTTATTGTAATTTATATTAGGTTTTTTTTCTTCATCTCTTTTTTTTATTTTTATTTTATTTTATTTTTTTCGCTTTCACATGAACGGTGTTTTTGTGTTGTTTTTGTGTGTGTGTTTTTTTATATAAAATACTATAGCTTTGTAATTCTAAGTAAAATTATAAATAAGGATAAAAAATGTGTATCTCTGGGTACATGTGTCAAAACATTCAATTTATTATATTTATATCTGTGATGTATGACGATGAGCTTATGTATGCTTAAGTCTAAACCATCGTTTGTAAGTTTTCGGATTTCAAGGATCGCGAGGCTGTGCGGAAGCAGGCATTCAACTTAAAGGGACTGCCGTTCTTTGTCAGTGATCAATTTCCACCTGAGGTTAATGAAAAAAGACGTAAACTGATTCCAAAACTAAAAGACGCAAAACGAGAGGGGAAAAGAGTCTGGATAGCGTACGATACGCTCTATATCAACGGCGTGCCGGTCGGGAGTGACTAGGAGTCCCCGGGGAATGGTTTGAAAATATGTGTTTGGAACTGTAATGGATTATCAGATAGCAAATTTCATAGTGATTTATTCATAAAATCCGTTAAAGAAAACGATATAATAATTTTAACAGAGTCATGGACAAATGAACATTCAAAAATTTATATTGAAGGCTACCACTGTTACAATTTTTATAGAAAATGTATCCATAGAAAAGCAAAACGTCATAGCGGCGGTATAATGATATATGTAAATAATAAAATCAATAGCGGGATCTCAATCGTCAAAAACCATTTTGACACTATCATTTGGCTAAAAATTGATAAAGATTTTTTCCTTTTGCATAATGATTTATACCTGTGTGGTTATATCTTTGGACTGACGAAACAACTATAAGTAATGTATACGATGCCGATTTGTTTGAGGTATTAAGTGAGGATATATGTCATTTTGAGCAATTATCTTAGCTGGTGACTGGAATTGTAGAACAGGCGAGCGATCAGACTTTATTCAGTGCGATGTGTTTAATGACGTCTTAGACGCAGTCGATTACACTCCAGACACCCCCGTGGGTCGGGCCTCCGCAGATAAGTCATGTAATGCACGTGGTATGAAACTGCTCGAGTTTTGCAAAGCTACCTCATTTCGCATAGCTAATGGGAGGTTAGGTGATATTGAGAACACTGGGTCATTCACATACTATAGTCATCAAGCATGTAGCACCATTGATTACTTGTTACTACGCGATATCGATTTCCCTATGATAACAACTTTTCAAGTACATGTATATCCTTTCAATGAATTTAGCGACCACGCCCCACTTCTATTTACCATTAAGATCAATGCACGTGATTCTCACGAGCCGGACTTGACTTGTGATCAAGAAAGAGAAACCTTCTATAAATGGTGCACGGAAAAGATGTCCTCGCTGCGCAGTAATATCATCGGCAACCTAACCGAACTAAATAATTTATTTTCAAATTTTAATACTTCGGGAGGAACAGATATAAATAATCTTGTCGACTCTTTTGCAAATGTTATTTATAAAAGCGCTGAGCCTTATTTTAAAAAATCGTTTAACCCAAAGCGACGTGAACACTATGATCACGACAGGTTTGATAATGAATGTTATCAGATTAAAATGTCATATTTAAACGCGTTAGACGATTTTAACAAGTGTAACAGTGTAGAAAATAGGTATGTGGTATGTAATAAAAAGAAAGCATTTAAAATATTGTTAAGAAGAAGAAATATAAATTGCAAAAATCCAATGAGCTTACCGACTTACGTAATAAAAAGCCCAAGGATTTTTGGAGATATTTCAAGAGAGATGTTAAGCAAGTATCAAATAATTAGTGATTGGAATCAGTCGAAAAAATATTCGTCGATTAATCAGAGACAAAAGTCACTGATTAATTGATTAATCATGATTAAATACCAAATATACCATGTTTGGAGTAAATGCCTATTAAAACTCTCTTACTGTACAACATGAAAATAAAGTATTCTGTACTATATAGATTATATAGATATGTATTAGGTATAGATGTTAATTTCTCAAATATTCAAATACATGTATAAACATTGAACCGAGATAAAGTATAAGAGGTTACAACCAGAGGCCAACGATGTGCAAAGTGCAACTTTGCAAGTATCAATTTATCAAATTAATGAAATTACCCAATCAGACGCACGTTGAAATATTAACAGCACCCCCTTTTTTGGTCAATAATTCGTCAACGAATTATTTTCGTCGTCATCGTCACGTCAACCAGTAGCTCGTCACTGATTCGTTGACTTTATGATTAATCAGCTCACCACTACAAATAATATTGACATAGAGAGTTTTAAAGAATATTTCACCAACTTATTCAATGAAATACAAAGTACCACGGATGAAGAAGTTGAGGGTTTTTCCAATAATTCTGATTTAAATGTAAATATTCCTTCTTTTGAATGCTTAAATTCTCCTATAACACCAGAGGAAGTGCGAGTCGCAGTAAAAGGATTAAAGCGAAATAAAGCCGCATGTCCTGTAGACAATATTTTAAATGATTTCTTGATAGACACATTAGGTATTATTCTTGTTCATTTAACAAAACTTTTCAATATTGTTTTCTTATCCGGATGCTTCCCTCTAGCTTGGTCTCATGGATTGTTTGTTCCAATACATAAAAAGGGTGATCCACACAACGTTAACAATTATAGAGGCATAACACTTTTAAGTAATCTTGGAAAATTATTTACGAGCATCCTCACAAAAAGAGTTGAATCATGGGTTGAAGATAATGATATTATATCGGATGCTCAATTTGGTTTCCGCAAAGGTTGATGCAATTTTTAGTCTTAAAAATATTATTAATTGTGGCCTTACTTCTAATAAAAGATTGTACTGTGCTTTTATAGACCTAAGTAAAGCCTTTGACTCAGTCTATAGAAATGTTCTGTGGTTCAAAGTTTTTAAAATGGGATTAAACGGCAAAATTTTGAAAACGTTTAATTCTATGTATTCTGTTGTTAAGTCATGTGTAAAACAATGCAATTCTGTTTCAGATTTTTTTTATATATCTATCGGCCTTAGGCAGGTTCAAAATAATTCCCCGATATTATTCTCATTATTTTTAGATGACCTTGAACTATACCTGCAAGACAGAGTAAACTGTGGCATAGATATTTATGATTTATCTCTTATTATTCTATTATATGCTGATGATATGGTTATTTTTGGTAATTCTGTGGAAGACTTACAAAGCATCAAACTTGGTGGTTAAATGTAAATGTAGAAAAAACAAAAACCATGGTATTCCGAAAATAAGGAAAAATAAGATCAGAAGAAATATGGTTTTATAATAATCAAATGCTGGAGGTGGTTGATAATTTCAATTTTCTAGTTGTGGTTTTTAATTATACCGGCTCTTTTGTTTTAAATAATAACTTCATAGTTGGATAAGCCCTAAAGGCTATGAATATATTAGTGAAAAATATTAATAAATACGGGGTTAATCCAAAGATTTCTCTTCAGCTTTTTGACGCACTTGTTGGCTCTATCCTGAATTATGCTTGTCCTGTTTGGGGCTTTACTAAAACAAAAGAATTAGAAAATATCCATTTAAAATTTGCAAGTTAATTCTCGGTGTAAAACAAAGTGCTTGTACTGTAGCAGTGTATGGCGAATTAGGTCGGTACCCAATACCCATTATACATAAACCGATTTGTACACATTATTAAATACTGGTTTAAATTAAAACATTCTAAAAATATTATACTTTTAAAACTAGAAGAAGACTATGGTGTAAAAAACTGGGTATATAATGTAAGATGCTTACTTGGGCAGCATGGGTTTGGTGAAATTTGGTTTCATTCAGATAATTTTAACGAAAGATCATTTATATCTACATTTAAGCAGAGTTTAATTGACAACTTTATACAGAAATGGCGGTCTGACATTAATAACAGTCCTGTTCTTAGTGTACTTTATTCTAATTTGCATAATACTTTTGAATTTTCAAACTATCTGAATGTTTAATTATTTTTTAAAAAGATTTTTACTATGGCAGTATGGAAATAATAGAATACCAAAAAATTTTTTAATTCTTTAGAAATTGAAGGTGAATATCATTTTGTTCTAAAATGTATTTTTTTTGATATACGAACTAAATATATTAACAAGTATTATTATAAAAAGCCAAGTATGTATAAACTTATTGAATTATTATGTTGTAATGTAAAATCAATACTTATTAATGTCTGTAGATTTCTTAAGTATGCAAGTGAAAGACGTAAACAAGCATTATTACAATTCAACACAAATGTTTAGATATGATATATATATTTGTTCACTTATTTGTTAGTAAAATTATTCTCCGCATTTTATTATAGGGTTCTATGTTACAAATAATTCATCCCGCATATAAATATTATTCCAATGCACGTAAGGCTACCTTTAAACAATCAATTTACACATTCTCCATATGCTGACTTTCTTATTTATTTATTTGTACATTTTTGTGATTCTATTAATTCACTTTTTGTTTTGCCTTCTTTTATGTGACCATGTATATATGTTTGCAACGAATTGTATTTTAGACGAGATGCTGTATGCATAAGTCAAAAAATAAAAATCTGTTCTGTTCTGTTCTAAATAAAATTTCTGTTCTATTCTGTTCTGTTCCGACACACACACACACGGATCAGTTAACTCGGGTAACCCTTTTATTACCCCCTGATTGACCCTAAACAGGAAATTACATAATCACACCAAACCAAAAAGTTAATTCTCATCAGTAGATATGTTAGAGATTTTACTAATTTAGAAACATGGTCTTTGTGGAAACCCAATGCAGATAAAGGATTTTAATGGAAAATAAGAGGGATCTTTATATGAAGGTATGTAAAACGTTTATTAACGTTACTCATATTTTTGATATGACCAGGACTTTTATGTCAATATCATCAAATATTGTTTTTAGAATACATCCTGATATGACATTTTTTTTCATAATGCCCCCCCCCCCCAATCACTATTCATTACATATAGTTACCAGTAAGTACGAATGAGAAATATAATATCTTAATATTTTTATACGAATGTAAATTAATTAACTGAGCTACACATCAACACCCTTATTCGTTCATTGCCATTCGTTCATTGCCATCTTGGATTTAGCTTGAAATTAGTTACAGTAACTTTGAATTTTTTATAAGATATATAGTGCTGGCAGAGTTTTGTCTTTTGATGACGTCATAGCAAAGGGAGAGTAGTCAGTCAATATTTTCTTACCTGAGACATTTTTGCAACTTTCAATAACCGATATCATACAAACTACAAATAATTTTAACATATTTTTCGTACAGAAGGTCTTACACTCATGCATTCTAACAGATAATTATGAAAATGAAATCTTTGTGGTTGACCTTTAAAATCAGCGACTTTACCCTCTCGGCCATGGAGGCCCCGCAGAATTTTTCTGCTGGGGGCAAAATCTGAATTTGATGTGAGTGCTAGGTGGTTTCGGGGGCATGCTCCCCCGGTAAAAAATGTTTTTTCTCCCCCGGAAAAAAATGTTTTTAGTATGATGGAGATGATGCATTCTGGGGTATCTGAGGATGAAAGTGATTTTTCCCCCTTTTTTTAAATCCGATATATATTTTTGAAACTTGAAGGCCTCGGATCAAATGCCTATGTCCCACCGGAGAAAAATAATCGGCGATGTGGAAATACACAATTTTTTTCTACCTATGGCTCCCGATGTTTGAGCCAAAAAAGACTGAGCAGTCCCATGAGAATTGACAATGATTATGCTTTGGGATTGGTCCGTGGAACGTTCCCTGATGTTTCGGCTATGGTACAATGGCCTTGAATCCCGATGTTCGGAAAAGCACCGGGGGGCCTTCTCCGATGATCGGCGAAGATGCTCCAGGGTTTCGTCGAGTTTGAAACATCATCGGGGGAATATCCCTGTAGATTAGGGAATCTTGCGAACCATCCTAGTTGTCACGGGGAATATTATGGAGATTATGAAAATCTGATGGTGGAATAAAGCGACAAAGTCAAAAAAAGACTTTTGGGTGTTTTAAGGGATGCCCTAAGCAATGTCCAATGACTTTTTTGACCGTCTCGGTCTAAGATTGACCAAAACAGAAACACATTTCTGAGTGCGCTTTTCAACCCTTGCCTTTTTTTTTTTTTCTTTTTTTTTCTTCAAATATTCTGAGATTCAACCACAAGATCGGGAATGTGTCACAGAAAGGTCGCCGAATATCCCCGAATGTCCCCTGATACTTCGGCCAGACATCACAGAAGCATCGGGGATTCCACACAATTTTGTATTAGCAAAAAATGGCGTACTCGGAGAAAAACAATACCGTCATTCCGGAACTATTTTCGACTCCGCAATATGGAAAAAAAATGAAATTCGGTTAAAAGGGGGGTGGTACTTGACTGTTACACTCAATGATTGAATTGTTTCCCTTAAAACATCAATTATGTACGAGCCGAATTTCATCTTAGAAACAAAGTGTCTTGACTTGACTATTTGAGTTTACCGTCGCTTCGACAGTAGTTCAGTCATATGGCAACGTCCAGCTAATTACAAGTGGAGGAAGACCCCGAATGCACGGAGGCATCCGGGAAGAACCACCAACCTACCGCAAGCCAACTGGAAGGCTTCCTCACATGAGCAAATGTTTGCAGATATTAATTATGATATTAATGAGGAAGCTGAAAATTTTAATACCGACTTCGATTTCAATGATTTTAGTAATATTTATGGAGATCTTGACAACCCTATATTTCTCTACTCAAGAAAAATAGAGCACCAGGAGGAGATAACTTATTAAATGAATATTTTATTGAAGCTTGTGATATTTTAGCCGGATACATTACAGAAATTTTCAATATGATTTTAAACACCGGAACTTTTCCAGATGCTTGGACTAAGGGTATAATCATCCCACTACACAAGAAAGGTGACAAACTAAATGTAAACAATTATAGAGGTATTACATTGTTAAGTAATTTTGGAAAACTTTTTACATGTGTACTTAATCAGCGAATAACAAAATGGTGTGAAGAAAATAATGTTATTTCTGACGCTCAGTTCGGTTTTAGAAGAGGAAAGTCTACAATCGATGCTGAATTGTTGAATTGCAATAGTACTAATTCAGTCCATCCTTTATATGATAAATGAAAATATGTCATATTTATATATTGTGTTCAAATGTATTTAAATGCCGTTCACTACTTTGTATAATTGTGATGTATATCTTTATTAATTATGTGTATATAACACAATAAACTGTAAAGTTTACGTGTAATAAAATCTGTTCTGTTCTGTTCTGTATACACACTACAGTACAACGGAGTTTAGTCACGGTTTGTGATTTCAATACCTGTCACCCACTATTCAAAACAATAACAAAAACGTGTTATCGTTAGAAAGACCGTGCACGAGTTCTTTTAATTATTATTCGAGTGAGTGGATTTTATTTTCGGGAGATTTTGATTACAAGTTCAGTGAGAAGGGGTTGAACGCGCTATTTGACTGGTTTAAAATCGAGCACTTGTTTATGCATATAAATTACTTAAAAGGTCAATCTGACGTGACCCCTAATACGATGCTGTCAGATTTTAATCACCGGAGCGCATATTAAGATATGATTTTAATGAGACTGAGTATGAAGAGACCCTGAAACAACTCATCGTTTATTTTAGCTTTAAACAACAGAACTCTATTATAAGTTGTAAATTTCACTATTTAGCATCCTCCGTTCAGGTAGAACTTGAAAACGTTATGTGTAGAGATTATAACATAAAAAAAGAATAATGTCACGTGTCTTGAAATAATATCATGCAAGGCCAATTTTAGCTTGATAAGTTGGGTTCCCTGTAACAGAAAAAATAATAAATTATAGCCTTATTCACATCTTTATGTTTTAACTTCTTTATAAAAAAAAAAGGAAATTGATATCTAAGCGACATCAATGCAAACATCTATTCGACTGAGCATTTCTCGTTGAGTATTTTTTTTCTTTGAGCACGTTCTCAACGTACGAAGCAACGATTGGACGATACAAGAGGAAACTAGTCATCCTTGACGATCACCGATAGGTTGAGTGAAACGCGGTGAGAAGCGGTATGGAGCGGGAAGATTGCGCCGAGCCCATTAGTTCAAGTTTTGTCCTTGGAGAATAAAGAAGACTCATGCGTGGGATGGAAGAAGTCTCGGTGAGTAATCGTTTTATTTTTTATTTTATGTCGATACTCTATACACACTTTTTTCTTAAAAAGGGGTTAGTGGAAAATAGAGAGAGAGAAGGAGGAGGAGGAGAGGAGCAGAGGAGAAGGGGGGGATTATCACTAACCAACACAAGGCGCGCTATAAGATGGTCCCCTCAGGCAGTTTTTTCCCTCCACTAACACACTATGTGCTCTTGACCTGTCCTGACCCCGACAGTGACATAATATAAACAAAAGAAGGTGTGAAAACAGAGAACAATAGAATCCATAAAGGTGTGAAAAATAGAACAATAGAATATTAAGAAGGCGTTAACAGTTCAAAACACAGCCAATCAGAGGGCAGGAAACTAAAACACGTGATTACTCTAGTAAACCACGTGATCTAAAGTTATATATAAGAGCGAACTTGTAAAATTCAAATCATAAAGTTGGAATATACCGTGCTGAGCAATCCTAAAAATTCTCTTATGTGAAAACATAAAAAAAATATAGAAAAATATAACTTAGGAAAAAAAAAAGGAAAGTGATTCCATGATGATACTTATTTACGGCACGCTTTTTCCATTATACATAATGTACATAGTACCAAAGGTCAACATAACTGTATATAATGTGTAAAAAACTATATGCTGTATATGTGTTAATAAAACGGGTTCACATAGTTTACCGGATCGTTCCTTTGAGAAATCAATAGAACGAGTGGGTTCGACTCCCACGACTTTGACCCATAATTTATTATAATCATATACTACCATATATAACTAACCTAAAAATCATAAATATGTTGTAAAGTTATAAAAATTTTTATCTCCCTTTATACTTATAACTATTAATAAATAATATTTACAGATTAACTCCCTTTATAATTCTATTTATAGAACTATTAATCAATAATTATTAAAGAGTTACCTCCTCTTATATATTTATTATATACTATAATATAATACACTATAATATATATATACTTACTATATTATATAATATTATATTATAATAGAAGAGTTATCTTCTCTTGAAGAACTTAGAAAATTTCCAGGCGCCCTTAGGACATACAGTTAGTGGGTGAGAAAAAAAACCCTATGAGGGGACCATCT
Organism: Solen grandis; assembly: GCA_021229015.1. Lineage (NCBI taxonomy): Eukaryota > Metazoa > Mollusca > Bivalvia > Adapedonta > Solenidae > Solen > Solen grandis. Next base: position 2,753,293 of record CM037793.1, on the reverse strand, counting down.
ACGGCGCCTGGAAAATTCTGAATCATTAGAAGCTTTTTCTCCTCCTTCTCTCTCCCTCTTCCACTAACCCCTTTTTAAGAAAAATGTTGTCTAGAGTTTAAACGTTTATACTCTATACACACTTTTTTCTTAAAAAGGGGTTAGTGGAAAATAGAGAGAGAGAAGGAGGAGGAGAGGAGAAGGGGGGGGGGGGGATTATCACTAACCAACACAAGGCGCGCTATAAGATGGTCCCCTCAGGCAGTTTTTTCCCTCCACTAACACACTATGTGCTCTTGACCTGTCCTGACCCCGACAGTGACATAATATAAACAAAAGAAGGTGTGAAAACAGAGAACAATAGAATCCATAAAGGTGTGAAAAATAGAACAATAGAATATTAAGAAGGCGTTAACAGTTCAAAACACAGCCAATCAGAGGGCAGGAAACTAAAACACGTGATTACTCTAGTAAACCACGTGATCTAAAGTTATATATAAGAGCGAACTTGTAAAATTCAAATCATAAAGTTGGAATATACCGTGCTGAGCAATTCTAAAAATTCTCTTATGTGAAAACATAAAAAAAAATAGAAAAATATAACTTAGGAAAAAAAAAAGGAAAGTGAATAATACGGATTAAAAAAAAAAAAGGAAACAGGATTAACTTAGAGAATTCGTTCGGATTATTAAAAAAATAATACGCCATTTTGGATAAACAAAGGTAACACATTTCTTAATAGTAGTTAATGTATATCGTATTTCAACAACTAATATGACTAACAAAAAATATAATGTTATATGTACTAATAATATAATTAACCAGACAGGTTAAGAGAGCGACATCAATATCAACAATACCCTAACCACTACTAAAAAAAATGTTACTCTATTTACAGTCAACAGACGGGAGAGTACCAAATATGGCGTAAACCGAAGATAGAAAACTTACACGTAATTCAAATCAAAAATATAATACCATGTCCGTATCATTACCTCAACTACAGGAAAAATGCGAGACTCTGGATGTCTTCCAGAACAATCTGACATGTCTCCCAACAGCACAAATAGCAGGAGACAATGACACAGAAGATGGTCAGATGTCATTCGAAATAGAAGAAGACTCAGAGACCTGGAAAAAAAGAGATATAAACTACTTAAGACAGGTAATAACCAGGTACAACAAAATAGCCAGTAGACATAACGACATAATTGACTGTACAGAAAAGCTGGCTCCAAGCAACAAACCTGCAACCTTAAAAAAAAAAAAACAACACAAAGAATGGAAAAAAACGAAGCCGTGCTAAACAAAAAACTGATGTTAAAAAACAACCGTATGCAATATCTGGATGAGCCACTCATGATGGCCTCAATAGATCACGCTGAGTTTAGATTTAACACACTAGTGGCATCTACACAAGAGTGTATTGGTCACGTAAATGACATAAGAAATTCTCTCATAAAACTAAACAACACGAGAGAAGATAACTGGATAAACACACTTACAATAGCAATGAGTACAACTGGAATATCATCAAGTTGCAAATATGCTCAGTGATAAAGGTCAAAAAAGAACATAGAGTTCACGAAATAAGCAAGTTGTTGATAGACATGTCTCACATGGCTAGTACTTTAGCCTATAACATGTCAGACATATTCCAAAAGATCGCTTCCATGAAGGATCTATTACACATCGCATCAGAGGAATTGGATTCATTGAAGAATCATTGGACACCCAAATTGTTCGACATTGGAATAATACAAAAGGAATTGGAAACAATCCAATTAGAGGTGATTGACAAAACAAAATTAAAAATTTTAAAGTTTTAATATATTAAAAAAGTTTGGCACTACACAACACATGTTTTAATTATACATAATGTACATAGTACCAAAGGTCAACATAACTGTATATAATGTGTCCTTGATCGTAAATGCAATTATTGTGACACTTTGGAAGACGAATATCATTTTGTGCTTGAATGTAGATTATTTACTGATCTAAGAAAACAATATATTCCCTCTTATTATCATACCAGGCCAAATATGTATAAACTCATTGAGTTATTTATGTGTAACAACAATCAGACCATTAGAAAACTCAGTATTTTCTTGACCAAAGCTTTCATAGAAAGGAATAACCAGTTGTATACTTGATATATATATACTAGTTTGCATTACTGTGCAATGCATTTAATGATTGATACTTAATGTAACTGTGATATCACTGTAAATTATTGTATGTGATGTATATTTCATGAAACATCATAACATTAATGTTTTCACTCGAAATACTGAAGGTTTTATACTTACAATAACCGCCCATTTTTATTTCCTCTTCTGTCTATCCATCTTGGTCTTCAATCTCGATGCTGTTTTTCAACTTATTCTTCTTTTGGTAGACGTTATTCTTCATGATAGCACTTTCACTAACGTAGATACAATTTTCAGACACGCGAATAAAAGTAGAACATATCCTTTTAACTTAATTATTCCCTTGAAATCAGTTTGGAACAACACTGTGTCCATGCAGTTGTTTACTCACGTGATTAGCATGTGCCTTAATCGGTGATGTTATATTTTCCACACGCTTATATCTTAACTCAATGTTTACTCACGCTCTCTCTCTCTCTCAGCTTATATTATGATGATATCTACATGCTATAATTTCCCCCTTTTGTTTGAGATACAGTATGATATTACATGTTTATGGAATTGTAATGTGTTGTTGTTTCCTGTACCCTTGCATTTCGTTTCGTCAAGGGACGGAAATTTTATATGAAATTTTACAGGGAATTTAAAAGGAATTTTATACTGATTAAGATATTATTTGATGAAAAAGTTTGTTGCTCTCTTTCCCTCTCTCTCTCTGGATTATGTAATGGAATATAATGTAGAATGTCATGGTTCATTGATTTCTCTCTCTCTATTGTACATGAAGCAGTTACAGTAAGTTTGAATAATAACATGTATACAATGTCATGAGCATGTATGTGTAATTTATTATTATGTGATTTATGTGAATATTTCATTGTTAACTATTTATTTTGTAAACAATTGCTATACTGCCGCCTTGCTGTATGTACCACATGGGTCTTATGACCTTCTGGTTTAATCAAATAAAATCTTGTGTAAAAAACTATATGCTGTATATGTGTTAATAAAATGGGTTCACATAGTTTACCGGATCGTTCCTTTGAGAAATCAATAGAAAGAGTGGGTTCGACTCCCACGACTTTGACCCATAATTTATTATATATATAATTAAAATATTAAAAAATACTCTTATATATATTTATTAATATATAATATAATACACTATAATATATATACTTACTATATTATATAATATTATATTATACTATAAGAGTTATCTTCTCTTGAAGAACTTAGAAAATTTCCAGGCGCCTTAGGACATACTTAGACCACACTCTGACGTTAGTGAGGGAAAAAAAAGCCTATGAGGGGACCATCTACGGCGCCTGGAAAATTCTGAATCATTAGAAGGTTTTTTCTCCTTCTCTCTCTCTCTTAGACTAGGTCACTTCTTAAAATCCCACATGACGGTTCGACTAGTACTTGGGCCTAAAAATGGTTTGTTTCTGGTTACCCCTGACCCTTTTTTTTCGAGGCTGAGACACACAAAAAAAGAGAAAAAAAATATCCATCTCAATCCAAGATCCTTCGTTTAGACGATAAGATGCAGCAAGTTTTTCTGTCTTCTATCTCCGTAACCACTTAGAGCTTAATTTTGAAGCTGACACTTGTTATCAAAACATGTCATTCCCCTGTAGTAGTGACTTTGAAAATTTGTTGTTATTGAGGGAGTGCAAAATAAATGATAAACGTGTAAATTAGCCTGATAACCATGTTGTCAGCCCTAATAACTATCAAGATTTGTAGGGAGAAAACTTGCAGGGAGATCCTTCGTTTAGACGATAAGATGCAGCAAGTTTTTCTGTCTTCTATCTCCGTAACCACTTAGAGCTTAATTTTGAAGCTGACACTTGTTATCAAAACATGTCATTCCCCTGTAGTAGTGACTTTGAAAATTTGTTGTTATTGAGGGAGTGCAAAATAAATGATAAACGTGTAAATTAGCCTGATAACCATGTTGTCAGCCCTAATAACTATCAAGATTTGTAGGGAGAAAACTTGCAGGGAGATATCTTCATAGTTTTGCCTGGCCAATTTCAGCTGCAGCATTCCATATAAAAATACACCTATATATATCAAAGTCATTTTATTGCTTTGATACATTGTATTTTTGTTCAGCATAATTATATGCAATGAATAAAAAAAGAGCAGACACAATTATGTATATTGACAGATTCATGCATGGCCCTTGAAATATTAAGCATGGCTTTTTATTAAGCAATCATCTTCAAGCTTTATGACAATGTTTATTTCCATTAGATCTTGGCCAAGTTTAATTATGGCTGATATCGGCTTATTAGGTCAGGAGTTATGCCACTTTTAATATTAAAAAATGCCAATTTCCAGTTTGTTTGCACCTAGCATCTTCATTTTTTAGCAATCATCTTCAAACTTTATGAGAATGTTCATTACCATAATATCTTGTCCAAGTTTGATTTTGGCTGATATCGGCTTATTAGGTCAAGAGTTTTGCCCTTTTTATTATTGAAAAATGCCAGATTTCACTTTGTTCGCACACTAGCATCTTCATTTATTAAGCAATCATCTTCAAACTTTATGACAATTTTTTTTTTACCAAATTCGATTATTGTTGATATTGGCCTATAAGGTAAGGAGTTATTCCCCATTTAATATTTAAATTTGTGTCAAGTTTGACATCAAATTTTGACCACAGGCATTGTTTAGTTTGTAGAATTATGAATGATTCTTTGGAATATGTATTAAGTACAACTATGCTATGATTTAGTAACTTGTACAGGCAATGAAGGCAGTTTTTCTCAGGTGAGCATCTTTAGGGCCATCTTGGCCCTCTTGTTTCTAAGAATATGACTTCACATCTTTATGAAAGTAGGTACACCTGTAAATCATGATATGATCATATCATATGATAAAATTTATGCAAATTAATGGCTGTAACCTATATTTCGTGGTTGGATGAACATTGAAACATTGGTTGTTCTGGCCCAGGTTTATCTTTGCATTTAAGCTTTTTTTTCTATGAAGATGACTTCACATTTTTATGAAACCAGGTACATATGTACATCATAATATGATCTATTTAACATTCATGAAGATTTATGGGTAACTCTCTACAAATGTTGCTAAAAAAACTTGGTTGATTAAAAAGAAAAGAAATCATCTTTGATTTAATTTTCAAATCATCATTTTATTACCCCAAAATGCTTTGATTTATTAACATTTTCTCTAAAACCACTGGACAAAATTTGATATTTGGCAGGAATGATTCTTGGGTGAACCTTCACAAAAATTGCTAAAATTAACTTGATCCATGCATGTAGAACTCCATGGCAATGGAAAGAAAAAAAAAAAGAAGAAAACTTTAAAAATCATCTCCTTCAAAACTACTGTCCAGATTTCAAAATGTTTTAGTACAGCTGTTCTATGGGTAACCAAAGTTGCTAAAATTATTTTGATTCGTAAAAAACAGATCTGGGGGCGGGGCTAATTTGCCTTATATGTTTATAGTGAAAACTATAGAGACCTGTTCTCTGAAGAACCTATACAACTTTAGTCGAGCCTTACAGATCACACAGCAAGTTAAATTCATAAATCTGTCCTTGGTATTGGAAAAATGTATGTCCCTTTTGTGCACAATTGTTATTTCCCTATCAAAAAGGAAACTTCAAGGGGTGGCTTCATTGTATTGTTGTATAAAACATACCTTTGTGTATTAATAACTACAAGTTAATGATTTGAGTTAATAACTTCTTTATTTGAACATTGATTCTATTTAGTGTGACAAGGCCTTCTCCAGTAGGGGACTTCTATTACTTGTTTTCCCTAGTTAAATGGCGACCTTCCGCCTGATTTTAGTAGCCACAAATGCTTAAGATGCCTTGCTGATTTGCATATTTGATACAAGTTTAACTGTACCTCTCCGCGCTTAGTGGGATCTATGCTTGCGATTCTGCACTAATGAATATGAGTAGAATATATTCTAAAGAGACGTTTAATCATAACCGTATCTGCTTTTTATGTGTTCTTGTTTGTTAACATGTTTACTTTTACTGTTTACTCTGTAAACATCCATTTTAAGCATAAACAATATATCCGTGAGATTTATAAATCAGAAAAGCAACCAAAAAGATCTACTCCTGTACTACTCCTGTAAAAAGAAAGAAAAGTTGTGCTTTGTATGTTTGTAAATAGTCTAAAGTAGTTCATGCGTAATTTTGTATGATGGCGAGTGAGGTTTCTCCAAGAGCATTTCTTAACTTTGAAATAAGTAGGCAAGCATTCACGTAATTTCAACAATCAAATACCTTGTAAATTTCTACACTTAAGTATCAACAGATAGAATACATAAATCAGGTCTTGGTGAATTACCTACTTTTGAACGACCAGATTCCGGATTATTATGATACAAGCAGAGAGCGGAATCGATTTTCTTTCTAAGTGACTATAGCAGGAAAGTGTGTGTGTGTGCTTTTTTTGTGTGTGTGTTGTTTTTAGCTCGACTATTCAGAGAATATGAGAGCTATTCTACTCGACCCGGCGTCGGCGTTGGCAGTCATATCTAAGAAACCAGTAGGTGTATTGCAATCAATCTTCACACAAGTCTTTCTAGGCACAAAACAAACCTAGAGAACCAAGAGGGACAACTCTTGATTGAATTTTACTCAAATTATTGGCCTTTTTCAACTTAGAAATTTGCGTTAACATTTTTGGTTAAAGTTTTTCTGCAACTAAGTTAATATCATAACTCTGTAACAACTTGGTGTATTGGATTTAAACTTTACACAAGTCTTCCTAAGCATGAAACCAACCTGCAGAACCAAGATGGACAACTCTTGCTAGAATTTTACTCAAATTATGGGCCTTTTTCGACTTAGGAATTTGCGTTAACATTTTTGGTTAAAGTTTTTCTGCAACTAAGTTAATATTATTACTCAGTAAGCACTTGGTGTATTGGATTTAAACTTCATACAAGTCTTCCTAAACATGAAATGGACCTGCAGAACCAAAATGAACAACTCTTGCTAGAATTTTATAGAAAATTAAAAAATTGCATTAACTTTTTTTATTTAATACAATAACTATTATATATTAATTTAAATAATATTTAATTTAATAATATTTAATTTAACAAGACAACCAACATATCAAAGATGAACTTTTCCTTGAATTTTTTTTTTTTGAATTATGACCTGAGTTTTACTGAGAATTAAAGAGAACATGCTGCTAAACTGAGTCACTTAAATTATTTTAATACCGCTTTAATACAATGGTATTGCGTCACTATCAAATACCCGAATAGTCGAGCATGCTGTCTGTCGGACAGCTCTTGTTTGTATCATGTGGCTTTCTTTCTAAGCGACTATAGCAGGAAAGTGTGTGCTTTTTGTGTGTGTGTTGTTTTTTTGTGTCATGTGGCTTTTGTCTCTGTTCTTTCAATAGTTAAGAATTATAGCTTTTTCCTGTTAATCCCGCTGCCGTTTCTCAGCTCTTTGATTTTAATATGTTTGTCTGCAACATTGCTCAAACATTTTACATATCAAATGAAATAGCTGATTGTTATTCAGTACATAATTACTGGTTATCTGCAGTATTAGTGAGAAAATGTTATTATATATCTTGTTGATTTCTCTTTTGTTTCAGATGTCCACTCACTCCAGGAAGTTGGACCTGGACCTAATTACAATATGACTGCATCAGAGATAAGTGGTTTTGATATAATAGTTTACTATCTCATTCCCATCAATACCTTTTTCATCTCTCTCCTTTGACCTTTCTCATCCTGTCCCTAACATCCCAATTTTTCTTTCTTTTACAGATTGCAGCTTATCTTTATTGTTTCTTGTTTATGTGTTAGGATTGTTTGGGTAAAAGTAGGTTGGGGCAGACTGTACAGAGCTACTAGGGCCAGGCATAGTTGGTGTAGAGGTAAGCTTGAGTCTACAGAGAGCTCCGCTGTCTCTCCGGTGTGTGTCTGAGGCTTCCATGTGATGATGATGGCATGCACACCTCACTTCCTATGGTCTCCAAGGAGATTTCAGTAGATTTTGGGAGACCCCCCTGGGTTTCATTCCTGCAGCTGGCCAGTACATGGCTCCTTAACTGAACAATGACCTTATTATTGGTTGTATAATTTATGTCATAGAAAGTTCCAAGTCATCATTAACATTATAAGTAAAACACATTTATTTTTTGGCTAGGGGAGCAAGGGTGGCAAATTTGAATCATTTTTCCCATAATTTCTTTCCAAAATCTTGCCATAGTTTAGACTGGACTGTGAAGTCTGGCATTGTTCTGCACTGATTTTTCTTAATTATGAGATAGATTTTTAATTTTTTGTTTATATTGTTTCTCTTAAGTTTGGTTTTTGGAAAGAAAAAAAAACTGCTGAAAAATGTGTGCTCTGCTCAAGAAAGTCTAATATGCAGCACTTTAGGGTGAAAATATACTTAAAAAACTTCTTTTTTTTTAAAGTAACTAGATTAAATTTAAATGAAAAATATTTTGAGGGGTGAGAGCAAAACCTGGCCACTTTTGCTTTCCCCTTTGAAATGTAGTATAAACTGAAGGAGGACGTTCAGTAATATTTTTGTATGTCCTTCAAGTTGGATTTTTTTAAATTTTTTTAGCAGGCACAACTTTCAAATTTTGGTTGTAGGTGATTGGTACTTTGGACATTGTAGATGCTTTCGGAGCTAGTTGCCAGACTGAACGGTTACTTCTCAGCACTTTCCTTTATTTAAACACTTTTGTTTGATTAGTGAAGACCTGGTTACTTATCGGCACTTCCCTTTGGTTAGGGAAGGCCTGGTCACTTCAAAGCACTTTTGTTTGATTAGTGAAGACCTGGTTACTTATCGGCACTTCCCTTTGGTTAGGGAAGGCCTGGTCACTTCTAAGCACTTTTGTTTGATTAGTGAAGACCTGGTTACTTATCGGCACTTCCCTTTAGTTAGGAAGGCCTGGTCACTTCTAAGCACTTTTGTTTGATTAGTGAAGACCTGGTTATGAAATTCAGGGATGACCATTTCCCTGTCTCTGTTGGAGTCACCTTGGAGATTGTGAGGAGAAGGGTTGTGTTTTGGGGTTGTCATCACCAGGGTCAACCTCAGACCTCACAAGGAGAGGCAGTAAAGAGTGTGGAGGGTGCTCTCAGAGGACCGAGCCCCTCACACCACTTTTAAGTCCTTGTTGGTTCCGGGAAACCAGTCTTCAGTCTGGGGTGGGTTCATATGGTGGTCATGTTTTTCCTTGTAGGTCCACCATGGAAGACGGAGAAGAACCTGTATCTTTTTCTTGTAGGTCCCCCATCAAAGCAGAAGAACCTGTATCCATCTTGTCCTTTCACTTTCTCATTGTCCATATCTTGTTGTCTTTTTGTTTTCCCTTTGTCCAGATCTTGTTGTCCTTTCACTATCTCTTTGTCCATATCTTGTTGTCCTTCCATTTTCTCATTTTCCGTATCTTGTTGTCCTTTCAATGTCCAGATCTAATGATTTTTTCTCATTTAGTTTCAGCCATGTCCCCATCTGATGCAGTGTCGATGACAGCAACCTGTGGCCTGGTGGTTTCCTGCCTGTGTGTGTGAGGATTTTTCCTGTTTTTAGGTTGTCATGGACAGGTATGTTTTTATCCCTTCCATTTAAGCACTCTTGCTGCAAGTACAGTCAAACACTCTTGTTTTTCAGATTTAAAATGTTTTTAAAAATAGTACTGATGTAGCTCCTTTGCTTGACACTTAGCATACAACGGTAGTTCCAGGACTGGTTGGCCTGGTGTCAGGATATGACTGGGTGTGTTAGTATGCCACGTGTCTACAGCGTGATATTGCAGTGTGACAGCAACATCTGTCTCATGTAGATCAGTACTTTGCGCCAAGGAAGGTCATAAAAAATACCTGTTCCCGATGTGGTTTTAACCCTCAACCTTTGGATCTACAGTTGTGGTTGCTCATCAATACACATGGGTTTTTTTCTGGTTTCCTCCCATAATACCATTAGGCTACCACCAGAGCTATTAAGAGTGATTAATATAAATTGTGATAACTTGTTTCATAATCAATGAAAAATAATCTTAAGCTTCAATCAACTTTGTTTGGCTTATTATAGATTTTAAGATTGAGATAAAATGTTGTTTGATTTTATTAGCCAAAATATTTCTAAATTTTAAAATGTTTTATTTGATGGTTCTCTTTATATTGCAGGCTATTTCTACCTTACTGTTCTACTTGTTCAGTTTCAATCATTTCGAAGTAATGTGGTGATATCCGCAAAAAAGGATTTCTGCCCTTAAATTAGTTTGTGTCTACCTTTAATGCAATTTCATTAGAACCTACCAATCGTGCATCAGTTAGGATATGGTTTTAAATGAAATTACGTATGTTACCACTGGAACATGGTGAAAGTCCTAGTTTTGAGTCATGTTGGTTTGTTTTACTTTTGACAGCTATGACTTGCTTTATTACAGCATGCTGCCAATCTGGGGGTTTAGCCATCCTGGGGCAAATGTGAAGCAGATGAGTGTTCAAGTCAGTACTGTTCTACTTGTTCATGTTTCAATCATTTCGAAGTAATGTGGTGATATCCGCAAAATAAGGATTTCTGTACCCTTTGCTAGTCAATGATTAGTTTGTGTCTACCTTTAATGCAATTTCATTAGAACCTACCAATCGTGCATCAGTTAGGATATGGTTTTAAATGAAATTACGTATGTTACCACTGGAACATGGTGAAAGTCCTAGTTTTGAGTCATGTTGGTTTGTTTTACTTTTGACAGCTATGACTTGCTTTATTACAGCATGCTGCCAATCTTGGGGATCCTGTAGATGATTTGAGGACTGCCAGCTGTGTCCGATGGGAGTTCATTACAGCCATCTTGGGGCAAATGCTGAAGCAGATGAGTGTTCAAGTCAGTACTGTTCTACTTGTTCATGTTTCAATCATTTCGAAGTATTTTCTCAGCACATTACAAAAAATGTGAAAATTATAGACATGTTGTTTAAAATATAAGGCAAATTGGCCCCACCTCGAGCTATTAAGAGTGATTAATATAAATTGTGATAACTTGTTTCATAATCAATGAAAAATAATCTAAAGCTTCAATCAACTTTGTTTGGCTTATTATAGATTTTAAGATTGAGATAAAATGTTGTTTGATTTTATTAGCCAAAATATTTCTAAATTTTAAAATGTTTTATTTGATGGTTCTCTTTATATTGCAGGCTATTTCTATCTTACTGTTCTACTTGTTCATGTTTCAATCATTTCGAAGTATTGTGGTGATATCCGCAAAATAAGGATTTCTGTACCCTTTGCTAGTCAATGATTAGTTTGTGTCTACCTTTAATGCAATTTCATTAGAACCTACCAATCGTGCATCAGTTAGGATATGGTTTTAAATGAAATTACGTATGTTACCACTGGAACATGGTGAAAGTCCTAGTTTTGAGTCATGTTGGTTTGTTTTACTTTTGACAGCTATGACTTGCTTTATTACAGCATGCTGCCAATCTGGGGGATCCTGTAGATGATTTGAGGACTGCCCGCTGTGTCCGATGGGAGTTCATTACAGCCATCCTGGGGCAAATGCTGAAGCAGATAAGTGTTCAAGTCAGTACTGTTCTACTTGTTCATGTTTCAATCATTTCGAAGTATTTTCTCAGCACATTACAAAAAATGTGAAAATTATAGACATGTTGTTTAAAATATAAGGCAAATTGGCCCCACCTCGAGCTATTAAGAGTGATTAATATAAATTGTGATAACTTGTTTCATAATCAATGAAAAATAATCTAAAGCTTCAATCAACTTTGTTTGGCTTATTATAGATTTTAAGATTGAGATAAAATGTTGTTTGATTTTATTAGCCAAAATATTTCTAAATTTTAAAATGTTTTATTTGATGGTTCTCTTTATATTGCAGGCTATTTCTACCTTACTGTTCTACTTGTTCATGTTTCAATCATTTCGAAGTATTGTGGTGATATCCGCAAAATAAGGATTTCTGTACCCTTTGCTAGTCAATGATTAGTTTGTGTCTACCTTTAATGCAATTTCATTAGAACCTACCAATCGTGCATCAGTTAGGATATGGTTTTAAATGAAATTACGTATGTTACCACTGGAACATGGTGAAAGTCCTAGTTTTGAGTCATGTTGGTTTGTTTTACTTTTGACAGCTATGACTTGCTTTATTACAGCATGCTGCCGATCTGGGGGATCCTGTAGATGATTTGAGGACTGCCAGCTGTGTCCGATGGGAGTTCATTACAGCCATCCTGGGGCAAATGCTGAAGCAGATGAGTGTTCAAGTCAGTACTGTTCTACTTGTTCATGTTTCAATCATTTCGAAGTATTTTCTCAGCACATTACAATAAATGTGAAAATTATAGACATGTTGTTTAAAATATAAGGCAAATTGGCCCCACCTCTAGCGGCCATGTCTTTTAACGGATCGGAATAATTTGAGCAATCTTGGTAGAGGATTACCCAAGAAACATCTGTACTAAAACATTTTGAAATCTGGCCAGTAGTTTTGAAGATGATTTTTAAAGTTTTCATAATTTTATTCTTTCTGTTGCCATGACATGGATCATGTTTATTTTGTTATATAATCTGGGTAGTTTTCTGTAGAAAAGTACTCGTGTACACACACGACACAAATCTCTTAACAGTTCCAGAGTTGGACCAGTACTTTGCATCTTGAAAGGTCATGAAAAATCCTTGCTCCCAATGGGGTTGGATCCCACAACCTTTGGATCCAGTTGTTTGTTATAATCTCATTAAGATTAGCTCTTCATTTTCGCTTCTTTACTAACATCCCTAAGAAGGTCAACTGAAATTGACCTTCAAGTCCAGACTACTAATTAGGAAATAATATTGAAATTTTCTGAACAGGGGTTTCAAAAAAGTTTGAATTTGAGAATATTGTGGTGATATCCGCAAAATAAGGATTTCTGTACCCTTTGCTAGTCAATGATTAGTTTGTGTCTACTTTTAATGCAATTTCATTAGAACCTACCAAGCGAGCATCAGTTAGGATATGGTTTTAAATGAAATTACGTATGTTACCACTGGAACATGGTGAAAGTCCTAGTTTTTAGTCATGTTGGTTTGTTTTAATTTTGACAGCTATGACTTGCTTTATTACAGCATTCTGCCAATCTGGGGGATCCTGTAGATGATTTGAGGACTGCCAGCTGTGTCCGATGGGAGTTCATTACAGCCATCTTGGGGCAAATGCTGAAACAGATGAGTGTTCAAGTCAGTACTGTTCTACTTGTTCATGTTTCAATCATTTCGAAGTATTTTCTCAGCACATTACAAAAAATGTGAAAATTATAAACATGTTGTTAAAAATAGAAGGCAAATTGGCCCTACCTCTAGCGGCCATGTTTTTTAACGGATCGGAATAATTTGAGCAATCTTGGTAGAGGATTACCCAAGAAACATCTGTACTAAAACATTTTGAAAAATGGCCAGTAGTTTTGAAGATGATTTTTAAAGTTTTCATAATTTTATTCTTTCTGTTGCCATGACATAGATCATTTTTATTTTGTTATATAATCTGGGTAGTTTTCTGTAGAAAAGTACTCGTGTACACACACGACACAAATCTCTTAACAGTTCCAGAGTTGGACCAGTAATTTGCATCTTGAAAGGTTATGAAAAATCCTTGCTCCCAATGGCGTTGGACCCAACAACCGTTGGATCCAGTTGTTTGTTACAATCTCATTAAGATTAGCTCTTTATTTTCGCTTCTATGCTAACATCCCTAAGAAGGTCAACTGAAATTGACCTTCAAGTCCCGACTACTAATTAGGAAATAATATTGAAATTTTCTATACAGGGGTTTCAAAACAGTTTGAATTTGAAAATATTGTGGTGATATCCGCAAAATAAGGATTTCTGTACCCTTTGCTAGTCAATGATTAGTTTGTGTCTACCTTTAATGCAATTTCATTAGAACCTACCAAGCGAGCATCAGTTAGGATATGGTTTTAAATGAAATTACGTATGTTACCACTGGAACATGGTGAAAGTCCTAGTTTTGAGTCATGTTGGTTTGTTTTACTTTTGACAGCTATGACTTGCTTTATTACAGCATGCTGCCGATCTGGGGGATCCTGTAGATGATTTGAGGACTGCCAGCTGTGTCCGATGGGAGTTCATTACAGCCATCTTGGGGCAAATGCTGAAACAGATGAGTGTTCAAGTCAGTACTGTTCTACTTGTTCATGTTTCAATCATTTCGAAGTATTTTCTCAGCACATTACAAAAAATGTGAAAATTATAGACATGTTGTTTAAAATATAAGGCAAATTGGCCCTACCTCTAGCGGCCATGTTTTTTAACGGATCGGATTAAATTGAGCAATCTTGGTAGAGGATTACCCAAGAAACATCTGTACAAAAACATTTTGAAATCTGGCCAGTAGTTTTGAAGATGATTTTTAAAGTTTTCATAATTTTATTCTTTCTGATGCCGTGACATGGATCATGTTTATTTTGTTATATAATCTGGGTAGTTTTCTGTAGAAAAGAACTCGTGTACACACACGACACAAATCTCTTAACAGTTCCAGAGTTGGACCAGTAATTTGCATCTTGAAAGGTTATGAAAAATCCTTGCTCCCAATGGCGTTGGACCCAACAACCGTTGGATCCAGTTGTTTGTTACAATCTCATTAAGATTAGCTCTTTATTTTCGCTTCTATGCTAACATCCCTAAGAAGGTCAACTGAAATTGACCTTCAAGTCCCGACTACTAATTAGGAAATAATATTGAAATTTTCTATACAGGGGTTTCAAAACAGTTTGAATTTGAAAATATTGTGGTGATATCCGCAAAATAAGGATTTCTGTACCCTTTGCTAGTCAATGATTAGTTTGTGTCTACCTTCAATGCAATTTCATTAGAACCTACCAAGCGAGCATCAGTTAGGATATGGTTTTAAATGAAATTACGTATGTTACCACTGGAACATGGTGAAAGTCCTAGTTTTGAGTCATGTTGGTTTGTTTTACTTTTGACAGCTATGACTTGCTTTATTACAGCATCCTGCTAATCTGGGGGATCCTGTAGATGATTTGAGGGCTGCCAGCTGTATCAGATGGGAGTTCATTACAGCCATCCTGGGGATAATGCTGAAGCAGACGAGTGTTCAAGTCAGTACTGTTCTACTTGTTCATGTTTCAATCATTTCGAAGTATTTTCTCAGCACATTACAAAAAATGTGAAAATTATAGACATGTTGTTTAAAATATAAGGCAAATTGGCCCCACCTCTAGCGGCCATGTTTTTTAACGGATCGGAATAATTTGAGCAATCTTGTTAGAGGATTACCCAAGAAACATCTGTACTAAAACATTTTGAAATCTAGCCAGTAGTTTTGAAGATGATTTTTTAAAGTTTTCATAATTTTATTCTTTCTGTTGCCATGACATGGATCATGTTTATTTTGTTATATAATCTGGGTAGTTTTCTGTAGAAAAGTACTCGTGTACACACACGACACAAATCTCTTAACAGTTCCTGAGTTGGACCAGTACTTTGCATCTTGAAAGGTCATGAAAAATCCTTGCTCCCAAGGGGGTTGACCCCACAAACCTTTGGATCCAGTTGTTTGTTACAATCTCATTAAGATTAGCTCTTCATTTTCGCTTCTATATAACATCCCTAAGAAGGTCAACTGAAATTGACCTTCAAGTCCCGACTACTAATACGAATAAATATTGAAATTTTCTATACAGGGGTTTCAAAACAGTTTGAATTTGAAAATATTGTGGTGATATCCGCAAAATAAGGATTTCTGTACCCTTTGCTAGTCAATGATTAGTTTGTGTCTACCTTTAATGCAATTTCATTAGAACCTACCAAGCGAGCATCAGTTAGGATATGGTTTTAAATGAAATTACGTATGTTACCACTGGAACATGGTGAAAGTCCCAGTTTTGAGTCATGTTGGTTTGTTTTACTTTTGACAGCTATGACTTGCTTTATTACAGCATTCTGCCAATCTGGGGGATCCTGTAGATGATTTGAGGACTACCAGCTGTGTCCGATGGGAGTTCATTACAGCCATCCTGGGGATAATGCTGAAGCAGACGAGTGTTCAAGTCAGTACTGTTCTACTTGTTCATGTTTCAATCATTTCGAAGTATTTTCTCAGCACATTACAAAAAATGTGAAAATTATAGACATGTTGTTTAAAATATAAGGCAAATTGGCCCTACCTCTAGCGGCCATGTTTTTTAACGGATCGGAATAATTTGAGCAATCTTGGTAGAGGATTACCCAAGAAACATCTGTACTAAAACATTTTGAAATCTGGCCAGTAGTTTTGAAGATGATTTTTAAAGTTTTCATAATTTTATTCTTTCTGTTGCCATGACATAGATCATGTTTATTTTGTTATATAATCTGGGTAGTTTTTCTGTAGAAAAGTACTCGTGTACACACACGACACAAATCTCTTAACAGTTCCAGAGTTGGACCAGTACTTTGCATCTTGAAAGGTCATGAAAAATCCTTGCTCCCAATGGGGTTGGACCCCACAACCTTTGGATCCAGTTGCTTGTTACAATCTCATTATGATTAGCTCTTCATTTTCGCTTCTATACTAACATCCCTAAGAAGGTCAACTGAAATTGACCTTCAAGTCCCGACTACTAATTAGGAAATAATATTGAAATTTTCTATACAGGGGTTTCAAAACAGTTTGAATTTGAAAATATTGTGGTGATATCCGCAAAATAAGGATTTCTGTACCCTTTGCTA
>CM037793.1:2693255-2736305 GCA_021229015.1 Solen grandis | reverse complement strand
AAATGAGAAAATGTTTAGATATTTTCCGTTTAAAACCGTATGTTACTTCAGTATCGGTAGACGCTTTAAATATCTGTCTTTGTTTTACCCCGATTACACTATAATTAATCACACGAATAAATTCACGCAAATAACGTCATCATCGTCATCAAAATCAATAATTATTTTGCATTCTAAGTTCAGGAGATAACAATAAACAACCACCCAATGTTAGAAGGTATCGAGAAAAAACGATCGTTTTTCTCCGGTCGGACTGTTGAAATTCGATCGGAAATTTCCGACAACGGACAGGTACCGATCGATCTTTTCGTTGTCGGAGCGAATTCCGATCGGAGATGCTGATTTTTAAATCGCTGTATCTTTTTTATTTATGGATGGATTTTCTTGAAGATACTATTTTTGGAAACTGGAAACTATGTTCTTTCAGAATATATATGGGTTAATAGTGTATAGGCATTAGTGTCGCTTAAAGTTTATGGAAAAAACCGACGTTCCATAAATTCACCGACGCGGGTTAAAAGGTAAGTGAAATCTTTACTAGGTATTAGAAAACATTTTAATTACACGGACATTATTAGAATCAAGGAGATAGCCAATCAACCTATCACTCCCCGACCACATTTTTTTCTTTATTAGCGTCTTGCAAAGACATGGCTCATTCGTGGAAATGATCTATTTATAAATGATTCAAGAATATAGTAAGGAAACCACCATTTCCTTCAGAAGTCATATTTCACAATCCATAACATATCAAACACTTATGCCAGATTTATATCTGTTTATTACAGAAACTTGCATTTATTTTTAAATAATCGTAATGATCGAGTTTTCAGACTGACACCTGAAATTCTTTACTTATAGAAGGTCGGAGTACATTATGGTCAAAGAAAAATAATTGTTTCTAGTGTTTGTAAAACATACAACTCCTACTTTTCGCTGATTGCACTTCAGATAATGATGCAATGACCTATAAAACATAATGAACATAGGAAAGTCTTAAGGTGTTTCTGAAATCGGACAAATAGTTCATATAATATACAGGAATAAAAGGAAATTAAAAAAAGGGAGCTAAGAATGTACTCGAGAACTCTAAAACGCATCATTTATGAAACTTCGATATATCCTGTTATTTTTGGGATTTTTTTCACGGGAAATTCATAGATGTTACTGGATAAGTAGGACATAAAGCTCTATTTACTGGCTTAAACAATCTGGATCAAAACCTGCTAACCTGCATAAATTAATAAAGCTCAATCTAATTGACCAATTTAAACAGGAATGGTTTTCAAAACTTTCAGAATCTAATAAAAGTATTTCTTATAGTTATCTTAAGACAAATCTAGAATTTGAACTTTAATTAAACATCTTACCGACAGCTTTAAGAACCCCTTTACTCCATTTCAGAACTTGTAATCATAGGTTTCCTATCGAAGTTGGACGCTGGAAACAATTCAGATCACACTCAAACCGAAAAATGCATACTATGTAGTTCGAAAGAACTAGGGGACGAACTACACTATTTGCTGTCATGCCAATATTTCAGTTATAAACGACAACAACTTATACCAGCAAAATATCTAATAAGACCAGATATTCATAAATTTAAAGAACTACTATCTACTGATCAAAAACAAATTTTACCAAATGTAAGTTTATTTGTTAAGCATTTAATGAAGTACTGTACCTTAAATAAGCGAAGAACAGAAACATGGAGGCACAAGCATGCAGAGAGAGAGAGAGAGAGAGAGAGAATTAGTAAACATATCATAGTGACTTTTAAACCTTATTCCTTACTACGTCTACATTGTAAACTATCTCGACTCGTTTTGCACGTGAACTATCAAGTTTGTCCTGTGCCGCAAATTTTTCCAGGAGCACGTGGACGGAATGTAGTGTCTGGTTGTCTGGTGGCTATTTTTAACTGAACTAAAAATAGATGACGAAATTATGTACATTTTTCTTTCTCTGTCTTTTGTGAATGTAATTTTTTTTTTCCATTCATTTATCTATGTAGATCTTCATTTTATTTTATTTTTTTTCTTTCTCAAACTTTTAAATTGCTTATGATGGAAATGTTAACAATCGTATTATTTTGAAATGTACAGAACACATGTACTAATTGAATCATGTCATTGTTGTTGATTGTGTTTAGAGAGGGGATGAGAGAGAGAGAGAGAGAGAGAGAGAGAGAGAGATTCAAAAACTGACATAAGCAATCGATAAATCGCGTAAGTATGATATCTTTTAGGACTTTTTTTATTCTCTTGTAAATACTATTAATTTAACCTTTAATCCACTGTCGCCACTGATCATCACTCACCGTTGATAATTGTACCGTATTTATTATTTTATGTTCAACCCACATGTTGTTACATCTGCAAATAAAAGATATGTTCTATTCTGTTCTGTTCATTCCCTTTGAAATTTTTGAATAGTTGAGGACCCGTCCGCCATCGTTTTGTCATGTTGCAAGTGTTTTGCCTTTTTATCGCGTAAGGCCTAAGACCTAAGGACAAAGTCATAAGATCTAGCCCATAACGTATAATACCTGACCCAGAACACAAAACGCCTAAGAAAATGGCCCTAATAGGCTTCCGTAGCATTACCTCTGCAGCTCTCCAACATCCTGTAGGAAAGTAATCCCTTAATGCAACTATTAAATGCAAGTTGTTGGTCAAAAATACATGTATCTCACCACACAGGCTAAATGTGTTGCAGTTATTCAGTGTTTTCTGGGGAAAATATGACTTTGATGTCCACCCTTTCATTTTTCATTAGGTACTACTTCAGCACCCTACGACCCGGAAGTACTTTGATAGTGGCGTGACACCTATATAAAACCCAAATTTGAAATATACATGAAAATTATGCCCAAAATAACTTATTATATTTGCAACAAAATAAAACCCTGATCAGATTTCTCAGTCAAGTCTAAGGTCACATTCAACTGTTTTAGAGAGTGGCAGATTGTACACTGTATTTGGTCACTTTAAATGCATTCTAATCATGCAGGGTATACTTTCAGGTCATTTGAGGCTCGGCTAGCTCTTCAAACCCTGAGAGCGAACAACTCGGTTTACTCAGCAGTGAGGATGAAGGTGGGCCGCCTAAAAAGTATTGTAAGTTGAGTAATTTAGGAAATTTTGATTATTAGTTTGAAAAGTATTGATCAAACAACTTGTTGGATCCAGTTTGTTGGAAATATCCATCCGCTTGTTTGACCTCTAATCATTTATTTGTGGCTGCTTTTCAGTTGTTTTTTTTTATATGTATTTCGTCAAAGCCATACAATGCTTTGAACAATGGAATCGTATCAGTCTCTCTTCGGTAGATTAATGTAGGAAGTCCAAACACCCTAAGTCTCCCTCCATATGATAAATGACGAGTCTTCCTAATCAGTAAAAAGGTGAATATGTTAGGTTTAAGAGCTGGTATAGTTGCTATGCGCTGTACTATCTATCTATATATACTGCACAAACTCCCCTTTCGGGTATTACTGGCAGGTGCGCGTCTGTGCAAGGATAAAACTGTTAAAATAAAAATTTTGTTAGGGTGAGAAAATTTTCTGAAAAAAAGGTGAATATGTTAGGTTTAAGATCTGGTAAAAACATCTTTTTGTTGATTCAGGGACGGTCTACTATCTGAAACGAGAGGAGCTTTTGTTTAAATGCTAAAAGATCATTTTGTGAGACTATATTTTCTGGTAAGCTGTTCCAAAGTATCACTGTATAAGGAAAAAAGGAATATTTAAAGTAGCTAGCTGGAGTATGAATTTGCCTGTAAGATAAAGAGTGTAAGTGGCGGGATATCCTCGCTGGTCTTTCAAGATATGCAGGTAATGGGACAGCAACAAGGTTATTTACTATTTTGTAAAACATAAGAAGTCTGGTGACATCACGTCTGTACTGAAGGGTTTGCCAGTCAAGTTCCTTCTGCATGCTGGTGACACTGTCGTAATAAGAATAGTTATTATTAACCCATCGGACTGCTCTGCGTTGTACTTTTTCTATTTTATCTATATATGTCTGTGTATGAGGACTCCAGACTGTAGAGGCATATTCTACTTGAGGTCTAACCAATGCTTTGTAAGCTGCTTCTCTAACTTCCTTATTCTTTGTCTGGATGTTTCTGTGGAGGAAACCAAGAGTTTTATTAGCAGAAGAAGTAATGTTGTCAATATGTTTATTCCAAGAGAGATCTTTTGATATTGTAACTCCTAAGTATTTGGCATTATCCACTGTTTCTAAAGCTTGTCCATGTAATCTGTAATCAAAGGAAAGTGCTTTCTTCTTTTTTAGTAATATTTAAAACAATGCATTTACTGGGATTAAATTCCATTTCCATTTCTTTTCCCACTGCACCAGCTTGTCGAGGTCTTTCTGAAGTGTAATACAGTCCTGCTTGTTGTTTATAGCTAGGTAAACGGCAGTGTCATCTGCAAATAAACGAACTTGAGAAGTTATGGTATCTGGAAGATCATTTATATATAACAGAAAGAGAAGTGGGCCAAGTACAGATCCCTGAGGTACTCCTGATGTTACTGGGACTTCTGATGAGCATCCTCCATCCAAAACGACTTTTGTGTTCTGCCTATGAGAAAAGATTTTATCCACAACAGGGTTGAATTATTGACTCCATGTTCCTGTAATTTGTACAATAACTTTAAGTGGCTGACCTTGTCAAAAGCTTTACTAAAATCTAAAAGAACTAAATCAGTCTGTTGTCCATTAACAAGATTTCTCGCTAGTTGGTCAGTAAGTTGCAGGAGTTGTGTTTCACAGGAACGTTTTTCTCTGAAACCATGCTGTAAGTCATAAAGTATATTATGCTTATTGAAGTGCTTTGTTAAATTTGAAGCTACAATATGTTCAAGCACCTTACAAAGAATACATGTTAAAGATATTGGTCTATAATTTGCTGGATCTTCTTTGTTTCCTTTCTTGAATAGAGGGGTCACGTTTGCAGATGTCCATACCTTGGGGAGGGTACCTGTATCAAGAGACTTTTGGAATAGTATTAGCAAGATTGGTGAGATTTGTTGACAAAGATTTTTTAAAATTAATGGTTTGATGTTGTCTGGTCCAGCAGCTTTATCTGGTCTTAAATTTGATATAAGTTTTTCCACTCCACTGATGTTTATGGTAATTTCAGGCATGATTGGGTACTTCCTGTAAAAAGAAAAATCTTGTGTATTAATATTTCGAATAGCTGCGAAGCAAGATTGAGCAAGTGAGATAGGTGTCATCTGAGTGAATACTGACTGAAACTGTCTGTTCAAAATATCTGCTTTTTCACTGTTGTCTGATTTGATGGAACCTGAAATTTTGTCAAATAGTTGCCTGTTGCATCCTGCTTGGCGTTTTTGATAAGGCTGAAAAGTTTTTTTGAATTAAAGCTGTTCTTTTCTTTGTCGTCTATGTTGTCTTCCAGGCCTAAAATATATTCAATGTATTTATTATAAGACAGTTTAATTTGTTTTTTTATGTGATTTTTCATTTTTAGAAAAGCCGCCCTCGTCTTGTTGTTCCCTTCCTTCTTGAGTCTGAAATAAATTTTATCTCTTTTTCTCATTAACCTTTTTATAGACTGGGTGATCCATGGAAGTGACCTCTTGTTGCCTATTCTTTTTATGGGAATAAATTTTTCTAACCAAATTTCTTCCACTGATTTAGATACATGGTGTTTCAAAATATCATTTTTTACCAGGTCCATGTAATTTTTAAAACTATCCCAGTCTGCTTTCTTGTAGAGGGGAACATGTCTGGGAGGTTGTTTTATCTCCTGCGGCTTTATATCTGCAAAAATAGAGACAATACTGTGATCTGCAATACCAGGGAGACATTTTACATTTTTAATTAAAGTAAGGTCCAGTGTGTTTTCTCCTCTGGTGCTTTCAGTGACCATCTGGGTAAGATTCAAATCTGAAAGTAAATCAACAAAATCTTCATATAAGTTAGTAAGGCTACAACCTGGTTTTATTTCTGGTACATGATCACTGCCCCAAGAGAGTTTTGGGAAATTAAAGTCACCAAGTATCCAGAATGTTCCTTTAAGGTTTTTGGTCAGTTCTAAAGATCTTTTGAGTTCATTAAAGCTGTAGCTGTCTGATTCTTTTGGTCTGTAGTAGGCTGCAATATAGAGAGGTTTACAGGATTTAATATGCAACTTAATCCAGATGATTTCACAGTCTGTCTTCAGTTGTTTCTGTTCTGTGGCAAGGAAAGTATCTTTGACCAGGATGAACACTCCTCCGCCCTTGCTTGATCTGTCTTGTCGAAATGGTGTGTAACCTAGAGATTTTGGAAAAAATTCACAGTCTTTATGATTATTATTTAACCAAGATTCAGTACCTACAATTATATCAGGTTGGTGGTGATCAATCATGCCAATAAATTATGCTTTTTGTTTACGATGGACTGACAATTTACAGAGATAACTTTCAGCTGTGACGGAAAAAGTTTACCATTAGTATTTCTAGTTTTTCTTCTGGTTGATCTTATTGAACTGGAGCTTGAAGTTTGTGTGTAGGTCTGGTCAATCTGGTCGCTCAGTGAACTGTAGCTATTCTGCAATGACAATGATGAAAGAGACAGATTTGAATGTTTTGAAAAATTTTGAGCATCACAAATAGTGCAGGTCCAGGAGAATGAAACATCACGAGCTGCAAGATCAAAATAAGTTTCATTAGTAATGTCCTGGCATTTTATGTGGAACCATTTCAAACAAGCATCACATTCAATGGCGTTGTCATCGTCAAGCACTTCATATCCACAAGAACCGCAGGGAAAATCAGGTCCTGGATTTGTTTCAACATCTGAAGATAATGACAGTAGAAGAAAGCACAGATAAGTTAGAGAAGCATTTCTGGAACATTTTATGTTTGGTATTGACCACCGGGTAGATTTTAGTAAACATGCACAGGCATACGTTCCGTCAGGTTTAAAATTATTTGGGGTCTTAAATGCCACGGGTTGATAATCAGGTGTTGAAGCTTGCTCTGTCTGAAAACTAAGATAGAAAGCTGTAATGACGAGAGGAAATAACAAACCTGTAATCATTTTCTTTTTCAAAACAAATATGGCGCGTTCGGTAGCAAAGGTCAAGGTCGGGATCTAAATGCAAGAAAATATTTGTCAATTTCTTTGTAATCTGCAAAAATACGAAAAAGATCAATGAAACAAATTTCAAAATATACTTAGAACCCTTTCTTCAGCAGTATGAACTGTCCCTGAAAGCAAAAAGTAATTTAATTTAGTTGTTTTAGCGATCTGAAATGGGAGAGAAAAAAATCAGCTGTTAGTTGCACGACGCATGCGCACTATCTGTACTTGTTCTATGGAAACTATATCTTCTACCATGGTGACAAAATTACAGTAGCGTACTAACCAGTGTTTTGTCTAAAATCAAAAACATACACTTATCTAAATAATCAAAGCTTCTTATTAAGCAAACTCTTTGATTTGCTCTATTAACAATTGCTGACACATGAATAACAAATTCCATTCGTTCATCAAATAGACCAATGTCATCGTCTTCAGTGACCCGAAATATACTATTAGTAACCTTCAATCCATCTACCTTCATATGGTATACATGTCTAGTGTTATGTCGCCCTATATGCTTAGATTTACATTACCTAATATGAAAATTTAAGAAGTCATTTGTTAAACCAGTTTGATAGGTTTTCTATATCTCTTTGAAGTTTAAGACAAGTCTTCTTCACTGACGACTGATGAGTACAGTTTAGTATCATCTGCAAATAATTTGAAAGAATCTACAGCGACTTAAAAGTCGTTAATTAATAAAACGAATAGTACTGGCCTTAAAACAAAACCTTGTGGGATTCCGCTCAAGACCTCTGACTGAGAATATAGAGTATAAAATTTAAATGTGAGTAATAAGAATCAAAATATCCAATACAGAAACTTTTAGAAACTTTTATATGTAACATTAAGGGAAAAAATCAGACAAAAGGTACCCTTTTTGCAGCATGAAACTAAATTATAGGACTCTACCATCAAATGTATGTGTTATATGAAAGGGTTTGGTGAAACAAATTTTGTTAGAAATGATTACAAATTTTGAAACGCTAAGAATTGGTGCATTTGCAATGTTTCTTAAGATAAAACCTATTCACAAATAGTTTCAGTAGTCTGTTCCATATCTGAATGCAGAACCTTGCAATTTCATGTTTTTAATTAACATCATGGACCCTCGGCGTTCAGGCCCATTTCTTTAAAGCCGTCAGGCATATTCACTAATAGCTTTGAATACATGTTCATTATGAAAAAGGAAACCCATTTCAATAGAAGTAACCCTAAAATTCAATTTTCATGGTTATGCCCCTTTTTCGTTTTAGAAATTTTGTGTTGGGTTTAATTTTATGTTGAGGTCAAACGATTTCAAACTTATGTTCATGTTCAATACATTGTCACAACTCTACAAATAATAAACACTAACATTAAACTACTAAGCTAAAAAAGCATATTGCTTGATAGTTGATTTTCTTAGCGGGAGTAAATCTAATTTTCAGCACTGATCATTAACCAATCCTGTGCCGTGAATGTCAAGCTGTGGTGTTTTCCAAAAATACTAGGAAGGCCCGCTAAATGTACCAGGTACCGATGTGGGCAGTTTTTCAGGGTAAGAATAAAAGGGATAATAATAAAGGTATAATGATAGCAAAGAAATGAACCAACTTCAGTACTTCAACATATAATCTGTAATATGCTGTATGACTGAAACACCGTCTCATCGACGGTAAACTCCTCACACAATAACACTTTAAGACTGTATTTTTCCGCATTTCATATTAAATGCGTGTCATTATATGGAATACATTATATACAATACAAACTAAGCTATGTCTAAGGCGAAAAAAAAGTTTGTTTCCACTAATATCTCCGAGAGGAATAGGGCCGGTAGGTCGGCTGAATTTTTTTCCCCTTTTTGACTAAGTTTTTAGAGGAAGTGACGAAAAAAGTGTTTTGAAACCGTAATAGCCCGAATGCTACGAAAAGTTTAGGATCGGTACAAAAATAAGGTCGGGTTAGTAGAAACAATAACTTTTTTATTACGCTTATGTGACATTGTTGACATTATAATTTTGTGCATTTCATTTTTATTTACATCCGGCAATGTCTTTTCGAGGGTTGAACAAAAGTGTGTTTGAAAGTGATGCACGTTTGATCAGGAGCTGTGAGTATCAATAGAAGTAGCATTTACAAATAACGTGCATGCATGCTGATGCTGACTACATATGGGTAAAACATTTCTTTTTTAGTGTGGAGCTAAATTGTACTTAATTGACAGCTTGTTCAATCAGTGTGTTATTTTTTCCCAGCTGAGGCCAAATGATATTATCAGTTTTTTTTTTGTTTTGTTTTGTTTTTTTAAATGAAACCTTGGTGCATTTGGGTTTTGTAGTTTATATTTGGTCGACGCAATTGTTTTTTTTGATTTTTCTTGCGTGATTTTTGCTATTTTAGCAAGGTGTGTAGGATTTGTTGCTTCTTTATTACAGGTAGTGTTTTGCAGATTTAGGTCTGAGATGTTTTGAGGTTGTCATGTGGTATCCTAGTGTAGTCTAAGATTCGTGGAGACGTCTCCTGTGTTTGACTGGTGGAATGATGCAGATTTGTTTCTATAGTACATTGTAAGCTTTACATTTGTATATTTTTCTTAGTAAGAACAAGTCAATAAAAATTCCCGATTATATGGCAATATGATATTTAGTATCTGCTGCGAAGAAAATAGCCCGTTTTTAACACATTTCACGGCAGTAGTCATTTCTAGACCAAATCTAATAATGTAAAGTCAAAAACAACAACAACAAAAAACAACCAAAAAAACAACAACAAAAAAACAAAAAAAAACAACTAAAGAATACATATGCGTTTCTTTAGATAATTTGATTCTTTAAATTCCTTTGATTCATTTAAGTCGACCAATAACTTCGGTCGTCCGTGTTTGTAATCGTTTTTTTTTTTCCATACATCTATTTTGTTCTGTTAAAGGTTATCGATACCGACCTCATGGAAGACTATGTTGTTCAGCATACGAAGTGGCTGACTGAGATGGGCACATGGAATTTCTACTGGTCATACGTGCTTAGGGCTACACATATTTCTCTTAGTTCAACCAATATACGTAGCAAAATAATTTTTGTTTAAAGTTTTGGTTAAACTTATTTTAACGACGACTGGTAAATAAGATCTTCATCGATGAATCCTGCGTTGGGCCAGTACTTTGCACCTAGGAAGATCGTAAACAATTTTTGCGTCCAACGGGGTTCGAACCCTTAAAGTTCGGATCCGCGGTGGGGTATGTTACTACTAGACCGTGGCGTCCTTCATTGTAAACAGAAAAAATATATACTGAGTGTGTTTGTGCGTACATTTAGGGTCAAAAAGACTAGTCAATGATTACATTAAAAACTGTGGTAGAAAGTTTATGTATAAACAACGACTTGGCCTTCAGCTTGACATCGATTTCTTTTAAATATGCTGTTGATTTATCTAGATTTAATCTAGTATTTACTAGTTTTCTGTTACTTGTAGAAAATTCATTAAACGACAAAACGATGTCAGCTACTCCGATTTGTAGGAAAGCTATATATGAAGGTTGTCCTGGATAAGCAGTGAATGACTTAGAGCGATGAACCATCTACTTGACGCACTTCGGGTAAACAGTACATATCATCGTGAAAGCTATTTTAATCATTATGCATAGTATTAACACAAACCCCATTTAAGTGTAAGGGCTAGCGGCACACTTCATTAAAACCCGGTGATAATGTCTCCCTTTTGTTGTATACCCATACCTCAATTTAACTTTTGAGTTGGGTATTTAAAAGAATTTGTGTGTGTGTGTGTTTTATTTTATCTTTTTACATAGTCATTAGAAATCATTTAGATTAACTTAACATTTCGATTTTGTCCCCCTTTTTTAAACGTTAATTTTCTATTTCTAGAAGTCATCAATACCCCAAAAAGACGACCTTAATTGGATGAATTAAGTGAGAATGGCACATATATCACCCTGAAAGCTGCTGATTTCATACTTGCGTCAGGATTCATTTTCTATTTCTAGTAGAGGGCATCTAACATGAAGACGACTTCAGCTAGACTATAACCCTGACGTAAACTTGGTACGCAAGGACAATAGAAGGCAAAGGTAATACTTTTCTCGTTTCCACCACTTTACAGGTTATGTCAAATTTTCTTTTGTAAACAGTGTAAATATTAAGAGTAAGGAGTAGCCACACATTTCCTCAAACGCCGGTGGTAGTCTTTTTTTCCGTTGTATACCCAAGCTATTTTTCAGCTCGAAATCAAGAAAAACTATTATTCTTTATAATACTTTATATTTATAAATATTTACCTTAAGCTTCATTTTTCGGTATTTTCAATTTCTTGTAGAGGTTATCGTTACATGATGGAGACGGGGTTTCATGTAAAAAAACTTATGTAAAATTTATCCAGATTGGCAGTGAATGAGTGATGAGGGCACATGGATCGATTACTGGACACATAAAGGTAAAGGTCAAGGCTAAACATATTGCTCTAATTTTCATCATTATGCATTGCAAAAAGAAAAATATCAACAGGAAACCCACATTAATGACCTAAGAAATATCATTTAGAGTGAATGGGACTGCTATTTCTAGACGTATCTAATAATGTAAAATCGAAACAATAAGAAAATAATATTTATGCGTGTTTTGAAATCATTTGAATCATCTTTCAGTTTGAAATTAATTTCATTTAAATATGTATTGACTTTTCATGCCCCCACCAAAAAAATGGGGGGATATAGATTTGCCTTTGTCCGACCGTCCCGAAACGTTGTGACACGCATAGCTCTGAAAGTATTTGTACTACAGATTTGAAACGTCATGGATATATTATTTAGTACATGAACCTGTACACCTGGGTATTTTTTATCGTACTTTTGTTGAAGTTGATAGTTATGGACCTTTGTTTTTGAAAAAATATGCAATTTTATGTTTGTGACGCACGAAACTATGAAAGTATTTATACTACAGACTTTAAACTTCACGAATACATTGTATATTATTCAAGACATGAACTTGTGCACCTGGGTATTTTGTATCGGATCACCGTTGACAACTGACAGAACTATGGGCCTTAGTTTAGGAAAAATAAGGAATTTTAATTTAATGGAGCCCACAACTCCAAAAGTATTTATATTACAAACGTAAAGCTTCATGGATATTATTCAGGGCATACACTTGTTCATCTGGGCATTTTAATTTGCCAGTTTTTATTGTTGTGCTCTCCTCTTCATTTGCCAGTGCATTTTAACACCCCCCCCCCACACCACACCAGATTTGCCTTTGTCCGTCCGTCCATCCAAAAACTGTGACACCGGTGACTCTGAAGATATTTGTGCTACAGACTTTAACTTCATGGAGATATTAGTCAGGACATGACTTGCTCACTTAGGTGTTGGCCTTTGTTTTTGAAAAAGCGACGGGTGGGGGCATCTGTTTCCTTTGGACAAATTTGTAGTTTAAATTAAATTTGTGATTCTTCTTAGAGTAAGGACTAGCACATTTCATTAAAGCCCAGTGGTAATGTTTCCTTCCTATATTTCAATTTAACTTCGGTTTTGTCCCCATTTTTTAGCGTCCATTTTTTCTATTTTCAATAGAAATTATCGATACCATCTTTCAGTTCGAAATAGAGACTAAATAATTCCCTATATATTCATCTTAATTTATAAAGAAATACATTGAACTTAACTTTTTCCACGATTTTAACATCGATTGTCATTTTCGTGTGGAGTATACCTTTATATGATAGCTTCAGTTAGACTCTGTCGTGTAAACAATACTTATGTAAATTATGCCCTGATAAATAGTGGATGATTGATAAGTGCACAAGGAGCTACTACTGGGCATAATAATAACAAGAAAATTTACATTTACAACTTTAAAAATCTATTTAGAATGAGGACTGCCATCTCTAGACCAGATTATGTAACATCAACACTTTTAAAGAAATGAAATGATAAATCATTGTTTTAACCCAGAAATTCAATATTTGTATTGTTCCGTGTTTTCATATAGCCAGTTTTTTTTGTTAGTAGAGGCCAACGTGACTGGAGGTTGTCCTGGATACGCAGTGGATGATAGAGACGGGCACGTGGACCCTTTTCTGGGCACACATGCTTAAGGCCATACTAGTATATTTTTTTCATAGCAAAATAATCCGTTAAAGTTCAGTTAATTATTTATCGTCGAATTTTGCAAATTATATACTCATCCATTGTCCAGGATACGAAGTGGGTAACTTGATGGGCACGTGGACCTTTTTCTGGACACGCGTTCTTAAGGTCACATACACTTTTCTCATTTCATTAATATGCATAGTAAATAAATTAGTTTATTTTTAGTTAAAACTTATTTTTAACATCGATTCTTACTTGTACTTTTCACCTGATGTCTTTAACGGTATTCGAACCCACAACCTTCAGATCCGAAGTCACGTAGACGACGGCGACCTTCATTATTAACATATCCACATATCGTCTGTTGTAACGCATTTGCATTAAGGGTCAGAAAATTAATAATATCAACAATGAAATTGTATACATGTATAGAAAAAAGTGACATTCAGCTTTTTATGAATATAGATTTATTCCAATTAAACCTGGAATTCATTTCATCCCCCCAGCTTTTAAATACCCATTTTTAATGCTAGTAGGCTATTTATTTACCGACAATAAAGGTCTCGGCTACTCCCAACTTGTAGGAAGCCTATATGTTCTATTTCTAGCAGAGCACTTCTTACATAAGGACGGCTTCAGTTAGACCATGTCACGTAAGAACACTCATGTGAATGTTGTCTTGATGAGCAGTTTACATCGCCCTACTACTGGACATAGAGCCATACTTGAAGCCTTTATCCTTTATAATTAAAATCATTATGCATAGCAAAAAAATTCATAAACAGGAAATATACATTTGCAATTTGAATTTTATTTAGAATGAAAAAAAACCAAAAAACTACCATTTCTGGACAAATGTAAAGTTAAAAATAAGACAAAACTAAACTTTTCCTTCCATGATCAAAGCAGTTTGTCAACCCAGAAATTCAATGTTTACTTTTTGTTAGCTTTTTCATTTTTGTTTATAGTAGAGGCCATCGTTACCGACCTGTTGGAAGACTGTTGAGGTTGTCCTGGATACGCATTGGGTGACTGAGATGGTCACATAGAACTCTTTAAGGATACACATCATTAAGGCCACATATATTTTTCTGTTTCAGCAATATTTACTTAACCTCATACTTAAAAAAGTTCTTGCAACTTATACTGTAATATATTCCTCTTGACGATTTCTTGGTTCAAACGCACAACCGTCGGACGGGTGTGCTTCCACTGGACTACGTCGCCCTTCATTATCAACAGAAAACGCACACATTGACTGTCTTAGCATATAAATAGCTTCCACATCAGTGAATTTCCCTACTCCTGGCGGCATTACTTCATTTTCCTATAATTTCATTATTCAGAATGATTATTGCTGTTCAATTGGACATAAATGTCAGAAAGATAGACGGGAAAATAAAAACAGCAAGTATTCTCAATTTTTGACCTGCATTAACTTATACCCTAAAGATGGCTTCCAAAAATTGTCTAATCAGTGCCTATGACAATCACAGGGAAACTTTATATACACATTTAGTCAAGAAAGAGATTGATTTTAATAATTAAAAAAAAACGTGGTAGTTGTTATTCAAAGATTTCACTTTCAGCTTGAAATTCTTTCGACTATGTATTTGATTTAGACTTGAAACACATTTCATTAACACGTAGTAATATTTGTTCTGTTGCACTACTACTGTACACTTTACAGATATAAATGTAGAAAATGGTAAATAATTACAAATTTGTCTTTTAAACTTATATTAAATGGGAACATTAAATTTGTCTCTAATCGATTTTCTATTTCTAATAGGTCATCGGTACACGATAAGGACGGTTAAGGCTAGACTCTGGCTGTATTTAGAGGCTGTCCTGGCTACACAGTTGATGACTGATAAAGGGCACATCTACTTTCTACTGGACAAAAAGGCAAAAGCTATATTCTCTCAGTTTCACTTCTGTGCATAGAAAAAAAAGTAAGAACTGGTAAACACACATTGACATTGAAAAAAAAAATATTTAGAACAAGGAGAAGCAACCTATTTCTTTTAAACATGACGGTTGTCTTTGCTCAATGCTGTATACCCGGACCATCTTTCAGTTCGAAATAAACTAAATAATTCTTTATCAGTGGGGGTCTGCTGTAAATATTTTATCATTATCAATTTTAATGTTATATCGCGCATGCAAAGAGGAAAATTGTGCCCTAGACATATGTCACGATGATTAAGCATTTTGTGTTACAATTCGCTTTTTACAAACATCTGTTTTTTTTAGTAAAGACCATCGTTACCTAGCTGATGGAAGATTAAGGATTGTCCTGGATATGCAGTGGGTGACTGATATGGACAGAAGGACCTTCTACTGGACACATTCTTAATAAGGACACATGTAATTCTGTCAGTCCCATCAATTTACATAGCAAATAAATTAGCTTAAATACAGTAACTTATTCTTTAATATCGATTGTGGAAAAAGGTTCTTACAAATTAAAATAATCCCTCTCGACAGTTCTTGTGTTAGACCAGTACTTTGCGCCTGAAACGGTCATGAAACATCTTTGACCCCAACGGGGTTCGAGCCCACAATAAATCATCTTAGTCAATCAAGAAATTCATTTTTATTCGCTATTTTGCAAATGCATTTTTTTATAGTAGATGCCACCGTGACCGACCTTTCGGAAGACTGTTGAGGTTGATCCGGATACGCAGTGGCCGACTGAGATGAACTCGGACCTTCTACTAGACGCACATGCTTAAGGCCACATGTTTTTCTCAGTTCCATCGATATGCAAAATAATAATTTTTTTTTAAGTCGATTGCAAAACAATTTCCTACATCTTATACCTAATCACTTTCGACGATTCATGGGTTGGACCAGTACGTTTCTACGTTTCGCATTTTAAGTCGGAGATCCTTGCTCCTAATGGTTTTCGAACCCGTTACCTTCGGATCTAATACTGGATCACGGCGCCCTTCATTATTAAGACACTTTGTGACAAAACTTTATCACATCTATTTTCTTTAGTAGATTCCGACCTATCAGAAGACTATACATGTACTTAACAGCTTGCTCGATTACTGCTCAGTTATTTTTTCCTAGCAGATGTCAGATGAAATCAAAATATGTATTTTTTTAAATAAGTGAAGCCTTCTATGTACCATTTGGGTTGTGGTTGTCATTTATTGTAATTGGTGGATTTCAAATCGTGGTGTTTCGGTTGTTGTATGGATTTTATTCGATTGACGCAGTTGTGTTTAGTTTCATGAATGTATTTTGCTATACATATATTGGTTGCTCCTTTGTTCGTTTGCAAGGTGTGTAAGGGTATTTTGGCGGAACTGTTGTGTAGATTTGGAGTTGATGATTTCAAGTCTTTTGGTATCCTGGTATAATTTTAAATTCATGGAGACGTCTACTGTGTTTGGCTGGTGGAATGTTTTTGTAGTTCCTGAAACACATCGTAAGCTTGACATATGTATCTTTTTCTGAATATAATCAAAAACTTAAAACAAAGTCCCCACCATATGGCAACATGAGATTAATATCTGCGGGGAAGGAAATAGCCCGTCTCCTACTCATTTCACAAGTCATTTTGAGAAATGTCGAAAAATGTAAACAGGAAAAGAGAAAATATATACCCATTCTTTTCAAATAATCATTTAAATCCTAAGACAAAAAATAACTTTTTGTTTTGCTTTTTTACATACACCGTGTTTTGTCTTTAGTGGAAGCCATCGTTACTGACCCGATAGAAGACTATGTAAATGCTGTTTTGGATACGCATTGGGTGACTGAGATGGACCTTCTACTGGAAACAACATGCCTAATAAGGACACACATTATTTTCTCAGTCCCATCAATATGCATAGCAAATAAGTTTAAATACAGTAGACGTAAAAACAGTAATTTATTCTTTAACATCAGTTGTGGAAAAAGTTTCTAACAAATTAAAATAATCCTCCTCGACGGTTCCTGTGTAGGACCAGTACTTTGCGCCTGAAAAGGTCATGAAACCTTTTTGACCCCAACGGGGTTCGAACCCATTATCATCTTAGTCAATCAAAAATTCATTTTTTTTCGCATTTTTAGCTCGACTATTCGAAGAATAGGAGTTATTTTAGTCGCCCTTGCGTCGGCGTCGGCGTTGGCGTTGCAGCTTTTGGTTAATGTTTTGCGTGCAAGTTGCTATCAACCTTATATATCAATAACCATTTATGGTATTGACTTGAAAGTTTATAAATATGTTAAGGGGCATCAGACAACCAAGGTAGATAACTCTTGACTGAATTTAATATGAATTATGGCCCCCTTTTAGCTTAGAAATTTTGGTTAAAGTTTTGCATGCAATAGAAAATTTGGTTAAAGTTTTGCGTGCAAGCTTCTATCTAGTTTGTATCTCAATAACCATTCATGGTAGATAACTCTTGATGGAATATGTTACAAATTATGGCCCCTTTTTAACTTAGAAATTTTGGTTAAAGTTTTGCATGCAAGGTACTTTCATGCTAATATCTCAGTATCCAGGCATGGGATTGATATGAAACATCTTTTATATGTTTATGTTACAAATTATGGCCCCTTTTTAACTTAGAAATTTTGGTTAAAGTTTTGCATGCAAGGTACTTTCATGCTAATATCTCAGTATCCAGGGATGGGATTGATATGAAACATCTTTTATATGTTTAGGGGTATCGTACTTTCATGGTAGAAAACTCTTGATAGATTGTTACAAATTAGGCCCCTTTTTAATTAGAAATTTTGGTTTTTCAGTATCCAGGCATGCGTTTGATTTGAAACATCTTTAATATGTTTAGGAGTATCATACTATCAAGGTAAATAACTTTTGATGAAATATATTACAAGTTATGGTCCCTTTTTTACCTTAGAAATTTTGGTTAAAGTTAGTTAAAGGTACTTTCATGTTTATGTCTCAGGGGTATCATACTTTAAAGGAAGATAACACTTGATGGAATATATTACAAATTATGACCCCCTTTTAACTTTGGTTAAACTTAGAAACTTAGAAATTTTGGTTAAATTTTGCATTCAAGCTACTATTCAGCTTATATCTCAGAAATTGCTTGTAGAATTGAATACAAAGTTAAGAAGTGTTATCAAGGGCATCAGAAAACTAAGGAGGATAACTTTTGGACTAATGCAAATTATGGCCCTTTTCTAACTTGGATTTTTGGTTAAAGTTTTGCATGCTCAGTGTTATTGTGCTTATGTCTTAGTAACTAGGCATGGGATTAATTTTAGATATCATAAAAATATTAAGGGGTATCAGACTATCAAAGTATATCATTTTTGACTATAATTATGTACAGGGTATGTGAAGGGCAAGAATTGAAATAGATTTCATTTGATTTACCAACGAGCATTTTGAATAGTCGAGCGTGCTGTCCTCTGACAGCTCTTGTTACAAATGCATTTACTTTTTCTAATAGATGCGACAGTGACCGACCTGCTGGAAGACTGTTGAGTTTGACCCGGATACGCAGTGGCCGATTGAGATGAACTCGGACCTTCTACTGGACACACATGCATAAGGCCGCATGTTTTTCTGATTTCCATCAATATACAAAATAATTTATTGAAATCTATTTTATGGCGATTGCGAAGCAATTTCTTTAACTTATGCTTAATCATTTTCGACCATTCCTGGGTTGGACCAGTACTTTGCACATGGAAAACGTAATATGAAATCATCTTCAGATCCTCAGTCGGGTATGTTACCACTGGACCACGGTTCTCTTCATTATAGACGTAAACAGAGTGCACACATGTATATTAAGTGTTTGGAATTAAAGCCAATGATTGTATTCGCTGTATGATTAATTTAGATTGAATCTTATTTTCATTTTAGTCCTTAAGTTTTCTATTTCTAGTTGAAGTCCTCGTTACCCGATAAAGACGGCCTCCACGTAGAATCTAAACTGTATGAAGACTGGATACAGGTACGAAGACTGTCCCTTCTACTGGACACAAAAAGCTAAACGCTACATATATTTATTTCTCTAAATCTTATAACTACACATACAGATAATTCTTTATCTATCATTAAAATTATTTTTTTAAGACGGCTTAAAATATGACCTTGTCGTTAAAGAACACTCTTTTCAATAATGTCCTGATAAGCAGTGAATTAGTAATAAATGCAAATGGACCTTGTACGGACTCATAAAGATTAAGGATTCACATTTTACACTAATTTACTAATTTCATAATTATACATAGCAACATGATTTATTATAAATAGGATACACATTAACTAGAGTGAGGAGGACTGCAATTTCTAGAAATATCTTAATAACGTAGGGTACAAAATACGGAAAAGAAATATGTACTTTCTTAAATAATTGTCAAAATAAACTATAACTACCCAGGACTTCGTTGGCTTTTTAGGCTTGTTTCATACCGGCCTGCTGGAAAACTGTTGCGGTTGTCCTGGATAGACACTGGCTGACTGAGATGGACACGTGGACCTTCTACAAAACGCACATGCTCCTTTTTTTACATATAATTTTCTGTCCCATCAATATGCATAACATAATGAACAGTTTAGTTTAAATATATTTATTTAACATGGATAAGAAATAAAATCAACCTATATTAATTCCACGGCGTTTTTTTTTGTTTTTTTTTTTGTTTTTTTTTTGGTTGGACCAGTCCTTTGCGCATATTAAGGTCGTGAAAGGTCCTTGCCCCAAACAACTTTCGAACACATAACACGACGCCCTTCATTGTCTGCCGAACTCACATTGACCGTGTTATCACATACAAATTTAGTGCAAGAATTAGCCAATGATTTATCATGAACAGTTAGTGAATATATAAAAAACGATCTGATTTTCAGCTTGAAATTCATTTCTTTTTACTATGTTTTTGATTTAGATTAAGTCGGAAATTATTTTTAGTGTAAAGACTAGCAGCTCATTTCATTTATATCTGGTAATTGTTTTACTAATGATGTCAACGTAACTTCCATCAAACATTGTGCCAGATATTTAGATTTTGATTAACTACGAACTTCCTTTTTAACGTCCTCTTTCTATTTCTAGTAGAATTTCTCGATACCCGATAAAAATTGCCTCAGTTTGGACCGGTAGGAAGACGTGAAGATTGTCACGGATACGAGGAGGATGGATGTCCCTCTTCTGGACACACAAAGGCTAAGTTTCATAAATAATCCATTCTGAATACAAAAAGGCGCATTGACAGCGTCACTTGTGATTATAAACAGGAAAGGGCACATTGACTTGACACTGAAAAAAAAATTAGAATAGGAGTAGCAACACATTTCTTTGAAACACGACCGTTGTCTTTGACCATTTCAAACATTTGTTAACCCAGAAATTCATTTTTGTATTTCTTTTTTCGCTTTTTTTCATACATCCATTTTTTATTTGAAAGGCCATCGTTACAGGCCTGTTGGAAGAAAAATGTTTAGGCTGTCCTGGATACGCAGTGGATTACAGAGATGGGCACGTGGACCTTCTTCTGGACACACATGCTGAAGGCCATATATTTTTTTTTCGTAGCAAAATAGTTCGTTTATGTTCAGTTACTTATTTAGCTTCAATTCTTAAAACTTATACTAATCCCCTTTGACTGTTCTTGGGCAAGACCAGTACTTATCACGTTGAAGGTCAAAAGAAATTCGTGCCCACCCTCACAGGTTTCGAACATAAACCTTCGGACCCGCAGTCGGTATGTTACCACTAGACATTGGCGGCCTTCATTGTAAACAGAAAAAAGACAGGATAGCCAATGATTTCATCAGTGGTAGTTGAGTACATAGCTACTTTCAGCTTAAAAAAACATTTCATATAAAAGTTATCTGTCGTGAAATCTGATTTTCATTTCAGTCACCCAGTTTTTAAATACCCATTTTCAATTTCTAGTAGAATGCATCGATACCCGATAAAAACGGCCTCATCTAGAATCTGACCTGTAGTAAGACTATGTGGAGGTAGTCATGGATACACTGAGGATGGCTCCTACTGGACACAAAGGCTAAAAACTATTATTATATTTCTAATTGTCATCACTACGCATAACGAATTGTTCATTATGAATAGGAAAACACACATTGACAGTGAAACTATCAACAAATTTAATTAAAACCCGAAACCAGGTTGTAATATTGGTCTATGCTGTACATCTACTCTCCACAATTCAGCTACAAATCTAGAAAATAGGTTATCCTAGATAAGCAGTGATTTACTGAGATCGGCATGTGGACATTCTCTCGACACATAAGGCCATATATTTTTCTCAGTGTCACCAATTTACATAGCAAAAAAATCAGTTTAAACTTCTTTATTTAACGTAGAATGGGAAACGTGTTCTTATTAATTATACTAATCTTTCTCGAAGGATTCTGGGTTAGACCAGTACTTTGCGCCTGGGAAGATCATAAAAAGTCCTTGCCCCGAAAGGACAGATAGGTACATTTGAACAATGTTTCATCTTTACATGGTAATTAAAATCATTTAGATTGATTACGATTTTTTTTTTAAATTTTAAATGTCCATTTTCTATTTTTGTAGACGTCACTGTTACCCGTTAAAGCGGCTCAGCTAGTACCTGACATGTAGGAAAAATATATGCAAGGTTGTCCTGTACACACAGCGGGTGACTGAGATGGGCACGTGGACCTTCTTTTAGACACGTGCTTGATGCCACATATGTTTTTCAGCTACATCAATATGCTAAGCAAAAATAACTAAGTTCAGTTTAATTTTTTAACTTTGATTCTTGTAACTTAAACTTATTCATTTCAACTGTTCCTGGGTTGGACCTGTACATCATTCAGAAGAGTGGAACGCGCTCTTGTCTATTTCTAGAAGTGGACATCGTTGTTTTTGGTATACCTGGCCTAACAGGACCTTATTTAAAGGTTTTTTTAAAAGCACATGAACCTACTACCTGCCTATATTATTGATTTTTCATTAACTTGCATGTCAAAATCATTCATTATCAGAAATACACACATTGACACACGTTTCATTACAATCGTGATATTATTTGATACATACTTCTATTTAATTTTAAGCTAATCATAGAATTACATTTTTTCCAATTATTAAAGATATATGTAACTATTAAACTTCTTTTTGTACATGTTCAAGGACCCGTTTTCTATTTCTAGAAATGGTCATCACTAAAGGATCCTGA
Organism: Solen grandis; assembly: GCA_021229015.1. Taxonomy (NCBI): domain Eukaryota; kingdom Metazoa; phylum Mollusca; class Bivalvia; order Adapedonta; family Solenidae; genus Solen; species Solen grandis. The sequence goes on along the minus strand of CM037793.1, from coordinate 2,713,949 downwards.
CCCGTAAGAAGATTTATATATGAAGGATGTCCTGGATACGCTATAGTGCACATGAACCGTCTACTAGAAAGACATATTTTGTTCATTTTTAAACCCACACTAGCAATGTTAGCACATAAAAAGTAATTGGGCTAAGGACTTTAAATCTCGGTGGTAGTCTTTTCTTCATGCTGTACACCCTCTCTATTTTTAGACATAAACATTTAGATTAAGGGGACGGGGGGGGGGAGAAAATGATTCTCTAAATATCAAATCATATAAAATATTCCCAATGTTCATTTTTGGCCCCATTTTTAAACATCTATTTTCTATTTCTATAGAGGTCATGAAGGACATTGTTAATGCAGTGGATGATTGAAAACGGCATATCTATGTATTGGACAAAGTACAGGTAAAGGCCACTTATATTCATTATTTGCACCACTATGCATTGGAAAAGAGTTTATAATAACAAGAAAACACATGGACAATGTAAACACAGAACCATGATAGAGATTATAGAGATCAAGCAACATATTTAAAACCAGATGTTAATGTATTAATCATAGTTTTGATTTTCTTTACATGCTATGTTAGGTGGATATTGTTGCTCCAACTACACCCTAACCTGGAAGACGGCTTTACTTAAAGGTTGTCCTGGATACGAAGCTGATGACTGATTAAAGCACACAAACCTTCTGTTGGACACATTAAACCTAAAGAATACATTTATTTTCATTTCCATTACCTTATATAGCAAAATAATTATGATAGCAGGAATATACACACCGATACATGTGTGTTTAAAAAAATAGTGCAAACACTGAAATATTATTTACTCGTCGTACGACATTTCAATAAAGCCTTGTGGCGTATACCCATGCTGCTGTTTGACTTTCTGCTAAAACACAGAAATGCAAAAATTGTTTAACATTAAGAATATACTTCATTTTTTGTTCCCCATTTTTATGCACCCTTTTTCTATTTCTGGTAGTGGTCAAGACGGTTTCAGCTAGACCCTTACCTGTAGGAAGATGCACTGGATACCCTACACATGTGTGATTCGGTCATTTGGACCATATATTGGACAAACTTCGATGAAGGGCTACATATATATTCTCATCTTTCTTAACACAAAAGTTAGGACTTGTAAAACCTCGCATGAAAACGAGGTGGTAGTATTGCCGTCATGGTTTAAATATCTTTCTACCATCTGAGAGTGTTTGAAATTGACACCGTTTACCTGAAATCATTTGGCAACATGCGATTTAGTTCCTTCTGTGTGTGTTTTTTTTCCTCTGAACATTGATATGACATTTAAATGACTGCAGTGCTTTATATGCAAAATAAATGCGGTCATTTTCATGTAAGTCGTAATTCAGAAAATAATGGCTCTCAAAATAATCGATTGAATTATTTATTTCCCGATTTCGTATATGCAGGTTCAATTTCTAAAGTAGTTCTGCTTGCTCTTCAAACGAAAAGGTTAGCTAAGGTTGTATTTGACCATCTATGGTACACTGAGAATCAGTTAAGTCACTATATCACACTGAAAATAAGCAGAAAAAACATTGACTAACAGTGTTTGCTCTTTGCTGTATTCTTAATTTAAAACCTTTTTAACTGCAAGCTTTTCTTTGTTTAGGTATAATCCTATTTTTGTGACAGTGTTAATATTAACTTTGTGAATCTCTTTTTGCAAAATTTTCAGGCAATGGTTGTTTTGGGGACTGAATGTGAAACATTTAATGAGGGCATGTAACTGTATGGATAAAAGCTGTAACACCAGGTGCAGAGAAGTATCATTTTTACTTTTTCTCCACAGGACACTAAGGTTATGTAATTTTAGTCGGTATTAGTTCATTGTGATGTGGCTTTATACGAATTGGAAATATAGTCAGTCATTTAATACTACTTAAATATTGTCATTCTATGTTCTGTGTGGAGACGGAATTAAGCACTTGTAAGATCTTGAAAAACTAATTCTCTATATCTGATGATAATCCATCGTTTAGAGCGCAGCTTGCATTAATTAATGGATGGCTGGTTTGATCAGTGCTTAGAGAGAGAAAAAAACCTTTTCCAGCTTGAATTAAGAATAAGTTTGGATTTAGGGAATAATGTGTTAAGCTTACGATGTACTCATCCGGTTGTGATTTGGTTTTCTTTCATTGTAGTACATTTTTAGATGGTTTTGTTTTGGGCTTTTTGTTGCAGGTATTGAAATTTGTTTGAAGTTGTTCTAGGTAGCTGTGTTAGTTTTGTTGCTTCTGTGTTAGTTGTTGTTTCTTCAGGTCTTGTTCAGTTTTGGTTGTGATTTTAAATTCTGAGCTTCAATGGTCTTGCGGTATCCTAGTGTAGTTTCGCGGAGACGTCTCCTGTGTTTGGTTCATGTAACAACATCGTAGGTGTGACATTTATTTTTTCCATAATGTAAAACACTAAAAAATATTTCCAATGATTAGCAATGGGTTAAGTTCCTGTTGTGAGGACCGCAATCCTTTCTAGCCACCGTCTAATATGAAGCTATTGCTAAATTGCTGGGGTATTCTAAGAAAGTAAATGTTTCTTTATGTAGTTTAGCCGATAACTTTTTGTCCCCTATTTGTAAAGATCCAAATTTTGTGGAATTCATCATTATGACAGTAGACCCTGGCCTGTGGGAAGACCGTGTCTTAATGTTTCCTTGGCTAAGTAGTTGGGGACTGTGGAGGACATTTTGACGATCTGCTGGACACACTGAGGTTTGAGTAAGCGGGGACCAAGAGAAGCGCAATGTCTTTCTATTGGATACAGTGTGGGGAGACAAGTAAAGGACGTCTACTGGGCAAGCTGAAATGCTAAAAGGGAATGACATGGACTTCTACCTGATACAGTCTTGTGCCACTAGAAGTCCAATACGAGGGTATATATATTTATACAAAAACCTGAATTTTACCATGGAATATATACTCAACCCAAAAAGAAACTTTCAAGGTGTTTTATGTGTCTCGAAATTGAAATGACCCTAATTTCTGTAATACTTGTCCAAATGTCTTTAAATTTCACAACACCCTCTCATTTGTTTGATGCAAAAACCTCAGCTCAAATTAAAATATCTGTTTTGAGATTTCAAAGAATACATTTTTATCAAAAATATTATTCATAAAATTTTCAAAGAAAAAAAAAATCAACATCGTCTTTTAAAATATAGAATTGCATTTCCAGTGTGAAATGTTAGTGTGAAATGTGACTACTTATTTCTGAATTTTGATTTTGACCCTATTAGGCTTATAAAATTGACAATTTAAATTAATGACCAGATTATCAAAAACATGAATTTCACTGTAGAAAATAAATGCTTTATATATCCATAACCTTAAAATATGTATGTTATATATTATTTACCTATAGAATACAAACACTTTTAACGGAATGGATAGTTTCTATATTTGGTTGAGTACATATTGATCCTAATTTAATTTGGATATTCTCATCAGTCATATACTCTCGGAATCAAATTTCAAAAGCTCTATAGTAGTCGTAGGATACCTCATACTGTCGGTGGGACGTTAAACCAAACCACACTCTGTACAAGCATGATGCAGTTTAGGGGTGCAATTCATTGGTTTTATTTTGTGAGTAGTTCGTCATTTCTGTATTTTATAATTTATTTGGATAAGCCATCTTTGTTTTGGGTAATTTGCAGTTTGCTTTCTTGTATTTTCTTTTTTATATATGTATTTTTTAGATTGACATTTACTAGGGTCAAGATTTCACACCCCCATACCAGCAAACACTAAATAGGCGGTCATGTTAGATGTATGAAAATGTACGTATCTCAAAAAATACTCGTATCTGCTTAATACCTTCATTAAGACCTCTTTACTCTTGTCCGGTGCAACACTTCGAATTTTATAATTATTGCAGAGGCAAAACTATCTGTCCTGCGTGACTGTCCATAAAGTATTTTATGTTATGTAAATTCCAACTGCCCATATCTGGATTCGAACATAGGACCAAATGCAAATCAACGCCACGATGTATTACACAATTACACACACCCTTTTCCTAGAATCTGTACTCAGATTATGAGGGTATCATAACTGGATTATATACGCTGTGTGACAAATAGAACCAGACAGATTTAAACTCGGTACTTTGGTAAGCAAAATCGGCACTGTCGCACACTCGCTAGCAGTATGTCAAAAGAATGTCCCCACCTGTAAATTAGTAAATTAGGTAGATTGTTCCAAACGACAATCAAGTGACGACAAATTGTTACATGTTGATATATTTCTGTTCTATATAAACATAAACATTTTCTGGTTTCAGGTCGATTTAGATGTCCGTCTACTTATTGACCCTCATCACAAAGGAGAGTCAGCAGACCACTCCGCCACGTGTTCCGACATAAACTAGTTGCGACACACCCTTCTGTGCAGATGTGACTGTTTAATACGGACGAACATTCTTTGATTCATTTCCGCAAAACTGTTTAAATATCCTAGTAAGTGACTTGTGTCCAACAGGTGTATAACATGCAGATTGAAGAACCGCTCCACTTAATATTGGCTGACTTCTGGTGGGAAATTTACATATTCATGGCAAATTTGAAGTGTCAGAAAATGGCCTAATGGAAAGGGGCCTATTTATAACTGCTTCACAAGAAACTCGACATTGTCTTATCTGAAATACTACTTTCTTTTTGTATTTTAAATGGATTGATATCAGCTTTACCATAATATATTATCTTCAGTTTATAATGGATTGTATGCTGTCAGTTTTCAAGGAATTCAAAATATTCTAGGCTTTGATAAGTAAACAAGATGCTTTTGACATTTCATTAGTACGCAAATGATACCTTATTTGAAAAAAAAAGTGAACAGGGTTCAAGTTTGAAAAAAAAAACAACACACACACACTTTGGATTATTTTGTTTTTCATGTTTAAGGAGAGGAGACGGATATGTAACGTTTTTGTCGTGGTAACACACAGAGTAAAATTCACCATCTCAACATTATGACCAATCAGTTTAAAGATTTGACTTTCATTAAAATTGCTTAAACCAAGCTTTATATAAAATCTTGATATTTTTATTAGTTTGGGCAAGATGTTTTACTTCTGTTCTCATATTTATAAACATTGAGAAAAAATAATTCATAGGACATTGAATAGCTATAAAGATACTTAAATGAGTATTGTATATTAATCCAACAATGGTATTTGAAACATGAAAGTAGATATATCATTAATACAGATCTATTAATGATATTTTTTTCTTCAATTTCAGTATTCTTCATTTTCCCTTCGGGTTTATTGTAGTTTCCATTTTTTGTCACTTAGGTAAATACATCTACGTATTGTTGCACAATTTGATCATTTGACACAATGTATTCAACAATACAATGTATATTGATATGTATAAATGCTGTAGTATTAATGTGCATGCATTTCTTTAGACGATGTAATGTCGAATAATTAAATGCATGTTATATTGCTTCCTCATAAAGTTTATAGTTTTCTTTTACATGTATAAACATATGTATGCCATTTTGTTGATAGTTTCCTGTAAAAGTTTCCACTCTAAGTTGTTTTTCCAGAGCAAAACGATCCCCTGGATATTTTAACTATTTTTTTAAAGAACAAATTAATTTATCTTTTTGATATTTTTTTTATTCAGCTATCCTGCATTATATTTGTCTTGCAAAATTTTTATCTTTTCCAATTTGATACTTTTTATGGATCCATTATATCATACATATTTTATGTTGGTAATGATAGAGAGAAAAAAAAACGACCGACACACTAATCTCCCAACACCTCGGGGAAAATTACATGACCTGTGTTTAAGAAAAGTAGTGAAGACAATGACGAAATGGCACATTTAAGGTCATAAAATCACATTATTACGTACGGCTTATGAATAATTTTTTGGCTTAACGCATGTATGTATGGTTAACAAATGATATATTTTGTTCGTTATTTAGGATCTTCCATGTTTTCATACTTTTTTAATATTGGTCAATTACGAGGACATGAAAATAGAGTTATGGAATACCTTTTAAATGAAATTTGGATAACAAAAATAGGAATTTAACGAAATAGTAAATCGGTGGGGGAGAATTAAAGAAAATGCATACAAATGCACTTTCTCATCACTGTAAATCTGTCAAAAGAAAACTGCTTCTTGTTAGTCAATATTTATTTAATTGCTAGTTGTGATATTTTGGCTGGTCATAACTTTTTTTTAGATATTTTGTTCATTTCTTGAAATGTAGTATAAATGCATTATATCACTTCGTAAGAGTGAAATATTTTTAATATATAACGTTAAGTATTTCGAATAGAAAAAAATGTTTTGTTTGTGTTGTTTTTTCGGCGTAGCTGTATAATTTCGATTTCAACTCGCATCTTAAACCAATCAAATGTACGCTAACAGCGGTAAATCATTCTAAGCTGAATAAAAGGACTCCTGTTATTGGTTAACGCATCGTTATGGACTATAAAATTACTGTAATAAGGGGTGCAGCTTGTATATATCATTCAGCTTGGTGTTATTACTTTTCTTTTTGATGTAAACATGAAAGTGATTTCAGTAAGTTAAATACAATCCTTTTCCATCAATTGAGGAATGCTACTTTGTGAAAATGATTTAAAACAACAAAAAAGAATCCACCGTGTTATGACATGAAACCCCTTAATTACTATGTATATTGAATTCTTCCAGCCTGCCGAGATGCTCTCATTGAAAATTAATTCGCCAAAACCAAAACAACTAATAACGCTTTTATATCATAATTGTCATATGCAATAATGATATGAACAAATATCAAACAAGCCTATTTAAAGATATAATTTTTTGTATTACCGTCTATAAATAAGTATATTTCATAGAAAAAATACTGAACTATTTCTAGAGCGTACTAAATTTGTTGTGCGTCGGTCTTTCGCGCGCTTTTCCTCGGAATGTTCTAGAAGACTGGAAATCTCGTTTTTCTTTCATCCTACCTTTTTAATGTCAGAAATTTACGCTCAATTTGTCTTTAAGAAAGGTCATTTAACAATAGACGCTGTTTCTATTTCGCATTTTGGAAAAAAAAAATTTATAAATTCAATTCACTTAATAGCAATGCTCTACGGTTAAATATGCATAAGAATTGGTACAATGTTAGGAATAACGAGATCTAATTCGGAAAAGCATGTGTAGGCGAAAAGGTATTTAATCTGTTCTTTCATCATATTAATCGGATTGAAACTTGTCTCTAGAGATGTTCCTTTTAATGATTTAGATCGTGGTTAGAAATGGCTTATCATGGACATTATTGTAGATGAGATTATTTTAATGGACCCTGTCAAATATCAAATTTTGCAAAGGCTTCACGCCTTCTGTAATCATTTAGGGTAGGAAGTAAATACAGATAAAAAGATAGTAGTAGTTTTCAAGAAAATTGGATTTTTAAAAAAATTTAATTTTTTTTTAAACCCTAGGGTATCGTCAACATCATCTGTAGAGTCAGTATTGAATAATAAGTTTTCACATGGTTTTATGGAGCTTTTTGTAATTTTGTTGTATGTTGAGGTTTACGTTGTATTCTCACCATTCATTGTTCATCGTATATATGAACATATTTAAATCATATTTTATGATAATTGGCTAAAGAGTGTGATGTGCATGTTTTTGGATATATGAACTTTTGATATAAGCTTCATAGTGTTAATTCCAAAGGCTTTGTTTCTGTTTTCAAACAATATTTTTTATTTATGTAATTATGGTTTTCTTTATTCAAACATTAATTTTAAGCAAAGTGTATATACCAAAATAATAGTTTTTCAATTACTGACCTCTAATAACGCTTATACTTTTTAAACTTAATAACACTGTTTACAATGCTTACTCGTAAATGTTTCAAAGCTGTAAATATTTTGATACTTTAGACTGGATTTTGATATTCAAATGATAATATATATTACATTTTGTTTACACAATATAATTATACTTATAAACATGTTGCGTATTTTATATTGATTTCCATCTATTTGTAATGTCGAAAAACTTTAACTATGGCTCTCTATTTAGCATGAAACACGGCTTGGTAGTAAAGCAAACTATATTTCAGTACATATTAAAGAATACATGAAACATATCTACTTCTTTGCTTGTTACCTTACAACCATTTTCGCAAAAGTTGGAATATACTATGCTTACTATGTGTATCAAACCTGTAATTAAGAATATGCGCCTGTGCGCTAAATGTCTCGAAATTGAAATGGCCATACGGATTGAAGTTCCTAATTAACATACACAAACCTTGTGCAACACAACTTATTAGCACACAACCCATATCAAATCCATAAACGTTTCCATATAGGGACAAAATGCCAAACTAAAAAATCTACAGTTAAATTAATGCACTATTACTTATTTTAGAAGTTGGCGACCCAGCTTAGAGTTGCTAACAAAATGTGTTCCAATAAGACTCAAAGAAAACTATAATGGGTCTTACCTGGGATGCCGTTCCATTACACTACGTTATCTGTATTCTTGTGGACTACCGGTAACCAAGACTACAAAGCGAAGTGAAACTGAGCAACTCGCCTCTGGCATATTTTTCAGCATGCTTTCTACAATATGAAAGTACATGTGATTTCTTTGATATTTTTTTAGTTGGCAAGGTTCTGGCCAATATTTTCGATCTTGTTTTCCTTAAAATAGAAATTCATCGAACGATGAGTACTTATCAAATGAAAGTTTATTATTGACATGATACAGTTGTGCACCAAATTTGTCTCATAGAAACGACCATAACTTCTGTAATACTCGTCCATACGTCTTGAAATTTAAGAACCATCCTTTGATTTAATGCAAAAATCTCATCTCAAAAGTCATATGTAATAAGTTATCTCAGGAAAAGTACAAGCTTTTTGTTCAATCGAACATGATTTTTTCCTCATGAAATAATTTTAAGATTACATATTCGGATACTTATAGTATATATACGTAAAAAATCACGTAGTTATGTGATATTTATATGCTTTAAAGGCCTGTCAAAATATGTAAAAATAGCTTCCGTATCTTACATTTAGAGTTTAGATACCAATGTACGTTTTTATTGAAATTTATGAAAAATAACTGAGTGAGATGCATGTTTAAAAAAGATAATTTCGTGTTTTTTGTCATGGTATATAATCATTATGCAGCTACGGTGGAAATGGTCAAAACCACAAAAAAATAAAATAATATTACATGAAATATTATAAAAGATAAAGGGGTTGAGATGAGCATCATTAAGATATATGTGATTTAAGATATATGTTTATAGCAAATTTTTTCATAAATGGAAGAAATATGCAAAAATGTATAACACTATCATATTCAAACATTTAAAATCAGAAACGAAACTTGTCTCGGTCATTAAAGACTAGATATTATCCTTCTCTATTGTTTTCTCTACTTTAACCATTATTTATTCTCTTTTTCTTTTCTTTTTCTCCTTTTCTTAAACGTTTTAAATTTTCATGACAAAAATCAGATGTCTTTTTGTGCATATGTGAAGTTTTGTTAAAGTATAAAACTTTTTTTTGTACTGCGTATAAATCGTATAGCTTTTTCGACTGCTTCTGTCCGGTATTCGTTTAGATGAATAAACGATTGTTACTAACTTACTATAATATAATTCACCACATTTCTCGTAGTTCAAAATAGTATAAAGGAGGATCAATTTTCTTCTTATAAAATAGATTTGGTTAAACTGTACGTGCTCCTTTGATCTTTTTTTTATTGTTTCTCTCCCTTTTTAACCTCGACTATTCGAAGAATATGAGAGCTATTGTAGTCGCCCTGGCGTCGGCGTTGGCGTTGCAGCTTTTGGTTAAAGTTTTGTGTGCAAGTTACTATCAACCTTATATCTCAATAACCGTTTATGGTATTGACTTGAAAGTTTAAAAATATGTTCAGGGGTATCAGACAACCAAGGTAGATAACTCTTGACTGAATTTAATATGAATCATGGACCCTTTTTAACTTAGAAATTTTGGTTAAAGTTTTGCATGCAATAGAAAATTTGGTTAAAGTTTTGCGTGCAAGCTACTATCTAGTTTGTATCTCAATAACCATTCATGGTATTGACTTGAAAGTTTATGAATATATTTAGGGGCATCATACAACCAAGGTAGATAACTCTTGATGGAATATATTACAAATTATGGCCCCTTTTTAACTTAGAAATTTTGGTTAAGTTTTGCATGCAAAATACTCTCATGCTTATATCTCAGTATCAAGCATGCGATTGATTTGAAACATCTTTAATATGTTTGGGGTAGAATTAAATGGTTAAAGTTTTGCATGCAAAGTGCTTTCATGCTAATATCTCAGTATCCAGGCAAAGGATTGATTTTAAACATCTTTAATACGTTTAGAGTACCATACTTCAAGGTAGATAACTTTTGATGGAATATATTACAAGTTATGACCCCTTTTAATTAAAAGTCCAGGCATGGAATTTAGGGGTATCATACTATAAAGGAAGATAACACTTGATGGAATAAATTAAAAATTATGACCCCCTTTTAACTTAGAATTTTGGTTAAATTTTTGCATTCAAGCTACTATCCAGCTTATATCTCAGAAATTGCTTGTGGAATTGACTGGAAAGTTAAGGAGTGTCTTCAAGGGCATCAGAAAACTAAGGAGGATAACTTTTGGACTGATGCAAATTATGGCCCTTTTCTTACTTGGATTTTTGGTTTAAGTTTTGCATGCACAGTGTTATTGTGCTTATGTCTCAGTAACTAGGCATGGGATTGATTTTAGACACCATAAATATAATAAGGGGTATCAGACTATCAAGGTATATCATTTTGGACTATTATTATGTACAGGGAATGTGAAGGGCAAGCATTTAAATAGATTTCATTTGATTTACCAACAAGCATTTTGAATAGTCGAGCGTGCTGTCCTCTGACAGCTCTTGTTATACCATATTTTGTCGCGAAAGAATATACTAATAAAATGTTTTGTTTGCATTGCCTTTTTCAATGCTTTGTTTATAATGCATTGTAATGCCATATTATATGAAAAACAGTGTACCTCATGAGCCTATAGGCACATTGGATGTGCAAATAAAAGATCTATCTATCTATCTATCTATCTATCTATCTATTCATGCACGTGCTATACTCATAATTGCTTCCTTGATACCTTTAACTAATTTCGTTGGCGAAGCAAACAGGTGAATTATTTGTGTAAAAATGTTACAAAATAGTATAGTTCCTAGATGTCGACATCAGGCTACAACAATAAAGCACGACAGGTTACGGTATAAAATGTCTTTTTTTAATTACTAACAAATACATTCAGTGCAAAGTGTCACACGATTTGCACCAGTACAAATATTACCATCTACCGATATGCTGATTCTACAGTTTTCATAAATGGGTGCACCTTTCCTTGTAATTATCTCGATAACATATCCTATATATATATACATATAATATATATATATATATATATATATATATATATATATATATATATATATATATATAATGCAGAATATTTTCCTATACACAAGAAAGGAGATAAAAATGACTATTAAGTTGTTTCGGTAAATTATTTACTAGTGTTTTAACAAACCGCATAGAAAAGTGGATTGAAGAAAATAAAATTATTCCAGACTCACAATGCGGTTTCAGAAAAGGATGCAATACTGTAGATGCTATTTTTGTATTGCAAAATCTGATATATTTTGTTAGTAACAAGTTGAGATTACCGTGCGCGTTTATAGATTGAAAAAAGTTTTTGATTCTGTATATAGAATTGCATTGTGGCTAAGTTATTTAACTTGGGGCTAGATGGGAAAATTATCGTGATTTTTAGATCAATGTATGATATTGTTAACTATTGTATTAAACAGTGTAATTCCTTTCCGGATATTTATGATATTACAATTGGTTTAAGGCAAGGTGAAAATAATCACTTTTTAACTCTGTTTATTTTAGTTTATCGCATGCGATAACCACCACGTTCGCACGCAGGAGCTATCGTGTGCGCTCGCGGTAACTATCGAAGCGAACGCAGTGGTTATGGCATGAGATATACTAAAATATCTTCATGTCCCTTTTAAACCACCGTAGTTATCTTTTTTACTGATGCTGATTCAGAAAAGTCCGGCACTGTGTTTATGTCGCTCGTGGAAATGTTGTTTTCTATGAACATGGATGAAGGCAAATAAGATCTTAAAGAAATAAAATAAACAAGTTCCCGTTTGTCTCTCATCATTGTATCTGTCCCGGTCATAAGGTCAACGCGTCTTCAAAAAAAAAACAGAAAATCAATTTAGTATCGCTTGTGACTTCATTTTCATAAGATAATGTGTATTGGAGGTTACGATTTGGCTATTGGAGCGACAATATTTCTGTCATATGGCGACTTCCAACATCTTACCGGGATTCGAACTCAAAGCGAGATAGAGGAAGATCATGGAATAACAATGGGACCAAGTGCTATTATAATCTTTATTTATCATTTATCAACTCACATTAAAATGTAAAAAAAGCACACAGAAAAAGAGACACATTTACTTATGTACATATACACAATGGGAATATCATATCACAGAGTTACACATCGGGGCATTTGGACTGGTCGTTAAATAAGAAATAGTCTGTGTGGATACCGAATGCCTTCGCCTCATTGTAGAGTTTTGTTTTGGTCTCTGCAGAGATGTTCTTGTGACGGGAGAGAATCCAGGCAAACTCGTAGTGTGTGATGCCGAGTACCCCACTGCACGAGTAGATAAACGTGTAATTGTCGTAGTCAGTGTCCAACACCCAGTAGTTGCCATAGGGCGCGACTGGAAAATATGGCATATTTTTATTGAAAACAACAATAAAACAACAACAACAACAAAAAGATGTATCATTTCTTCGACTGCGATATGGTAAAAATTATTATGTTCTTTACCATTTCAATACCCTTCGAATGATCCTAGGTTAGAAATGTATCCGTGTTTGCGAAAATGAAAATAGTACTTAAGTATAAAACTTCATACTTCGACTCAACCCAAGCCCATTAGTTTCAATATGAATTTGAATATTATACTTAAATTTAAGCGTGAAATCGTATTTAAGTATTTTTGAGAGCATGGGACAGGCCTAAATGTTGAAAAATAGCAAAAGATAAGAAATATCTAACGCTCAAACACAAATATCATATTCAAATCATGAAAATTACTTATTATATATAAAAGTTTAGAGTACACGGAGTCAATAATTATTTACAGATCGTCGAAACCATTGGACCATTAAATGAAATATGTACCAGTTTCTGCAGTAATCATTACGAAACTATTTTAAAGCCTGGTCAAACTTATACCTTGAGCAAGTTTTAATAAATTTCCTGTTAAAAATAGCGATATTGCGAGAGGCAAATTTCCGAATATATTGAGGATCATTTTAGGTTTCACTGAAATATCAATTTTTAATTCCTCGTGTGAGGAGGATTAATATTTTCACGGTCACGAGTGAAAATATCATTTTTCCTCCTCACGAGAAAATTGATATTTCTCTGAAACCAACATATTTTTTTTTTATTTCATGCTTTTCTATACTTTACAAATTGCAACTGGGTTGCCCCAATTCCTCAAATCGTTATTCGGTCAAAAATAGTCCAATAAAGGAGCACAAAGTAATTGTGTAATCAACAAGTATTTCTTGAAGATTTTTTTTAAGGTAGACATCAATTGAAATACAATACGATCCTCCTTTTATACGATGGAGATTCCTTCTATAATACACATTATCTCCCTTTAAAGTATTTGTGATCTTCAAAACAATAGTCACATCACAAACTTAGCAACTTTCTATAAGAATTACAATATTGATTATCTGGGAATCGCAAAAACACGAGGCTTTTATCATGGTGGCTGATTTCTGCCATGTCGTGTGGCTGGTTTTTGTGACGAAATTTCGAAGGTGAAAATTTGAAATTTCGTGGCGAGACTTCGAAACGAAAAGTCGAAATTTCGTGGCGAAAAGACGAAAAAAAAATATTTCGAATTTTCGCCTGGAAGTTTCTTTTTTTTTTATACACCTTAAAACATTGTATTTCTGTATATGAATAGTCACGTCTCTTATCAAATAAAATCAGGCTACTTACATGAAGAGAATCTCAGCTTCAGTTTAGCTGGATTGTTTACTGGGTCTGGGATATAGGCATCGCCTATGGCTGTCACCGATTGATTGCCCCTGAAAATGCGAATTGATATTCAAAAATATTTATTGATGATACATTCAATATTGAAATATTGTCCAAAACGGAATCTCGGTAATACGACCACCCCACTTTTGAGACCGTCATATTTGGGATCTATTTTCTTAAAACGTGTTTCAATTTTCAAATCCGATACCCCGACTACTCCAGTATTACGAACGCCTACTAACTCTGACCCGTAAGTTTTGATAAAGACTTATTGCCTCACAGTTGACATTGAACAGACGTTTGTTGTAAAGGGACTAAAACTTTTTTAGACCAGTTTTCATTATAACCATTTTTCAATACATCTATTCAAATTTAATTGAGTAATTTTTCTAGTTTCTGTCAGGTTAATGTTTAGTTTTACATACTGGTTTGACGTTCAACTCATACAAGCAAGATCTACTTACTTGAATCCGCTGTTGACAATTTTAATGTGTCCGTCTGCTTTAAGCTCATAATGGGCGCGGGCACATCTTTGTCCATTTTCAAATGCGGCGGAAAACTTGTAAACTTCGTACCAGTCGCCCAGATACTAAAAAAAGAAATCTTTGACTGAAATACTCCTGGGTTGATAAGATGACGTGGTCTAGTGATCTGCGGATCCGAAGGTTGTGGTTTTGAACGCAATGTTTTTTGTTTTTTTTTTGGTTTTTTTTAAGATATTCCTTATCTTTCGGTACATTTTTTCTGTATTATATTATGTAACAAATTTATCAGATGAAGAGAACATTTATCAGCAGTGAGAACCGGTTTTTTATCAAAACTAAACAAAATATAATTTTGTAGAAATACGCTCCACCAAATATCAAAATTTTTCACGTGAGTGAAAAAAAATTAATTTGCTTTGTAAATATGTCCCATGTATGCAACTAAATGAAAGACACATAAAATCCACTGTCAACGAAATGAAACTGTCAAATGAACCCTTGGTTATCTCCGTGAAAGTTCATGAGGTCCGAAATGTAGCGGAACCATTACAGGTACTTTCTTAAATTGGGTAAAAACGCGTACCACCATTCCTGTTTTCGAAACATTTACGGACATGAAAGAGTTGACATAGATTATCACTTAAATAACTAAAATATCTGCTGATATATGAAACAAGAAATATCTTTAAAAAAGATATTCGGCGTAGGATGAAAGAAAAACGAGATTTCCAGTCTTCAAGAACATTCCGAGGAAAAGCGCGCGAAAGACCGACGCACAACAAATTTAGTACGCTCTAGAAATAGTTCAGTATTTTTTTCTATGAAATATACTTATTTATAGACGGTAATACAAAAAATTATATCTGTAAATAGGCTTGTTTGATATTTGTTCATATCATTATTGCATATGACAATTATGATATAAAAGCGTTATTAGTTGTTTTGGTTTTGGCGAATTAATTTTCAATGAGAGCATCTCGGCAGGCTGGAAGAATTCAATATACATAGTAATTAAGGGGTTTCATGTCATAACACGGTGGATTCTGTTTTGTTGTTTTAAATCATTTTCACAAGTAGCTTCCTCAATTTATGGAAAAGGATTGTATTTAACTTACTGAATCACTTTCATGTTTACATCAAAAAGAAAAGTAATAACACCAAGCTGAATGAATATACAAGCTGCACCTTATTTACAGTAATTTTATAGTCCATAACGATGCGTTAACCATAACAGAGTCCTTTTATTCAGCTTAGAAATATTTACCGCTGTTAGCGTACATTTGATTGGTTTAAGATGCGAGTTGAAATCGAAATTATACAGCTACGCCGAAAAAATTAGAATTTATTTGAGAAACAAGAATTGTGAAGTTCACGCCTATGTATTCAAATACTTGTATTACTTAGCGGTAAATAAAACTAAACTCCTATTTAGAAACGCATTCCACCATTTCTGTATTACTAAACATTAACGTATATGACTAATATAAATTATCATTTAAAAACTATAGATACGTGTTAAGATATGAAATATTTGAAAATTTCATTCGAGAAAAGGGAATTGTGAAATTCGGCACTAAGTATCTAAGTGTTACTTAACGCTGTGTGTGATCGGTTGTATTCGAACCAGATATATTTTACCGTTAAGCAAAACACCATTTGTAGAAAAGATATACCATTCATACTAACATGTTTCGCTCTACAATCTCTAAAAACATATAAAAGAACAAATCAAAGCGTTTAGAAACTAAAAATACGTTTAAGTAACATACCCTGTTCAAATCAAAATTTAAGTAACATACCGTGTTCAAATAGAATTTTAGTAAATCAAAATTTTAATAACATACCCATACCCTGTTCAAATCAAAATTTAGTAACATTCTGTGTTCAAATCAAAATTTAAGTGACATACCCTGTTCAAATCAAAATTACTCTGTGCATTTACAGTCGGACAACCCACCGCCGGAAAACTTCTGAGCTATAGCAACCGCTAAACCCGCTGCTAGCACGACCAATGTTTGTGAAACTTGCATCTTTTAACTTCGAGATCTCTTTTCCTTATGAAGAATATCCACATTTTCTGTATCTTATATACATTTTGATTATATAAATTCATAGTTTTCCTTTTAAGGGGCCATTAGCCCCATGAAATGGCCATACGAGAACATGGTTAAACTAGCTCTTGCCAATGGATAAGGGTCAGGGGGTCAAAACCTTCCTCAGTGTTTACATGTACAATACTTATCAATATCACACCCCATAGTAACGCAGATCTCGCACAGACCTCAACCGCAGTTAGTTGATAAATAGCCGAGGTTCCGCTAAATTCATCGTAATTCTGCTTATTGTGTCTCAATATATAGAAGAACGGAGAAAATCACGTAAAAAAATAAAGATAGAAATAAAAATGACACACGTCTTCATAACATGTGTAATAAATGGGTATTCACACGGCCGATGTAGTGACAATAAAGGGTTAAAAAAGCAACAATGAAAAATAAAATAAAACTCAAGTTGACCTGACATCAATCCAACAATCAATACATAGCCATGCACGGATCCAGCCATTTATGAGTCCGACAGGGATATGTTGGCCAACTATGAAAAGTATCATAACTAACTTATCTAGGGGTGGGGCAGTGGAGCCAATCTATGAAAATTGCCGTGTGTGGGGGTGCTTGGGATTTTTCCAGGGAGGGTCCATCAGTTTTACAGGAGGGGGTGATCCAATATTATTCCCCCCCCCGGGGGGGTCCTTTTTTGTTATTCATAAAAGAACAATAGTATAGCCAAAAATGTAATATTTGAATAATTCTTAACATTAGGCACAAAAGCATAGGAACTATTCAAATATATAACTATATCAACACAATTTATTTCCTTCATAACTTAAAATATTTGAGTTTGTTTTTTAAGTAGAGAACCAAAAATGGTGAAATCG
The DNA here is from genome assembly GCA_021229015.1 of Solen grandis. Taxonomy (NCBI): domain Eukaryota; kingdom Metazoa; phylum Mollusca; class Bivalvia; order Adapedonta; family Solenidae; genus Solen; species Solen grandis. The sequence goes on along the minus strand of CM037793.1, from coordinate 2,696,368 downwards.
TCTTTAAGTATTTAAGCATTATTAGTGCTTGGTATGACTGGTTGAATTCGAGTCAGTTTTTCGTCTTTTTACAAAAGTCATTTTGTCTGTAAGATTTCATTGAGGAATACACTTAAAATATGTGAGCGTAATGTACAATGTCTATGATTGTAGTGCGTTCCTCCTTGTCTGATATAGGGAGTAGGGAGACTCACATGGAGGGAAACGTGGGGTTGATAAGTGTCCCTTTGTTGATCTCTCAAATGCCTCTAAAACGTGACCTTTGGACTTACATAACTACTATATAGTCACATGTACACTGTGCAAATACGGTATCATGTAAACAAAATTCCTTCGTTTCCTCGATCTTTATGATAACTGCTTGAGTATTGGTGTGATATGGGATATAAATAACAAGAATCGTAGATTTTTAAATAAATTTTATCATTTTCAGTGTACTCGTATACGAGTATGTGCATCACTTACAGAAAGAAATTGGAGTTAAACTGCTGAACAAGTAACAATGTAAAAGTCTCAGACAAAATATCCTGATATGGTTTTTATATACTGAAAATGGGACATTATAATGATTGCATTTTCTATGAATGTAGCATGCAGAAGTTTAACTTAGGAAAACTCAATTAATTCATTTCAATTCACAGTTGAAATAAAATTTGTCGTAATGTTTAATAACATTTCTTTCGAAGATCGGGTTTTATCCCCCCCCCCAAAAAAAAAAAACAACAACAAAAAAACAATAAAAACTATAAGGAACTCTTGGTTATTATTTATTCCTCAATTCGTGTAGCCTTACAATATTTCCGGTTTTTTTTTCGATGCAGCAATTTTTTTTGTAATTGTTTTTCGGTTTTTTGGTGTTTTTTTATTTACCCTTGTTGTTAAAGTAAATGTTTAAAAAATATAGAATTCATAAAAATTATGTATACCAAAATTAGGTTAATTTTAGGATGTTATTTGATATGTGTAATATGAGCCCCTCACCGCTGTGGGTTCGAATTCCGGTAGGGACTTCGGATTATTCATGTGAGGAAAGCCTGTGAAGTTTTTTGGCTTCACATGAACTTCTATCGAGTTCAGCTGTGTAACAATTTAAAGTGGCTTCCGAATTCAAGTACCCCTAAGGAACATAAAAAAGTAGCCCCAAGGAACATAAAAAAGTAGCCCCCCCGAATCAAACTCCCAAGGCCCACCCCCATTTTCAAATGACCAACCCGAGATTTAAAAAAAAATCATTTGATAGGTTCCCATGGGAGAGTGGGGAATTTGTATTTTTTTAAACCTTTATTAAGTTACTGAGGGGTGGGGGAATTTGGGGGTAGGGGAAGCTTCACTATTCTTATTTTGACCTCATATAAACTCTTTTTTAGGAAAATCCAATATGATACATAAAGCGCTTGTTAACCAAGTGTAATAGTTATAAGATGAAAAATAAACATTTTTCCAACAAAAAAGGAGGAGGTCCTATGATAATTCATTAAAATTTGGAAACGTTTATATGCTCCAGGGAGGGACATATGTTTGTTTGTTTGCTTCGATCTTTCGTCACACCAAGAGGCTCAGACATATTATCCTGAAACTTGGCTGACCAGACAAGTGAAGTTTAATTTTATATGATTTTTTACGGTATCCTGTTCGGCCCTGTTTTATCGCATGTCAAAAAAAACAACAAAAAAAAAAAAAAACAACATATATGTACATGCGAAATTTAACGATCCTCAGGAGGCTTTAAGGGGGATAAATATTGTTTTAATCCTCGCATGTTTTTCTTTAATTAAACAACGCTTTGTCTTTGTCGATTGTGATACTTTCCTTGTTATAATGCAATGTAGTTCTACGCGTCCAGTCGCTTTTGTAGATTTATTCAAATTCCCTATGCGAAATTTAACGATAAATATCACCTTACAAACCTCGCGAGGATTGCTTAATATTACACATGAATGTTTTTTTGCTGTTGTTTTTTGTTGTTGTTGTTTGTTTTTTTTGTTGTTGTTTCGTATTGTTTGTTGTTTTTTTTAATGCGCCAACGCGATAATTATCGCGTTGTCGCGTGTTTGGACTTGACTTGACTTGACTATTTGAGTTTACCGTCGCTTCGACAGTATTTCAGTCATATAGCAACGTCCAGCTAATTACAGGTGGAGGAAGACCCCGAATGAACGGAGGCATCCGGGTAGAACCACCGACCTACCGCAAGCCAGCTGGAAGGCTTCCTCACATGAAATTCCGAATGACCCTACCGGGATTCGAACCCACGCGGTGAGGGGCTGAGTGAGTGTTAAAGTCAGCGACTTTACCCTCTCGGCCAGCGTGTTTGAAGAGGCAAGGATTAAACTGGCCTAAGTAGGACACCGTAGATTTTGATATGCTGTAGCCAGGGAGCGAACCCTACAATTATTTGATAATCGTGCGAAGAATTTACAAATCCTGTGTGGTAAGGACTCTTTAAAAAGAATATCGCAGTAAAAAAAATGGCGGTGTTCTATTTTTTTTTCTCAATCTTTACCGCAAATTGTTGATTTTCTTATCGGAACTATGTCCTATTTCAGAACGGTCACGTGAATACAGATCTAGAAATAAGGACATTATGGTGTATAAATAACGACTGTATCGCAATTCTGGTTAAGTTTCATGTGCATTACACTAGCAATATTGAACAAAATGTTTAGCTTTTTTGCTGTATTTTGTCTGCTTGCAAGCAGTGTAGCTCAAGAAATACATTTCGGGAAATGTAAAGACTTACCGACGAAAGCCGATTTTGACGTTGAAAAGGTAAAAGCATCTATCAATTATTATAAACATTTTGCATGTAGTAATGCTCTACTATATAACGTGAATACGGTATATATTGAGGAAAAAATGTAGAAAATATGCGTATTCTGTAGTTTGTTTTAAAGAAAACAAACATGCATATAGATATTTTTTTAGATAAAAATTAAATCCCATTGTATCTCTAAAATATGTAATACTATTTATGATATCCATTTTATATGTCCGATATTCTGTGAATATGCCTGGCCAACAAAATATAATCGCATTCCATTTTTGCATAAAACTAAGTCTCCTTAAACTTGGCACTAAGCACAGAAGGGATTTCAAGGACTGGGATGGTTAAC